>CM032625.1:0-18342 GCA_019097785.1 Fraxinus excelsior | reverse complement strand
CAGGGAGTGAATCGAGCCATTCAAGTGCTTTATCCCGGAGAGTGAGCGGGAACAGCCTCAGTCTGATTGCATCTTCTGATATCCCTGGATACTTGAAATGTTGATACATATCCAAGAAACGGGACACATGTGTATGTGGGTTCTCGTTGGCTGTCCCGTAGAATTGCTGGCCATTCTGAAAGAGCTGAATGACCTTCGTCTTTAGCTGAAAATTCGGCTGCTCGAAAGCTGGGTAGACAATGCTAGACTGGTTTTGAACAACAAACGGTGATAGGAAATCCCCAAGCAAAGCATCACCACCATCGAGTGCTTCATCATCGGCTAGAGCCGCAGGTGCAACCATCGGTGGTGGTTGTTGATTAGCCATTTGGATTATTTCTTGATTTTCCTGTTGTGCTGCTCTTGCTATTTTCTGTCTTCGATGAAAGGTCCGTTCAATTTCTAAATCAGTTGGGA
This sequence comes from Fraxinus excelsior, assembly GCA_019097785.1. Lineage (NCBI taxonomy): Eukaryota > Viridiplantae > Streptophyta > Magnoliopsida > Lamiales > Oleaceae > Fraxinus > Fraxinus excelsior. Next base: position 17,886 of record CM032625.1, on the reverse strand, counting down.
GTAGTTCACCGCCAACTGATCTTCGCATGCACGAGCGAACGACCTGAAGAAGTGAAAAGAGTTAATAGTACCAAGTTCAGCCTGTGTAAATAAACTTAATAGCATAAAATAAAATAAAATGCAACGAAAATGAAAACAAAACACGTTCGAATTAGTGTCTAAATAACAAAAATTAAGTTAATACTCAATCCCCGGCAACGGCGCCAAAAACTTGTTCACGAAAATATGTTTCGAATTTAAATCACCGCAAGTGCACGGTTCGTTGACAAGTAATAAAGTGGAAATCCTAGAATTTCGAGTGTCGTTCCCACGAGGATTGATTTAACGTGATTATTATTATCTCGACCTTAACCGAATCTATTAAATTCAAGATGATTGTTCTAGATTTTATAAGTAACTATGACTAAAATGTAAATTAAACTAAAATTATGATTAAATGCAAGAATATGTCGAATGCAAAAGGTTGATGAAATTAATGTATGAAAAAGTGTACTAGGATCCCGAATCACCAAGCAAGTTCACTTTTAACTCTTATTTTACAATTTGACAACACGATGAATTGGTTGAAGAATCAATGTTTCTAACTTATTCAATAATCTCTTTCAAGTAGAATTGAACCTATTCTAGTATACCATTTGACTATATTTCTATGACAAATGCAATATACAAGAATGCATGACGTTTTGTAAACACTTAAAGATTCACATAAAGCATAGCGGTATATTTCTATCCCCTATCGGACCTTACGATAATTTATATCTTGTAGAATCTATTTCCCTTCTTTCGAATGCATAAAATAAATCACCCAAACTCATACAACTATTGCGCATATAATTGTAGAGACAAGAAAGTGTATATAAATCATTCAACATCCATCAAACGTGTTTAAATATCAAATTGCAAAATAGAAGTTAAAAGTTCACAATACGAGGTTCATCGTTCACCTAGTACATAAAAAGTCTAGCCTAACATGAATAAAATTAAAGAATAATAAAGAAAATATTTAGGAGAAGACATCACCCAATTCTTGAATGTAAAGCTTGAAATCTTGGATCTTGGAGTGAAATTCTTCGTCCTTGCCTTCGTTCTTGCCCCAAAAAGGTTGTTTTTCTCTCTAGGAAGGCATAACCCTAGTTTATGGACGTATTTTAGCTTTTATAGTTGTCCTAGAATCATTACCATACGTGTTGGAGTCGGATAAGGAAACCAGAAAATTCGCGCCGGATTTCTTTCTTGCGGCCGCAAGGACAAATTCCTTGCACCCGCAAGGAACAACTTTTTTTTCACTTTTTTTCCCTGCATCCTTGCTTGCGCCCGCATGGTACAAACAACTATCACATATCTTCATTTTGGTCCTCCAACTTCATTATTCTCTTGTTTTGACCTCTTTTGTTCATTCTTGTTCTCCAATCATCCCATGCATTCCTCAATGTATGATTAAGCTTATGTCCGCTCTTGAGTTGGCATCGGATCATCTTTTGATTATTTGCATTTTGGTCCCTGAACTTTTGTTTTCCTTCGTTTTGGCCCATTTTCTCTACTTTTCTTCTAATTTTCACCATAATCTTCATTGTTGCCCTACAAACACAATTTACACAAATTAAGCTCTATTCCGAATGTTTATCGACAATTATTCATGTTTGTGAACCAAAATAAACGTATAAAAAAATGCCCTTATCACTGGTCACAGCACTCGTGATCGGGGTTCTACTGATTTCTCTGATATGATGTTGGATTGTGGGTTAGAGGATGCTGGTTTCTCTGGAAGTCAGTATACTTGGACTAATGGTCGGGTCATGAAGAGATTGGATAGAGTTTTGATTAACTCTACAGCTGCACATTTTTGTCGACAGCTTACTGTGAGGCATTTGAATCGGACTTCATTTGATCATTCTCCTTTCCTTCTACAGTGGATATCTGATGATGATTTAGGACCTAAGCCTTTTCGATTTCTCAACGTGTGGACCAAGCACCACGATTTTTCAGCCTTCGTCTCTCAGAAGTGGTCACTCCCTACTCATCTTACGGGGATGGCTGCTCTTTGGGAAAAGTTCTACAGGCTGAAGCAGGGTTTACGTTGGTGGAATCGATGGGTATTCGGTGATATTTTCCAACGGGTGAGGAATGCTGAGGAGAGGGTCGACATGGCAGAGATAGATTTTGAAAGTGACCCTACACCTGAGCATCGTGATTTATTGCATCGTGCACAGGCTGATCTGAACAAAACCTTATCTATTGAGGAGGGGTTCTGGAAGCAGAAGGCCGGTTCACACTGGGTGTGTGAGGGGGACCACAACACCCGTTACTTTCATGCGATAGTTCAGGGACGTCGGACCAGATCTCGTATCAGGAGTATCAGGACTCAGGCAGGATAAGTCTTATCTTCTACTGTGGACATTCAGAGTTCGGCTATATCCTTTTTCCAGGATTTATTATTTGCTCCTTCACAGCCCTTGGATCCCATCCGTCTAGACATCATACCCAGGCTGGTTACGGAGACAGATAATATGGCACTTAACCGTCTCCCTACGATTCATGAGGTACGGGAGGCGATCTTCAGTATCGATGCAGACAGTGTTGCAGGCCCAGAAGCGGGAGGTTTCTCATCATTGTTCTTCCAGCATTGCTGGGATGTTATAAAGGAGGATGTCTATAGTGCGATCATTGATTTCTTTGATGGTGGACACTTGCCTCGTGGTTTCGCCGCTACCTCTATTGTTTTGCTCCCGAAGAGGGAGAATGCTTGTCGATGGACAGATTTCAGACCTATCAGCCTTTGTACAGTGTTCAATAAGTTGATCACTAAGCTGTTGAACACCATATTGAGTTCACTACTTCCCCGTATTATATCTCCTCAACATAGTGGTTTTATCCCTGGCCGCCTAATAGGGGATAATGTTTTATTGACTCAAGAACTCCTTTACACATTGGATGATAAAGTGCGAAGGGGAAATGCTATGTTGAAACTTGACATGGCTAAGGCATACAATCGCATGGATTGGGGATTCATTTATTCCGTACTGGAGGCGTTTGGGTTTAATCAGTTATGGATTGATAGGATCAGACGGTGCATTTCGGAGTGTCAGTTCTCAATCCTTCTGAATGGCCGTCCCTATGGTTTCTCTCCGTCCTCGCGAGGGCTCAAATAGGGTGACCCCATCTCACCTTCCTTGTTCATTATTGCTGCGGACTATTTCTCTCGCTTTCTTACTCAGAGGTTTCAGGCTTATCCTAGTATGCGATATCGGCATGGGAGTAGTACTCTTGTCTCACATCTTTCATTTGCTAACGACATGATCATATTCGCCAATGGTCAGAAACAATCTATCAGGAGGGTCCTCGACTGTTTGGAACATTACGAGGGGGTCTCTGGCCAGATGGTGAATAGGGACAAGAGCGGTCTTATTTTACCCAGATGGGCATCAGATATTCAAATCAGGAGACTTGAGCACTTAACTGGGTTTACTCATCAGCAACAGCCTTTTACTTATTTGGGGGTCCCCTTGTTTAGGGGGGCCAAGAAGAGTTTCCTTTATGATGACCTCATCATGAAGGTCAGGAGTAGGATTTCAGGTTGGGCATCTCGACTGCTATCACCTGGGGGCCGGATCACTTTGTTAAGATCAGTTCTATCCTCTGTACCACTTTATCTTTTTCAGATTCTGCGGCCTCCCAAGGCTGTACTGAAAAAGTTGGAGAGCATCTTTGCCCGATTCCTATGGGATTCTAAGGACCAAGCACGCCGACTACATTGGAGGAGTTGGAAGAAGATTTGCCTTCCAACAGATGAGGGTGGACTAGGCTTTAAGAGACTACAGGATGTGGTGGACACTTTCTCTATGAAGCTTTGGTGGTTGTTTCAGACTCAGAGTTCGCTTTGGGCTCAGTTTTTACTGGGCAAATATTGTATGGGGACTCATCCATCACTTGCAGCAGTTCCCTACTCGGCCTCCCCTACCTGGAAGAGGCTGAAGAAAGCTGCGCCACACACTGAGCCACACATTGCATGGCATCTTGGCGCGGGACGTATGTTCTTCTGGTACGATTGTTGGATGGGTGATACTACTCCGGCGTCCTTGTTTCCAGGCCGGCAGCACACATCTGAGAGGGTGCAGGATTACTTTGAGAGCACTGTATGGGACTTTGGATGATTATTACAGGCGCTTCCATCGTTCATGGCCCAGCAGATAGGGGCTATACCTTTGTGTACAGACGACCCGGATTGTATTGTTTGGTGAGATACATCAGATGGTAGATTCGTTACCAATTCTGCATGGCAGGTAGTCCGTTCAGCTCATCAGACTCAGGACTCGTATCGACTTCTATGGAGCACTATTTTGCCTACCACCATTTCATTCTTCTGTTGGAGACTCTGGCAGGATCTTATTCCAGTAGATGTGGTTATTCAGAAGAGGATTGGGTGTCAGTTAGCTTCTCGTTGTCAGTGTTGTTCCGAGATTGAGACCATCAGTCATATTTTCACGGGCAGCAGCATCTCCAATCAGGTATGGCAGCACTTTAGGGATATTTTCCAGATACCTATGAGTGCAGGAGAGGGGGTCAGACAGAGGTTCCAGAGATGGCGGTATTCTAGACAGCATGTTCAATGTGGACACATTCGCACCATCATTCCTCTACTGATATTCTGGTTTCTATGGACCGAGAGGAATGACGCGAAGCATAGAGAGATTCATATGGTGGCCAGACGTATCATTTGGAGGGTCTACCGCATGATATCTTTTTTGTATATCGGAAGACAATTTCGAGCTGTACACTGGAGAAGGGATGTCACACTTACACCCCTATTTGGTATTTCTATCACTATTCCTCCCCCACCACCACCTATTATGGTTTTTTGGCGTACCCCACCAGTGGGATCTTATAAGATCAACACTGATGGTTGCGTCAAAGAGGGATTTGCGAATGGTGGAGGCATCATTAGGGATCACACTGGCCAGTGCATCAGGGCATTTTCAGCATCTTATGGTACATGTCTTATTTTGGAGGCCGAGCTCAGAGTCATACTTGATGGGATTCTATTGGCCAGAAGACTTGGGATTTCAGTTATCTGGATTGAGGCAGATTCAGCCGTGGCCATTCACTGCATCACCAGAGGCGGTGGACCATGGACGATTCAGGGCATTCTTAGACAGCTCAGAGACATCATTTCTTTCGACAGAGACACGATCTCCCACATTTTCAGAGAGGGGAACCAAGTTGCTGATGCTTTTGCCTCAGAGGGTTGGGATCATCGACTTTATCAGGAGTATGGACCATCCAATCTACCTCGGCATATTAAGGCTCTTATTCATATTGACAGATATGGCTTACCTAGCATCAGAACTTGACTTCTTGTTTATTAATTTCACCTTAGTTTCTCATTTCATTTGCATTTGTAAAGGAAGTAGTACTTCCTTGTTTATTGCTTTCTCTACTTTTGCTGTAAGGGTAATAGTACTCCCTTATTTATTGCTTATCTATAACTCCTACTGTAAGGGAAGTAGTACTTCCTTATTTACTACTTTGTGTTACTATTACTGTAAGGGAAGTAGTACTTCCTCATTTATTGCTTTCTTGATTTCAGTTGTAACCACGGTATTCCTCCGCTACAAGTGAGGACAATTAATAAACTCTCGGAGGTACCGCCCTCCTACAACTAAAAAAACCCTAAACCCTAAACCCTAAACCCTAAAACCCTAAACCACTTTCTCTCTCTACCCCCAAACGCTCTCACTTCTCTCTAGAATGGGGGAAAAACTCCAAAATATCAATACTCTTGATCCACCAACACAAAATACCACCCATATCAGTGACAAGATGCTTCCAACATCATGAAAAATAGATATTCATCAATCAATAACAGATTCAGCAGCTTTTGGAATGGATTTAAATCAATATCAAGTCGGCACGCATTCCAATGCACCTGTTTCACCCTCTTCCAGGCCAAATTTTGAAATGGGACCATCACCAATGAACTCAGAAGGCCCAAAAACCCCTGGGGTGGTGTCCCTGAAGTCTGATTTGGCCGGAATTGAAAGCACGAATCCCGAGGAGCCAAAACCGGAGTTTTCAATTACTTCCAATCAAGAGCCCCAACATCTACACGCGCCACATAACCATATTACCCATGTTTTGGAGCACCTTCGACAGAAAAATCAGCCTGATCGGAGGCCGGACGCGCTCACACCTGTCGTTTCAGCGAACGCCCAGTTCGCCGGAAAAATGCAGATTCCGGCCGCCACAGGTGTCACCTTTGAAAACAAATCACACCATGATGATCACCAAGAAATTATGCTTCATCCTGTAAAAAATCATCAATTTCTGACAATGGATGATTTTGGCCGGAAAACGGAGCCTCTGGCAGTCGGCCGGCAGCTTTCCGGCGACCCTCCGGGAAAATTTCAACAAAATGTTCGTTCTATTAATTCGAGTTCATTTCAACCATCGGTTTTTCCACACGAGGCCCAGACATTGATCAATCAAGGCCGAAAGACCTATGCTACTGCAGTTTCTAGCCGTCCGGGCCTATCTCAAGCTGAGAGGAGTGCACGAAAGTCATTTGCATCAGTTCTACAGGCTACAAATGACACTTCTGCTATAGGGTTCACTTCCAAGGAGCCCTTTATACATTTGGGTGAGCCGGCCATTGATTTGACAGATTCAGAAGAGGCTGTTTTGGCTGATCCCTACAAGTACACACTTGTAGGGAAATTTTCCCACCGTAAGCTGACCATGAGGAAGGTACGTGAGATTTTCTCTATGTTTGGATTCCATGGTTCCTTTGAGGCATCCCCTGAGCCGACAAAAATCAGTTCTCCATCCCTAAGGATACACTTAGATAGTACTGAGTCAGCACAGGGATCAGGTATAGGGATAGTTCATCCCCTGAGCAACTCCTATTCCTACCCCTATTACTGAGGCATCCCCTGAGCTGACACAAATCAGTTCTCCATCCCTAAGGATAAACTTAGATAGTACTGAGTCAGTACAGGGATCAGGTACAGGGATAGTTCATCATGCACAGGGACTGTTGGCTGAGACTAACTCAGAGCGGCATAGTATCAAGCATATGTTGATTGATCACTTTAGGAAGAAGCACGACATGAAGGTTGGATCCGCCATGAGACTTGCCATTGATGACTTGGTTATGAAGCTCTTTGGTGAGAGACCTCCATCGAGTAAGACTCATACTCATACACCTTCAACTAGTCCTTCCATCACCACTCCTATCCAGGATATGGTGAAGGAACATATACAGAGAGACATAGATGGCATGGGACTTGAAGACTGCTTGCAAAACCTTGAGGACGACGTACCTACAGTCACCAGGTCACTCTCACATGCTTCAAATGTTGCAGTACAGAGCACAATGAGATCAGATGCACCTGCTTTTCGCCCGACATTTAGTTCATCATCACCCGGACAGCCTTTTTCACCTACATGGGTCCCCTCTCGTAGGCGAGATCCCTCCCCAATGAGCGAGCCCGACTTCGCAGACTACTACGACCCAGAAGAGTTTCAGAGCAGATGCATGACCCGGTCAATGTCCATGTACTGCCACCCAAAGATTTACCCTCTGGAGTACCCGTGACTGGCTTTCACTAGTTTTTTGTTCACTTTTCATTTACTGTTACTTGCATTTAATTTTTTTAGACACTTTTAGTAATTTTCACTTGTTGGAGGTCAGGTATATGCCCCCTCCTTTCATGTATTTCTTTTTATTTTGAAATAAAATAGCCACACCAGTGGACTTTACCTAAAAAAAACCCTAAACCCTAAACCTTAAACCCTAAAACCCTAAACCCTAACGCTCTCCCTTTTCTCTAGAATGGGAGAAAAATTCCAAAATATCAATACTCTTGATCCACCAACACAAAATACCACCCAAATCAATGACAAGATACTCCTAACATCATGCAAAACCGATTTTTAGCAACCAATAACAGTTTCAGCAGCTTTTGGAAAGGATTTAAATCAAAAACAATTTGACACGCATTCCAATGCACCCGTTTCGAGCACTTCCAGTCAGAATTTGGATATGGGACCACCACCAATGAACTCAGAAGGCCCAAAAACCCTAGGAATGGTGTCACCAACGTCTGATTTGGCAGAAATTGAAAGTACAAATCCCGAGGAACCAAAAATGGATTTTTCAATTACTCCCAATCCAGGGCCCAATCAGCTACACGCAATGGTCCATCATGTTACCCATCACTTGGAGCACCTTCAACAGAAAAATCAGCCCAATCGGAGTTCGGACGCGCACGCTCCTCCCGATTCAGCGAACGCCCAGTTCGCCGGAAAACTGCAGATTCCGGCCACCACAGGTGTCACCTTGGAAAATGCGCCACACCGCGATGATCAGCGTAAAATTCTGCTTTACGCTGCAAAAAACCATAATTTTCTGACGTTGAATGATTTTGGCCGGAAAACGGAGCCTCCGGCGGCCGGCCGGCGGACTTCCGGTGGCCCTCCGACAAAAATTCTTCAAAATGTTCTTCCTGTTAATCCGAGTTCATTTTTACCATCGGTTTTCCACACGAAGCCCAGACAGGCTCAATCAGGGCCGAAAGACTTATGCTACTGCAGTTTCTGGCCGTCCAAGCCTATCTCAAGCTGAAAGGAGTGCACGGAAGTCATTTGCATCAGTTCTAGAGGTTACAAATGATTCTTCTGCTATTGGGTTCGTTTCCAATGAGCCTTTTATATATCTAGGTGAGCCAGCCGTTGATTTGACTGATTCAGAGGAAGCTATTTTGGCTGACCCTTACAAGTACACACTTGTAGGGAAATTTCTCCATCGTAAGCCTACCATGATGAAGATACGTGAGATTTTCTCTAAGTTTGGATTTCATGGTTCCTTTGAGGTAGGATTGATCGACACCGCACATATACTTATCAACCTTACACACGAGGAAGACTACAGCAGGCTATTTCTTAAACCTTCCTGGTACATTAATGGGTGTCCGATGAGGATCCTTAAGTGGACGTGTGATTTCAGACCAGAGCAGGAGACCCCGATAGTTCCCGTATGGGTTTCATTCCCCTTGCTACCGGTACACTTGCGTGCCTAGGGGTTCCTTTTTGCTTTATCTAGGGCAATAGGAATACCCCTAAGGATTGATGAGGCCACCTCAGACTTGAGACGACCCAGTGAGGCTAGGGTGTGCATTGAGGTGAATTTGGAGCTTAGATTGCCTGACAGGGTTTGGATTGAGCATGGGGGTAACCGTGGCTTCTGGCAGACAGTCATTTATGAGAAGAGGCCGGTTTTTTGCTTCAATTGTAGACATATGGGCCACTCTTATGATAAGTGCACTTCGGGAACACATCCTCCCCCTCCAGTTTTTGTACCTCCTCCTATTTATCCCTCGACTACTGCTAGTAGGGTTGATAAAGGTAAAGGCAAGGTAACGTGTGTGGAGCCGAGGAAGCAGTGGGTGCCAGTTTCAGTAGTGCCTACTACATCGACAGTTCCTACCTCGACCCCCATGACCGCAGCTCAAGAGGTACCACCAGTTATTCATTCATTTACTAAGTCTATACCAGATGCTCCTATCGAGGTAGCTCCTTCCCCTACTATCACTACTACAGTTGTTACTCCTCTCCCATCTACTGAGACACCGACTTTCACGACACATATCAGCTTTCCTTCTTTAGAGACACATACAGATGGTACTCAATCATCACAAAGATCAGGATCCGTTTTACAGATCAGTACAGGAATAGTTGATCCAGAGGTACCACCATTTATTCATTCAGTTGTTGAGCCTACTCCAGACGCTCCTATTGAGGGATCAGGCACAGGGATAGTTCATCATGCACAGGGACTGTTGGCTTAGACCAACTCAGAGCGGCATAGTATTAAGCATATGTTGATTGATCACTTTAGGAAGAAGCACGACATGAAGGTTGGATCTGCCATGAGACTTACCATTGATGACTTGGTTATGAAGCTCTTTGGTGAGAGACCTCCATCGAGTAAGACTTATACTCATACACCTTCAACTACTCCTTCCATCATGACTCCTATCCAGGATATGGTGAAGGAACATATACAGAGAGACATAGATGGCATGGGACTTGGAGACTGCTTGCAAAACCTTGAGGACGACGTACCTACAGTCACCAGGTCACTCTCACATGCTTCAGATGTTGCAGCACAGAGCACCATGAGGTCAGATGCACCTGCTTTTCGCCCAACATTTAGTACATTATCACCCGGACAGCCTTTTTCACCTACATGGGTCCCCTCCCGTAGGCGAGACCCCTCCCCAGTGAGCGAGCCCGACTACGCAGACTACTACGACCCGGAAGAGTTTCAGAGAAGACGCATGACCCGATCAATGTCCATGTACTACCACTCGAAGATTTACCCTCGGCAATACCCGTGACTAGCTTTCACTAGTTTTTGTTCATCTTTCATTCACTATTACACGCATTTCATTTTTTAGACACTGTTAGCATTTTACACTTGCTGCAGGTCAGGTATATGCTCCCATCCTTTCATGTATTTCTTTTTGTTTTAAAATAAAATAGCCACACTAGTGGTCTTTCCAAAACAAAAACCCTAAACCCAAACCCTAAACCCGAAACCCCTAAAACCCTAAACCCTAAAAACCTGAACCCTGAACCCCAAACCCCAAACCCCAAACCCTAAAACCTAAACCCTAAACCCGAAACCTAAAACCCCAAACCCCAAACCCTAAACTCCTAAACTCTAAACCCTAACCCTTACACCCTAAACCAAAACCATTCTCACCATTTCACTTTCTCTCTCTACATCCAATTTAGCCGGAATCGCGACATTGGAATCCGAGCCGCCATAAATTGTCCGCGAAATTACTTTTTGTACAAGCTCTGGACTGCTACACGCGTCAATTTTTCACTTTTTGGGCAGAATGTAGCTCCAGTTAATCTACGCACAATTTCATCAACGGATTCACCGACCGAGGTTCCTAAAATGCCAAATCAAGCTCGCAAGTCATATGCTGCTGCCCTTTCAAGCAAAACTGTTATATCTCAGGCCGAGCGAAGCCAGAAGAAATCATTTGTACCGGCTCTTCAAGCCCCACAAGATACCACCGATTACAGGTTGGTCTCTAAAGACCCGTTTATACATAATGGTGAGCCCGCGGTCTTATTTACGGAGGAGGAGGAGCACCTTTCTGCACCATATAAGTTCACACTTGTTGGCAAATTCTCTCATCGTAAGCCGTCTATGATTAAGGTACGCGATAGTTTTTCACGCTTTGGATTTCATGGTGATTATATGATAGGATTGATAGATTATTATCATATTTTGATTCACTTGGCACATGAGGACGATTATTCTCGTTTATTCCTTAAGCCCACATGGTACATTGACGGGTGTCCCATGAGAGTAACCAAATGGACACCTAGTTTTAGCCCTCAGCATGAGACTCCCATTGTCCCTCTTTGGGTTTCCTTTCCACTACTGCCCATCCATTTCAGGGCAAAGAGCAGTTTGTTTGCTATATCTAAGGCTATTAGACTTCCGCTCCGTATTGATGAAGCTACTTCTGATTTACGGCGACCCAGTGAGGCACGAGTATGTGTTGAGGTTGATCTTGATTTTAAACTCCCTGATAGGATATGGATTGAAAGGGAGAAGAGGGGTGGATACTGGCAGACTGTTCTATATGATGAGATACCAGAGTATTGTTTCCGGTATAGACACTTTGGGCACAATGATGAGCATTGTATGCTTGGATCACGACCCCCACCACACCACCCACTGCACCACCCCTACTAGCCTTGCTCCTAGGCCTCTTCAATCGGCCAAAGACAAGGGTAAAGGAAAGGAGGTAGTTTTGGAACCTCGTCAGAGATGGACACCGGTTAGGAGAGATCAGAGGAAACAGCACTACGCTAGCACTTCAGGAGATTTTTCTGTACCACTAGAAGCTACCACTACCGATTTGCTTTCTACACATACTGAGTCTCAGTCAGTCGTTCCTTCTGTTGTTCTTTTTCCTGCTATAGCTCCGGCAGTTAATAGCACAGTTACTCATCAGTCTCATATCCAGACACAGTTATTTGCTCCTTCAGTCACTCCGCACATTGTTACAGTTTCACCAGTTTCCAGCATAGCAGCTCTCCTGGCTCCTCCCAAGGCCCCTTCCGATCCTATTCAGACCGGGATTGTACATTATCCAGTTTCTGCTACATCTACTCCGCCATTGGCTTCTACTCCATTCTATGATCCGATGTTGGATGAGATATTGCAGAGGCCATAGATTTTTGATTATCCATTAGACACAGTCACCAGGGTTGTTGATATCCCAGGTTCGACACCAGGCGGTGTTCAGGCACCTATTTCTATGTCTCTTCCTCCTGTTTGTCATCAGAATGTGGAGGCTTCTATTCCTTTTTTGCAGTCAGCTCAATCAAATACAGAGGGTTCATCTCCCATTGAAGTTCATCAGCAGGGCCCCTTTCGTAGATCTTCTTTTGATGATTTGGTTGGTTTGGGTGAGAAGACAGAGGATGATGGATTTATCCCCAATCGTTACGCTCACGAGTTCACACCAGTGAACATTTCAGACCCAAATTGAAGATGATTGGAGCCAAATTGAAGAGGACTCATGGCTGAGCTAGGTGCGCAGGTGATGGATCACCCAACCCAGGTGGTCCGCCACCATAGGTCATCATTGTGGCTTTAGAATTGGAGGAAAACTAGTGCAGTGTCGTGATAGTCGCGATGGACAGCTTTCAATTTGAAATTCAGATCTTATCCTTGCTGTTTGGGCTAAATTGTTTGCACGGTCGAGGCCGTCTTGAGTAGGGAAGTTGACTGGTGGTATGTTTCGGCCAGAAAGGTGGCCGGACAGCGTGATTCCAACGTTTGACCGCATTTCATGCGATGAAATTTGCAGCTCGATTCCAGTCAAATATGTCTGAGTAGGAGCTGGTGGTTGTGTGGGTTGTGAAGAGGGCAATGAGGGCTTCAAGGTGGTATGTTGATCCGGCGGCCAAGGTGATCGGAGTTTTGGGTTTTGCCTTCAAATGTGGCGGCTTAAAGGTTGATGATTTTTTCATATTTGTGACTAATTTGCACATTTCTAGAAGTTTGAACCCATACTTGCAATTTATTCTTTATTTTTCCTTTCTTTTGTGTTTGTTTTATTTCAATAGAAGGGTAAAATGGTCAAAAGGACGTTTCACACCAAAAATTGGAAAGGTAAGGACGTTCTGCACCAAGAAACGAAAGGTATGGACGTTTTGCACAAAACCATGTAAAGGTAGGGACGTTTTGCGCTAATTACCCTATTTCAAATATCTCTTATAAACACATAAATGAGCAACTATATCACTAGTAATCTTGGATTTTCAATTAATCAAAGTCGTGTTTTCCCCTAAAGTTGGCTTGAAATTTACTTGTTTAATTTTCAAAAGTTGTTTGTTATTCGATTAAAATTACAATTAATTTTAACTCGATCAAATACGTAGTTCTCGTGGGTTCGACGCTTTATTCACAACTATATTACATGATAACGATCTCATTCAATTGCAGGAAATCAAACGATCGGTCTCTCTTTGAGGCTCTACAAGTAGGGCTGTCAATGAATTAGATTTTGATTCGAATTCAAAGAAATTATTGGAAAGTTATATAATATATTTTATATATTATAAATAGGTCAACCAAGAATGGGATAAAGGTGCCACTTTGAAAACGAATATACCGACATACAAGTCGCAATTTCGTTGTAAATTTCCATACGCAACTTGCCCTACTTCATTATCTCCGTTCATAAATATATTCCTCTCTATCACATGCACTTCAATAAACCATGAGTACTTGTTCTGAATCGGGGCCACCACATGAAGCCCTTTTCTTTGTCTTATCTTTTCTTCCTGTTTTTGAGCTTGTTTCAATGACCCAGGTCTGCAAATCACTTAGAGATGCTATAAACAATGACATATTGCCCTGGCTTAACATAATAGTCGAACTGCCTTTGAACAAGCGTCTTTCGGATGATATTCTGATGAAAGTTACGTCAAAAGCGAATGGCCGGCTAAGGTTTCTGGCTCTGAAGAACTGTGTGAGAGTCACTGATGATGGACTTCTAAAGGTTGTAGAGGAAAATCCCTTTATCTCCAAGGTATGATTTTCTTCTTGCGAAATATGTTGGCTAATTTGATTGATGATTCATGCTCGATTTGGCTTCTTTAGTATTGATTGTAAAGATTATTTTCAACCTTTTTTTTTTTCGAATTTTGTGAGCAGATATGAATGGAAGGATAAGAATTGGTTGGTGTTGATTCATTCATTCAATTGTTTTATGTTACACGATATTTTGATTAGTCAACTCAAGTATTTGTCATCACGATCTGTCAGTAAATGATAAGAGAAGTTTATATTTTCAAAACGATTTTTTGTTAATTCAAGCAATTAAGTTGGGTGATTAGTGGTGTTCTGTAAACAAGCATACACTCATAAAATTAACTGATATTTTTATCTTTCATTTGCAGCTCTATACTCCAGGCTGCACAAGCATAACCCCGGAGGGGTTCATTAGAGCAGTGAAGTTGCTAACAAAAGACAACCACAGACTAAAGAGCCTAAAAGTCACTGGCATCTACAACATGAAGAAAGATGACCTTGAAACGCTTCACAATTTACTAGATTTGAACCAAAAACAGCAAAAGAGAGGGACCGTATTATATCATGTGTACAATAATTGCTCAAGCCTTAGACCCGAAGAAATTGATGGTTCAATAGATGTAGATGTTTGTCCCATGTGTTATGAAGTACGAATGGTTTTTGACTGCCCTGGGAATTCCTGTCAACGGAAGAAGCAGCATCAGAGAATTGAATGTAGGGGATGCTACCACTGTATTCCGAGGTGCGAAGAGTGTGGCCTTTGTATTACCGGTCAAGAACTCGCAGAGGCTGCTTGTGCAGATGTGTTGTGTTTAGAGTGTTGGCTGCAGCTCCCAAAGTGCAATTTCTGCAACAAGCCATACTGTAACCTGCATGCCCATCAGGCCTGCAAGTTTTCATGCACTTCTGGGTTTGTCTGCACTACTTGTCATGCAAAATTCCCGCCCCATTGAGGTGGTTCGGTTTTGTTATGCATACTATGATCACAAAAATTGTTATATGGAGTCCTCAAGCGGATCTAAGCAGTGAGTATTCGTGTAGTGCATTTATTTAGTTTGGAATTTGATTATACAGGGCATATAGAAATTCCATTTGAGCACAAGGCATCAAAAGGAAAACAGATTAACGGACTCGGGTTTCATTCTTTACAAAATCAATGAATGTGGTGGACACTAAAGTCCAGATGCAGAACAGAAATAGAGAGATTTTTCTAATTAGAATTATCATATTACTTTCTAATCTAATAAAGTGGGTAGTTTTTACAAATTAATGAACCATTCTACACCAAATTACCAGATAGCTCTTTCTTAAATGACCGCCACACCTTACACTCCTTGGAGTAGTAACAAAACTGGGTGTGATAAGGTACATCAACAGCAAAAACAATTGTTCCAGGGTTGTCAATGCATTTACAAAGATGCATGATAAAGAAATACTATTACAAAAATGTAGCACTCCGAAGTAGAATGTCAAGTACCAAAGAGCTCACGGAAGTATCACTGCTACTGAAATATCGCGAATGACAGCCAGATGCGGTAGAGTTTGAGGAAGGAACCAAGGAGGTGCTATTTGTAAAGGTTACATTTCTTCCACCACTACAAAAAAGTTAAACAAACAAAAAGACAACTTTTTCAGAGGAACTCAACCATGTAATTGAACCCAGACATTGTGAAAAGATATCAGAGCTATCTCAATAACCAATTTGAGTTCATACCTTCCGGGAAATATGCAAGAAACGTGACCTGCACCAGAACAATAACATTGGTAATCCCAACAAGTTTACTGGGGGTTCATTATGTTTTCCTTTTAAATTTTTCATTCCCTATACTTATCCACGAACTCAGTTGATGGGATTCTTAATGCTCAGCAAATGAGTAGGGAAAACATTCAAAACTCATAATATCACATTAAAACAAGATATTAAAGCAGGTTTAACCAGGTTTCATGATTTTTTTAGTGCCTTCTGTAGTTCTCACCTTAAATGTATTCTCTTTGCACTAATTTAATTATATCACCACAGTTTCAAATAGCACAAAGCAGTAATTGCTAAATGTGATCCAGAAAGGAAAATATATAGGCCACATTCTTGGATCTGTGGTGGTGGTGGTGGCTACCCCATTGAAGTTGCAGGTTCCATCAGCCATAACCATCCGGTGATAATATGCATCGAAAGCATATGATGAATGTGCCATTACAGTATCTGGTTCATGGCATGGTTGCCCTTGTAACAGAAGATAACAGTCCACTTTTCCGGGTCCACAAGCCCAATCTAGCACAGCTTGTAACATTTTGTGGTCAGCACCTTCCCTTGCAACACAGAATGTTTGATTTGTAGTATCATTTGCCAACACAGTTCCAGAACCAGTCAAGCGTAGGATATAAATTGGCACACCATTGGCATTGAAAAGCCCCCAGTTCTTCTCTGAAATATAGGGATGTCAACGAGCCGAGCCGGAAAAGAAAAGCCCGGGCTCGGCTCGAGCTTTTTTGGACCTAGCTTTTTTTGGCCCGAGCCGAGCCGAGCAAAGCCCGGCCAAAAAAATAAGGCTCAGCCCGAGCTTTAGACCCGAGCCTAAACGGGCCGAGCCAAGCCGGCTCGTGTTTTTTGAATTTTTTTTTTCTTTTCTCCTTAATTTAAGCTGCCTTTGCAGGCAGCTTAAACTTAAAGCTGCCTGGTACCTTTAAAAAAAAGGGCCGGCTCGACCGGGCCACGGGCGGGGCCGGCTCAGGCCGATGCCCCCAAAATGGGCCTCAGCCCGGGCTTCGGCTCGGTGTAACCAAGCCCGAGACGGGCCCGGCTCGGGCTTTTTACGAGCCAGCCTGAGCCGGCGAGCTTTTTTGCCACCACTACTGAAATAGGCCCAGGCCTAAGATCTTCATTGTAAAGTTCATAAATGCAGGGGCGGACCGAGACAAATTTTTTGTGGGGTCAAAAATGAGATTTCAAAAATGTTCAGGTTTAAAAAAAAATAATTAAAAAAAAAATTGTGGGGTCATCTGACCCCATGTGGGTCCGCCCCTGCATAAATGTATGTACTAATTGCAATCCCGGGATGCTTGGGAGTCCCGTGTTGTTAAAAACGTGTCTGATAAGGTTACTATTATAAGTGTTGGATTTTACTCTTGTACAGAAGGAAACACCTATCATACTGCCAAAAAGCTGCACTAAGCTTTGTGGTAATTAAGAGGAAAGGGATCACCATCACACACTAATCATATAAATTATGTTTTTATAGTATAATTGTTTTTCCTTTACAACTAAAAGTCGTATAAAGAGGCAAGCCCTTAATGCTAAAAATCTAGATCTTTGTCAAAAGCATTAAGAATATGAAGATTATGAACGTCCTCTCTCTTTCCTCATTTAAATGAGTTGGATTCAACTTGAACCTAGTTTCAGGTGAGAGCTGAAATGGTAGAGATTTCATATGACTTCTCATTGTACCCTTAAAACTAGTAACAAAGAGTATGTGTTACTCGCATCATGCACTCAACGAAGGGTCAGGATTTTAAATATAGAATTACTACTTCTAAAAAGTGGTTGATTTAATAGATTTCCCAGAAAAAGAAATGCAGCACTTAAACATGGACAGAGGCAGTAATAAATAGCAAGACATGAAATGCAAAATACATCTACATAAATTCTTCGAATATTGGTTTTACATTGGGGAACGTTCGGATCTTTAACTACAAAAATATTACCAGCTTCTTCTCAATTATAAAACTTTTCAATTTATTGAAAGGTGAAACTTTTACAATAT
>CM032624.1:50049784-50512930 GCA_019097785.1 Fraxinus excelsior | reverse complement strand
CTATAGGGTTCACTTCCAAGGAGCCCTTTATACATTTGGGTGAGCCGGCCATTGATTTGACAGATTCAGAGGAGGTTGTTTTGGCTGATCCCTACAAGTACACACTTGTAGGGAAATTTTCCCACCGTAAGCCGACCATGAGGAAGGTACGTGAGATTTTCTCTATGTTTGGATTCCATGGTTCCTTTGAGATAGGATTGATCGACACCGCACATATACTTATCCACCTTACACATGAGGAAGACTACAGCAGGCTATTTCTTAAACCTTCCTGGTACATTAGTGGGTGTCCGATGAGGATCCTTAAGTGGACGTGTGATTTCAGACCAGAGCAGGAGACCCCGATAGTTCCCATATGGGTTTCATTTCCCTTGCTACCGGTACACTTGCGTGCCAAGGGGTTCCTTTTTGCTTTATCTAGGGCAATAGGAATACCCCTAAGGATTGATGAGGCCACCTCAGACTTGAGACGACCTAGTGAGGCTAGGGTGTGCATTGAGGTGAATTTGGAGCTCAGATTGCCTGACAGGGTTTGGATTGAGCGTGGGGGTAACCGCGGCTTCTGGCAAACAGTCATTTATGAAAAAAGGCCGGTTTTTTGCTTCAATTGTAGACATATGGGCCACTCCTATGATAAGTGCACTTTGGGGACACCTCATCACCCTCCAGTTGTTGTGCCTCCCCCTGTTCACCCCTCGACTGCTAGTAGGGTTGACAAAGGTAAAGGCAAGGTAACGTTTGTGGAGCCGAGAAAGCAGTGGGTGCCAGTTTCAGCAGTGCCTACTAAATCGGCAGTTCCTACCTCGACCCCCATGACCGTAGCTCAAGAGGTACCACCAGTTATTCATTCGGTTACTAAGTCTATACCAGAGGCTCCTATCGAGGTAGCTCATTCCCCTACTATCACTACTACAGCTGTTACTCCTCTCTCAGCCACTGTGACCCCAACTTTCACGACACATATCAGTTCTCCTTCTTTAGAGACACATACAGATGGTACTCAATCACCACAGAGATCAGGATCCGATTTACAGATCAGTACAGGAATAGTTGATCCAGAGGTACTACCATTTATTCATTTAGTTGCTGAGCCTACTCCAGACGCTCCTATTGAGGTACCTACTTCTCCTGTTATCACTACTACAACTCATATTCCCACCCCTATTACTGAGGCATCCCATGAGCCAACACAAATCAGTTCTCCATCCCTGAGGACACACTTAGATAGTAATGAGTCAGCACAAGGATCAGGTACAGGGATAGTTCATCATGCACAGGGACTGTTGGCTGAGACCAACTCAGAGCGGCATAGTATCAAGCATATGTTGATTGATCATTTTAGGAAGAAGCACGGCATGAAGGTTGGATCCGCCATGAGACTTGCCATTGATGACTTGGTTATGAAGCTCTTTGGTGAGAAACCTCCATCAGGTAAGACTCGTACTCATACACCTTCAACTAGTCCTTCCATCACGACTCCTATCCAGGATATGGTGAAGGAACATATACAGAGAGACATAGATGGCATGGGACTTGGAGACTGCTTGCAAAACCTTGAGGACGACGTACCTACAGTCACCAGGTCACTCTCACACGCTTCAGATGTTGCAGCACAGAGCACCATGAGATCAGATGCACCTGCTTTTCGCCCGACATTTAGTACATCATCACCCGGACAGCCTTTTTCACCTACATGGGTCCCCTCTCGTAGGCGAGACCCCTCCCCAGTGAGCGAGCCCGACTACGCAGACTACTACGACCCGGAAGAGTTTCAGAGCAGACGCATGACCCGGTCAATGTCCATGTACTGCCACCCGAAGATTTACCCTCGGGAGTACCCGTAACTGGCTTTCACTAGTTTTTTGTTCACTTTTCATCTACTGTTACTTGCATTTAATTTTTTTTTTAGACACATTTAGTAATTTTCACTTGCTGGAGGTCAGGTATATGCCCCCCTCCTTTCATGTATTTCTTTTTATTTTGAAATAAAATAGCCACACCAGTGGCCTTTACCCAAAAAAAAAACCCTAAACCCTAAACACTAAACCCTAAACCCTAAAACCCTAAAACCAACATCTACACGCGCCACACCATCATATTACCCATGATTTGGAGCACCTTCAACAGAAAAATCAGCCTGATCGGAGGTCGGACGCGCTCACACCGTCCGTTTCAGCGAACGCCCAGTTCGCCGGAAAAATGCAGATTCCGGCTGCCACAGGTGTCACCTTTGAAAACGAATCATACCACGATGATCAGCAAGAAATTCCGCTTCATCCTGTAAAAAATCATCAATTTCTGACAACGGATGATTTTGGCCGGAAAACGGAGCCTCCGGCAGCTTTCCGGCGACCCTCCGGGAAAATTTCAACAGAATGTTCGTTCTATTAATTCGAGTTCATTTCGGCCATCGATTTTTCCACACGAGGTCCAGACAGTGATCAATCAAGGCCGAAAGACCTATGCTACTGTAGTTTCTAGCCGTCCGGGCCTATCTCAAGCTAAGAGGAGTGCACGAAAGTCATTTGCATCAGTTCTACAAGCTACAAATGACTCTTCTGCTATGGGGTTCACTTCCAAGGAGCCCTTTATACATTTGGGTGAGCCGGCCATTGATTTGACAGATTCAGAGGAAGCTGTTTTGGCTGATCCCTACAAGTACACACTTGTAGGGAAATTTTCCCACCGTAAGCCGACCATGAGAAAGGTACGTGAGATTTTTTCTATGTTTGGATTCCATGGTTCCTTTGAGATAGGATTGATCGACACCGCACATATACTTATCCACCTTACACATGAGGAAAACTACAGCAGGCTATTTCTTAAACCTTCCTGGTACATTAATGGGTGTCCGATGAGGATCCTTAAGTGGACGTGTGATTTCAGACCAGAGCAGGAGACCCCGATAGTTCCCGTATGGGTTTCATTTCCCTTGCTACCGGTACACTTGCGTGCCAATGGGTTCCTTTTTGCTTTATCTAGGGCAATAGGAATACCCCTAAGGATTGATGAGGCCACCTCAGACTTGAGACGACCTAGTGAGGCTAGGGTGTGCATTGAGGTGAATTTGGAGCTCAGATTGCCTGACAGGGTTTGGATTGAGCGTGGGGGTAACCGCGGCTTCTGGCAAACAGTCATTTATGAAAAGAGGCCGATGTTTTGCTTCAATTGTAGACATATGGGCCACTCCTATGATAAGTGCACTTCGGGGACACATCCTTCCCCTCAAGTTTTTGTACCTTCCCCTATTCACCCCTCGACTACTTCTAGTAGGGTTGACAAAGGTAAAGGCAAGGTAACGTTTGTGGAGCCGAGGAAGCAGTGGGTGCCAGTTTCAGCAGTTCCTACTACATCGGCAGTTCCTACCTCGACCCCCATGACCGTAGCTCAAAAGGTACCACCAGTTATTCATTCGGTTACTAAGTCTATACCAGAGGCTCCTATCGAGGTAACTCATTCCCCTACTATCACTACTACAGTTGTTACTCCTCTCCCAGCTACTGAGACACCGACTTTCACGACACATATCAGTTCTCCTTCTTTAGAGACACATACAGACGGTACTCAATCATCACAGAGATCAGGATCCGTTTTACAGATCAGTACATGAATAGTTGATCCAGAGGTACCACCATTTATTCATTCAGTTGCTGAGCCTACTCCAGACGCTCCTATTGAGGTACCTACTTCTCATGTTATCACTACCACAACTCCTATTCCCACCCCTGTTACTGAGGCATCCCCTGAGGTGACACAAATCAGTTCTCCATCACTGAGGACACACTTAGATAGTACTGAGTCAGCACAGGGATCAGGTACAGGGATAGTTCATCATGCATAGGGACTGTTGGCTGAGACCAGCTCAGAGCGGCATAGTATCAAGCATATGTTGATTGATCACTTCAGGAAGAAGCACGGCATGAAGGTTGGATCCGCCATGAGACTTGCCATTGATGACTTGGTTATGAAGCTCTTTGGTGAGAGACCTTCATCGAGTAAGACTCAGACTCATACTCATACACCTTCAACTAGTCCTTCCATCACGACTCTTATCCAAGATATGGTGAAGGAACATATACAGAGAGACATAGATGGCATGGGACTTGGAGACTGCTTGCAAAACCTTGAGGACAACGTACCTACAGTCACCAGGTCACTCTCACACGCTTCAGATGTTGCAGCACAGAGCACCATGAGATCAGATACACCTGCTTTTCGCTCGACATTTAGTACATCATCACCCGAACAGCCTTTTTCACCTACATGGGTCCCCTCTCGTAGGCGAGACCCCTCCCCAGTGAGCGAGCCCGACTACGCAGACTACTACGACCCGGAAGAGTTTCAGAGCAGACGCATGACCCGGTCAATGTCCATGTACTGCCACCCGAAGATTTACCCTCGGGAGTACCCGTAACTGGCTTTCACTAGTTTTTTGTTCACTTTTCATCTACTGTTACTTGCATTTAATTTTTTTTTTAGACACATTTAGTAATTTTCACTTGCTGGAGGTCAGGTATATGCCCCCCTCCTTTCATGTATTTCTTTTTATTTTGAAATAAAATAGCCACACCAGTGGCCTTTACCCAAAAAAAAAACCCTAAACCCTAAACACTAAACCCTAAACCCTAAAACCCTAAAACCAACATCTACACGCGCCACACCATCATATTACCCATGATTTGGAGCACCTTCAACAGAAAAATCAGCCTGATCGGAGGTCGGACGCGCTCACACCGTCCGTTTCAGCGAACGCCCAGTTCGCCGGAAAAATGCAGATTCCGGCTGCCACAGGTGTCACCTTTGAAAACGAATCATACCACGATGATCAGCAAGAAATTCCGCTTCATCCTGTAAAAAATCATCAATTTCTGACAACGGATGATTTTGGCCGGAAAACGGAGCCTCCGGCAGCTTTCCGGCGACCCTCCGGGAAAATTTCAACAGAATGTTCGTTCTATTAATTCGAGTTCATTTCGGCCATCGATTTTTCCACACGAGGTCCAGACAGTGATCAATCAAGGCCGAAAGACCTATGCTACTGTAGTTTCTAGCCGTCCGGGCCTATCTCAAGCTAAGAGGAGTGCACGAAAGTCATTTGCATCAGTTCTACAAGCTACAAATGACTCTTCTGCTATGGGGTTCACTTCCAATGAGCCCTTTATACATTTGGGTGAGCCGGCCATTGATTTGACAGATTCAGAGGAAGCTGTTTTGGCTGATCCCTACAAGTACACACTTGTAGGGAAATTTTCCCACCGTAAGCCGACCATGAGAAAGGTACGTGAGATTTTTTCTATGTTTGGATTCCATGGTTCCTTTGAGATAGGATTGATCGACACCGCACATATACTTATCCACCTTACACATGAGGAAAACTACAGCAGGCTATTTCTTAAACCTTCCTGGTACATTAATGGGTGTCCGATGAGGATCCTTAAGTGGACGTGTGATTTCAGACCAGAGCAGGAGACCCCGATAGTTCCCGTATGGGTTTCATTTCCCTTGCTACCGGTACACTTGCGTGCCAATGGGTTCCTTTTTGCTTTATCTAGGGCAATAGGAATACCCCTAAGGATTGATGAGGCCACCTCAGACTTGAGACGACCTAGTGAGGCTAGGGTGTGCATTGAGGTGAATTTGGAGCTCAGATTGCCTGACAGGGTTTGGATTGAGCGTGGGGGTAACCGCGGCTTCTGGCAAACAGTCATTTATGAAAAGAGGCCGATGTTTTGCTTCAATTGTAGACATATGGGCCACTCCTATGATAAGTGCACTTCGGGGACACATCCTTCCCCTCCAGTTTTTGTACCTCCCCCTATTCACCCCTCGACTACTTCTAGTAGGGTTGACAAAGGTAAAGGCAAGGTAACGTTTGTGGAGCCGAGGAAGCAGTGGGTGCCAGTTTCAGCAGTTCCTACTACATCGGCAGTTCCTACCTCGACCCCCATGACCGTAGCTCAAAAGGTACCACCAGTTATTCATTCGGTTACTAAGTCTATACCAGAGGCTCCTATCGAGGTAACTCATTCCCCTACTATCACTACTACAGTTGTTACTCCTCTCCCAGCTACTGAGACACCGACTTTCACGACACATATCAGTTCTCCTTCTTTAGAGACACATACAGACGGTACTCAATCATCACAGAGATCAGGATCCGTTTTACAGATCAGTACATGAATAGTTGATCCAGAGGTACCACCATTTATTCATTCAGTTGCTGAGCCTACTCCAGACGCTCCTATTGAGGTACCTACTTCTCCTGTTATCACTACCACAACTCCTATTCCCACCCCTGTTACTGAGGCATCCCCTGAGGTGACACAAATCAGTTCTCCATCACTGAGGACACACTTAGATAGTACTGAGTCAGCACAGGGATCAGGTACAGGGATAGTTCATCATGCACAGGGACTGTTGGCTGAGACCAGCTCAGAGCGGCATAGTATCAAGCATATGTTGATTGATCACTTTAGGAAGAAGCACGGCATGAAGGTTGGATCCGCCATGAGACTTGCCATTGATGACTTAGTTATGAAGCTCTTTGGTGAGAGACCTTCATCGAGTAAGACTCAGACTCATACTCATACACCTTCAACTAGTCCTTCCATCACGACTCATATCCAGGATATGGTGAAGGAACATATACAGAGAGACATAGATGGCATGGGACTTGGAGACTGCTTGCAAAACCTTGAGGACAACGTACCTACAGTCACCAGGTCACTCTCACACGCTTCAGATGTTGCAGCACAGAGCACCATGAGATCAGATGCACCTGCTTTTCGCCCGACATTCAGTACATCATCACCCGGACAGCCTTTTTCACCTACATGGGTCCCCTCTCGTAGGCGTGACCCCTCCCCAGTGAGCGAGCCCGACTACTCAAACTACTACGACCCGAAAGAGTTTCAGAGCAGACGCATGACCCGATCAATGTCCATGTACTACCACCCGAAGATTTACCCTCAGGAATACCCGTGACTGGCTTTCACTAGTTTTGTTCACCTTTCATTTACTGTTACACGCATTTCATTTTTTAGACACTGTTAGCATTTTTCACTTGCTGGAGGTCAGGTATATGCCCCCCTCCTTTCATGTATTTCTTTTTGTTTTGAAATAAAATAGCCACACTAGTGGTCTTTCCAAAAAAAAAAAAAAAACCCCCCAAACCCGAAACCCTAAACCCTAAACAGTGCAATTCATATGAATTATCCAGAAAATCGTAATAATTGCAATTCATATGAATGCATATGGTAAAGAGGAATTGT
Source organism: Fraxinus excelsior (assembly GCA_019097785.1). Taxonomy (NCBI): domain Eukaryota; kingdom Viridiplantae; phylum Streptophyta; class Magnoliopsida; order Lamiales; family Oleaceae; genus Fraxinus; species Fraxinus excelsior. The sequence continues at coordinate 50,505,659 of CM032624.1, read as the reverse complement.
AATAATTGCACTGTTGGTCCCTAATCTATTGCTACAATGGTAAGTTGCTTATCGTCCTTTCTGCAAGACATTGAGTGATGTGGAAAAAAAGAATTAATAAGTATTTTTTTAAGCGAATATATATATATATATATATATATATATATATATATATATATATATATATATATATTAAAATAACCAAACCTATATGGAAGCAGTGGCGGACCCAGCACCCGGTAAGCCCCGGCGGCCGCCCGTACTGAATCCGCCGGAATAGTTTTTTTTCGAACACGAGAGGTCTTAGTTTCGAAACCCGTCCCCAACATTTTCACGTTTTAGTGTGAAATACGTTTAAATTTACAATTTTAGCCAAAATTAAATTGAATCAGAGAAAGGGTTTCGAACCCGTGACCCCTTCGTTAGCATACGAAGGCTTTACCATTGTGACACTCATGAAATTTGATATTAATTTTACGAGAATTATATATGTTATATATTGGCGGTTTAATGCAATTTTAAAATTCAAGCCCGTACTCTTTCTTTGAATTGTACAAAACTTGGCCACAATATCATTTGGTAAATATTGTTAATTTTTACAACCAAATTATAAATGTTCAATTTGGACAAAATTATTGTTATATTTAAATTTTCGATCTCGTTTGATTCCACTTTTTTTTTTCAAAATATATTTCTCGCTTCTTGCAACAGCACATTTTTTAATAAAATAATATTACGTACAAATTCAAAAAACTTATTTATTTTTAACTACATATTTTCCACCAAATTATTATTCCAAAATACATTTTTTTGCAAAAACAAAAAAAAAACAAAACAAATGGGTATCAAACGGGGCTCTTAATATTTTAGTGCTGACAACGGTCGACGTTTTACGGTCGCCCGTGCTGACTCGAAATCATGGGTCCGCCACTGTATGGAAGTACGCCTTCTCATCATCATTATTTTATTTATTTTCTGCAATCAAATGAAAGGAGAATAATCCTAAAAATAGTGAAGGTTGAAGATAGAAACATTTTATATTTGCACATAACAGAATCTCAATGCATCCACCTTATTTCTGAATACGGAAGTGCATTTTCTTTCATAATAGTTGTCATTTCCCTGGGACTGACTTACAACAGCATCGCAACAGTAGTAAGTTGCTTATCGTCCTTTCTGCAAGATATTGAGTGATGTGGAAGAAGAGAATTAATAAGTATTTTTTTAAGCGAAAAAAAATATATATATTAAAATAACCAAACCCATATGGAAGCAGTGGCGGACCCAGCACCCGGTAAGCCCCGGCGGCCGCCCGTGTTGAATCCGCCGGAACAGTTTTTTTTCGAACACGAGAGGTCTTAGTTTCGAAACCCGTCCCCAACATTTTTACGTTTTAGTGTGAAATACGTTTAAATTTACAATTTTAGCCAAAATTAAATTGAATCAGAGGAAGGGTTTTGAACCCGTGACCCCTTCGTTAGCATACGAAGGCTTTACCATTGTGACACTCATGAAATTTGATATTAATTTTACGAGAATTATATATGTTATATATTGGCGGTTTAATGCAATTTTAAAATTCAAGCCCGTACTCTTTCTTTGAATTGTACAAAACTTGGCCACAATATCATTTGGTAAATATTGTTAATTTTTACAACCAAATTATAAATGTTCAATTTGAACAAAATAATTGTTATATTTAAATTTTCGATCTCGTTTGATTCCACTTTTTTTTTCCAAAATATATTTCTCGCTTTTTGCAACAGCACATTTTTTAATAAAATAATATTACGTACAAATTCAAAAAATTTCTTTATTTTTAACTACATATTTTCCACCAAATTATTATTCCAAAATACATTTTTTCTGACTCGAAATCATGGGTCCGCCACTGTATGGAAGTACGCCTTCTCATCATCATTATTTTATTTATTTTCTGCAATCAAATGAAATGAGAATAATCCTAAAAATAGTGAAGGTTGAAGATAGAAACATTATATATTTGCACATAACAGAATCTCAATGCATCCACCTTCTTTCTGAATACGGAAGTGCATTTTCTTTCATAATAGTTGTCATTTCCCTGGGACTGACTTACAACAGCACCGCAACAGTAGTAAGTTGCTTATCGTCCTTTCTGCAAGACATTGAGTGATGTGGAAGAAGAGAATTAATAAGTATTTTTTTAAGCGATAAAAAAAATAAATATGAAAATACCAAACCTATATGGAAGCAGTGGCGGACGCCAGCACCCGGTAAGCCCCCGTCCGCCCGTTATCAGCTGATCTATTCTGTCGAACAGTTTTTTATTTGAACACGGAATATGAGTTTCGAAACCCTCCCAACATATGTACGTTTTTTAGGTGTGAAATTCGTTTAAATTTACAATTTGACCCAAAATTAAATGTGATTCAGGAAGTGGTGAACCCGTGACCCCTTCTTCAGACGAAGGCTTACCATTGTGACACTCAAGAAATGTTTGATATTTAAATTTTACGAGAATTATATATGTTATATATTGGCGGTTTAATGCAATTTTAAAATTCAAGCCCGTACTCTTTCTTTGAATTGTACAAAACTTGGCCACAATATCATTTGGTAAATATTGTTAATTTTTACAACCAAATTATAAATGTTCAATTTGGACAAAATTATTGTTATATTTAAATTTTCGATCTCGTTTGATTCCACTTTTTTTTTTCAAAATATATTTCTCGCTTCTTGCAACAGCACATTTTTTAATAAAATAATATTACGTACAAATTCAAAAAATTTCTTTATTTTTAACTACATATTTTCCACCAAATTATTATTCCAAAATACATTTTTTCTGACTCGAAATCATGGGTCCGCCACTGTATGGAAGTACGCCTTCTCATCATCATTATTTTATTTATTTTCTGCAATCAAATGAAATGAGAATAATCCTAAAAATAGTGAAGGTTGAAGATAGAAACATTATATATTTGCACATAACAGAATCTCAATGCATCCACCTTCTTTCTGAATACGGAAGTGCATTTTCTTTCATAATAGTTGTCATTTCCCTGGGACTGACTTACAACAGCACCGCAACAGTAGTAAGTTGCTTATCGTCCTTTCTGCAAGACGTTGAGTGATGTGGAAGAAGAGAATTAATAAGTATTTTTTTAAGCGATAAAAAAAATATATATTAAAATAACCAAACCTATATGGAAGCAGTGGCGGACCCAGCACCCGGTAAGCCCCGGCGGCCGCCCGTGCTGAATCTGTCGGAACAGTTTTTTTTCGAACACGAGAGGTCTTAGTTTCGAAACCCGTCCCCAACATTTTTACGTTTTAGTGTGAAATACGTTTAAATTTACAATTTTAGCCAAAATTAAATTGAATCAGAGGAAGGGTTTCGAACCCGTGACCCCTTCGTTAGCATACGAAGGCTTTACCATTGTGACACTCATGAAATTTGATATTAATTTTACGAGAATTATATATGTTATATATTGGCGGTTTAATGCAATTTTAAAATTCAAGCCCGTACTCTTTCTTTGAATTGTACAAAACTTGGCCACAATATCATTTGGTAAATATTGTTAATTTTTACAACCAAATTATAAATGTTCAATTTGGACAAAATAATTGTTATATTTAAATTTTCGATCTCGTTTGATTCCACTTTTTTTTTCAAAATATATTTCTCGCTTCTTGCAACAGCACATTTTTTAATAAAATAATATTACGTACAAATTCAAAAAATTTCTTTATTTTTAACTACATATTTTCCACCAAATTATTATTCCAAAATACATTTTTTTGCAAAAAAAAAAAAAACAAAACAAATGGGTATCAAACGGGGCTCTTAATATTTTAGTGCTGACAACGGTCGACGTTTTACGGTCGCCCGTGCTGACTCGAAATCATGGGTCCGCCACTGTATGGAAGTACGCCTTCTCATCATCATTATTTTATTTATTTTCTGCAATCAAATGAAAGGAGAATAATCCTAAAAATAGTGAAGGTTGAAGATAGAAACATTATATATTTGCACATAACAGAATCTCAATGCATCCACCTTCTTTCTGAATACGGAAGTGCATTTTCTTTCATAATAGTTGTCATTTCCCTGGGACTGACTTACAACAGCACCGCAACAGTAGTAAGTTGCTTATCGTCCTTTCTGCAAGACATTGAGTGATGTGGAAGAAGAGAATTAATAAGTATTTTTTTAAGCGATAAAAAAAATATATATTAAAATAACCAAACCTATATGGAAGCAGTGGCGGACCCAGCACCCGGTAAGCCCCGGCGGCCGCCCGTGCTGAATCTGTCGGAACAGTTTTTTTTCGAACACGAGAGGTCTTAGTTTCGAAACCCGTCCCCAACATTTTTACGTTTTAGTGTGAAATACGTTTAAATTTACAATTTTAGCCAAAATTAAATTGAATCAGAGAAAGGGTTTCGAACCCGTGACCCCTTCGTTAGCATACGAAGGCTTTACCATTGTGACACTCATGAAATTTGATATTAATTTTACGAGAATTATATATGTTATATATTGGCGGTTTAATGCAATTTTAAAATTCAAGCCCGTACTCTTTCTTTGAATTGTACAAAACTTGGCCACAATATCATTTGGTAAATATTGTTAATTTTTACAACCAAATTATAAATGTTCAATTTGGACAAAATTATTGTTATATTTAAATTTTCGATCTCGTTTGATTCCACTTTTTTTTCAAAATATATTTCTCGCTTCTTGCAACAGTACATTTTTTAATAAAATAATATTACGTACAAATTCAAAAAATTTCTTTATTTTTAACTACATATTTTCCACCAAATTATTATTCCAAAATACATTTTTTTGCAAAAAAAAAAAAACAAAACAAATGGGTATCAAACGGGGCTCTTAATATTTTAGTGCTGACAACGGTCGACGTTTTACGGTCGCCCGTGCTGACTCGAAATCATGGGTCCGCCACTGTATGGAAGTACGCCTTCTCATCATCATTATTTTATTTATTTTCTGCAATCAAATGAAAGGAGAATAATCCTAAAAATAGTGAAGGTTGAAGATAGAAACATTTTATATTTGCACATAACAGAATCTCAATGCATCCACCTTATTTCTGAATACGGAAGTGCATTTTCTTTCATAATAGTTGTCATTTCCCTGGGACTGACTTACAACAGCATCGCAACAGTAGTAAGTTGCTTATCGTCCTTTCTGCAAGATATTGAGTGATGTGGAAGAAGAGAATTAATAAGTATTTTTTTAAGCGAAAAAAAATATATATATTAAAATAACCAAACCCATATGGAAGCAGTGGCGGACCCAGCACCCGGTAAGCCCCGGCGGCCGCCCGTGCTGAATCCGCCGGAACAGTTTTTTTTCGAACACGAGAGGTCTTAGTTTCGAAACCCGTCCCCAACATTTTTACGTTTTAGTGTGAAATACGTTTAAATTTACAATTTTAGCCAAAATTAAATTGAATCAGAGGAAGGGTTTCGAACCCGTGACCCCTTCGTTAGCATACGAAGGCTTTACCATTGTGACACTCATGAAATTTGATATTAATTTTACGAGAATTATATATGTTATATATTGGCGGTTTAATGCAATTTTAAAATTCATGCCCGTGCTCTTTCTTTGAATTGTACAAAATTTGGCCATAATATCATTTGGTGAATATTGTTAATTTTTACAACCAAATTATAAATGTTCAATTTGAACAAAATAATTGTTATATTTAAATTTTCGATCTCGTTTGATTCCACTTTTTTTTTTCAAAATATATTTCTCGCTTCTTGCAACAGCACATTTTTTAATAAAATAATATTACGTACAAATTCAAAAAATTTATTTATTTTTAACTACATATTTTCCACCAAATTATTATTCCAAAATACATTTTTTTGCAAAAACAAAAAAAAACAAAACAAATGGGTATCAAACGGGGCTCTTAATATTTTAGTGCTAACAACGGTCGACGTTTTACGGTCGCCCGTGCTGACTCGAAATCATGGGTCCGCCACTGTATGGAAGTACGCCTTCTCATCATCATTATTTTATTTATTTTCTGCAATCAAATGAAAGGAGAATAATCCTAAAAATAGTGAAGGTTGAAGATAGAAACATTATATATTTGCACATAACAGAATCTCAATGCATCCACCTTCTTTCTGAATACGGAAGTGCATTTTCTTTCATAATAGTTGTCATTTCCCTGGGACTGACTTACAACAGCACCGCAAATTTTCCCCCCAACCTGTATACTAAGAACACAAGATATTCCATAATAATGACAAACAAAATTATACTCTTCAGAAGAATAATATATCCAATAAATTCAATAATAGAACCCTTGTATATTTCTCGAGATACCTTCTTATGTGTACATTTGCATCAGATACGACTTGAGTCTCTCCCAAAGATGTATCTTCTCAACCAATCGCCTATTACTAAGAACCTTGTCCGCCAGCTAACTTGCTTGCTGAGTGTAACAAATAGTACGTGAATGGTAAGTCATATATATATCAGATTTCATGCTCAATAAGAAGAGCGACATTTATTCAACCAGATCTAACCTTGCATAAACAGAATACCACAGCCACTGTGTACTGTGACCAATAGAAACCCAGTCTCCAGGCAGTTCTGCTGCTGCTTGTTCCCCTCCAAGTGGAGCAAATTGCCCAAGATGCCGGTACCTGATATTCAAGTTGTCAGAATATTAGAATTTGTGAATGATTGAGTATTTATGACATGTTTGGTAGAGATGATGCATGTTGTAAAAATAAAGATGAAAACAAACTAATGGCCTGTTTGAGCCGGATTAAAATCTGATTTTAATCTAAGTTGTTAGATTTTAATTGATTTCTGTGAACAAAAGGACTTAAATTGATAGAATGTAAAAGTTCGAGTAATTTGAATTTGTTTAAAAGTTAGTTAAATAGGTCTAGGGTTTCGAGTTTAGAACAAGAAGGAAAATGGCAAGGATTTTCGCTAAACTGTCGCCAATGGTTGGCTCGAACTACAAAAATAGAAACTGCATCGCTAGACTGTCGTCCCTCCTTCGCTCAAGCTACAAGATTATACAGGAATATTTTATTTCACATTTTAAAGGTTTTTTTTTCTGACCCATCTGTTTTCTACCCTATCTATAAATATTCTAAAGTCACTGAACGAGATTTATTAAGGTTGAACATTGAGTAAACATTGTCCTGTCATATTCTCTTCATCTTTGAAGCTTTCAACTTTCATGTTTCTTTGATATACTGTTCTTGGTGACGAAAAATATCAGATTCCTAATCCAAATACCAAACCACTTCTTCCCACATATCTGTCAGAGTTGTTGAAGATCGATAACCAAGTGGAGATCATTTGTGCAAGAATTAAGTGTGTTGCCAGAACTGCTGGTAAACAAGAAAGGTGATTCTATGAGTTACACAAGGGGTTAGCATTAAGTCCTTATTAAACAAGATTACCGGTGGATAGACCAAGTTCCCGTGGTTTGTATTATCTATGCATCTTGATGAGTGTTTTACACGAGTTTGATACCATTCTAGCTTCATTTGGTTACTTTATTTGTTGATTATAGAACGAATTCTATATGTTTGCTAGTGTTTTAGTTGAAGGAAAGAAAAAAGGGCGAAAAAGGGCAGGATCCAAAGTCTGGGGACTAAAGTGAAAATACTCAAAATTTGTGTCAAAACTCACAATGAAGATTCAAGAATGCTATGGATCAAATGGATACAACTAAAGATCAAAAGGAGTGAAAACAAATCAACTTTCGACAGTGCAAGGATGTTCAAGTTTTTAGTTGGAGATTGAGACCCATTTTAAGCCTAATAAAAGTTCGAATTTGAAGAGAGCTATTTCTATCAAAGTTGTAGTCATTTGAGTTATATTTCCAATACATGTTGAATCTCCTTAATCGGACATCAGGATAAAAAGTTATGACAAAAATATCGAAACAGACGCAAAGTGGACAGCAACTCAACGCCCAAGCGCTGCACTTGCTGAAAAATAACAGATTTGCAGCGCCCGGCGATGCAATCGTGGCGTCTAGGCGCTGTGCCATTAATTTTTAGGTTTTGTTGTTTGGATCGCGATAAGCCCACAAAAAAAACTCCACTTTGGCTAAGGACGTTGGGGAAACTATAAATAAACCTAAGGAAATATTGAAAAAGGGGTTCCTACACATTGAAAAGAGGGTTCCACCTTGCAAAATAGAGAGAAAAACACAAGAAAAACGTGAAATTTACGAGAAGATCTACATCACGGAAGTAAACCAAAATCAAGAGTTGGAAGCGGAAGGAGATCTTGGTGCAAAAGCTACTTCTTTTCCATCTTTTTATCCATTGAATTCGGTGATGTATTCGAATATTGTTATTTATTTCATTGTTTTGATTATGAGTAGCTAATGTTATTATTAGGGCATACAATGTAATTTATTGAGACCCTTAGTTATTTAATTTAAGAATTTCTAAGTATTATTCTTCCATGTGTTGATTTTATTATGAGTGCAATGCTTTAAATTATCTGGCCAATAATTTGATGATCTATTGAGTTTCTTACGAATCGAGAGGTGAGTTTGAGACTTAGAACGTGTAATAAAATTCGGTAACGAAGTATAACGTGTAGAGATACATATACCTAGTACTGTGGTCGTTATATGAATTCTTAGTGTCATAACTCGTTTAACTAAGGATAATTCGCATAGAGATATGGAGTTGAATTAGTTGAATAGGCTCAATGAGAACTTAAGAGGGGTAAATTGAATACCATACGAGAATTCGACCGAACACTACGTTAGGCTAGAATCTTGAATCAGGAACTAAGATGATCAATAAATGAAATTGTTTTGCCATAATACACTTTACATATGTGAAACTTTGATCTATTGTTTTTGTCATTCCACCATAATTCCATTGCTTTAATTTTCATTGTTTTGGGCATTTAGTTTATTTAGGAAAATTTATTCTCACAACACTCGAAATTCTTTTATTTGTTATTCTTGTCAAATAGTAGTAGGAAAAATATATCCAGTACTAAAGCGTAGTCCTCGTGGGAACGATAATCGGGGCTCTTAAGTCCACTATATTACTTGTTACGATATCGTACACTTGCGATATAAAAAAACGCAACACGTCTCATTACCCAAATTGATAATATTAGTGCACAAAATATGCTAAATTGGAGTCATAGAGAAACGCTATCAGACATGAGAGATTGAAACGAGCACAAATGAGTAGAAAGAAGTTTTTGTGGGGAGTTGAATCATCAGGAAAAGAGGAAGAAATTTCTTATGATAATAATACCCACGGGATTTCATTTGGTTAGGAACAAGGCGAAATTAGAGTGTAAAAAAATTATTCGAGTTGAAACAAAACTTCAATGGGATATATATCAAGTCTAGCTATGATAAAATACATGTAAGGTAACTAAGATAATCCAAGCCACAAGAAAATGAGAGGTGCCACTGAAGGATGACAAACATAAGAAATAAGTGATTAAGATGTTTAAATCATGGGAGCTAAGTAGGTATAGAGTTCTCAGGGTAATATGGCTTCCATTGAAAAAAGAACCTAGGGCATGACATGAACAACCCTTTTGTGGATTAACTAAAACAAAGGCGCTTGAATGATTGAGTGAAAGAAAAAGATATATATAATGTTGATGAAGAAATGAGGCATAAAACATGTAGAATAGTCTAAGGTTAACTGACTTATATAACTTTGCCACTGGAATTTTTCTCTCCTTAGAATCCCTTTTTATCTGACCTGTTGATTTTCTTTTAGATTGTTATATTTGGGTGCTGATTAAATTTATTTATAAAATTCATATAAATTCTTAATAGCAAATTACTTCATCTTCTTATTCGGAAAAATGTTTGGTAAAACTAATTGACAGAAATGTTCTATAATTCCTGAATTTTTCGGTTCTTCTCATATGGTAAGTTTTCATAGAAATTTGCTAAAATTTAATGGAGTGCATTTTCTTTCTGGTTTGTGCTTGAGCTCCAAGGGATCTTGCTGCCTTAATACAATTTGCCTAGTCAACAAAAATCATAAGAAAGATCCCTTATTTATTTATAGTGTGTTAGGTTTCATTGTATTAGCATGACCTTAGAAAAAATTAATGTTAATAAAATAGTTATGAAAGTTCATGAATCTATTGGGATGTTATGTAAATGAACTAGGAGTTTTTAGGTTCGATATATAGAACAAGGAGAAAAATTCGTCGGAATTATGCTAGTCTGTCGTCAAGCTAATGCTTAAGTATCCGAAACAGAATCAATGTTGCCCGCTTATCACTTGGTTGGAGCTAGCCTGGCACTCGAGCGACGATATTTCCCATGAAACCCTAGTTCGCGTTTTATTCTTATACTACCCTAATACTTCTCTATTATAAATACACAAGTCCTGCTTCGTAAAAAATGTGGTTGATCATATTATTCTACCTAGAGAACATACTTGGAGATTTTATAACGGGTCTAATATTTGAGATCAATCAACCACATCTTAGAAAAAACATCAATCCAAAATATTAAAATACGTACTTCCTAAATATCTATCAAAGAGTGCTAAGGATTCAGGAAGGCGACCACGAGTTTAGGAAGAGTACAAGAACAAGGAGTTATTAGTTATTTATAGGAGATAAACAATTTCGAAAAATTGGGAGCTGGTGTGAGGAATGTGCAATCTGATTAGTGTATTTTATACACTTATTTGTGTCGTTAAACTAAAGCAATTATCGTTACTTTAAATGATTTGAGGCTTAATTTTGTATATATTTTGTTCACTAGGTACATTTTGATGCAAACCCATGGAATTGAAGAAAATGGGCTGAAAATTAACTAAAGTGGACCTAATCCAAAGTTTGGGGATTAAATCGCAAAGTGTCATAGATGATTCGGACCTAGTATCAATGATTGGAGAGATGTTGGAGTCAATTACACGAAATTGGAAGATGGAGGGTCAAGAAAATACAAAGAAAGAACCAAAATAAATAAAGAATGCAATTCGGGGACCAAAGTGCAACAATTGGAAGATTTTATGCATGCGAGCGCGCACAGGCGTAATCTCTCGCGCGCGCACGGGCTTAGTTTTCATTTACCGAGAGTGAAACACTTGAACAGCACGCGGGCAAGGAAATCACGACGCGCGCACAGGCCAATTCTGGGCCTAAACGACCCAATTTTCTGGTTTTATCCAAATTCCTATAAAAATCAAATTTAACCTACTTTCTAAGGGGGGGTGAATGGCGTGAAGAAAAAAAAGCATATCAAATCCAAATTGTCACCACAAGAAAGAGTTTAACACAAGATTCAAAGGCGATTATCACAAGAGATTGAAGATTCAAAAGTCGAGTTGAAGAGTTACAAAGAAGTAATTGAGTTTTCACTTTCCATTCATTATTTGTCATTCCGAGTGATGTTTTTTCAAATCTTTTTGTGTGCCTTCCAGAACATTATGCTAGGCTAATTATTTATTGTATTGGATGGATAATGAAATTATTTGATTTCTAGTTTTTAATTTAAGATTTGTGATTTTTATTTTGATTCTTGCTTTGTGATTCTATATACATGTTTTTTCATATTTTTTTAATGTTTGCGCACCATTAGGACAATAAATTGTTGATTCGTGGTGTTGGAAAACTCATGATAGGTAGAACACTGTATGTGGAACACATGAAGAATAAATATTAGGAATAATATTTGTGAAGTGTGCAATCTTATGTGATAATCCTATATTTTAATGCATATTCATCATATGAATGCGGATTAGGAATAGAATCGTGTCGTGATCAATATAGGTTTATTATATCTTGAAAAAGAATAATAAATAAAAGGGAAATTATCAGTCGTCACAAATGCAAGGATTGAAGTAATTATCACAAGTCGAGAATTGAATGCTAGAGTCACTTAGTGGAATAAAAAATCCAATACACTCTTTCACAATTGATTTAAAAACCTTAATGTTATTGTTTTCGTAGTTTTAGAGCATAGTTAAATAAAAATCCACCATATCTTGTTGTTTCGAATTTAGATATATCGATTGCACTAAAATTAATTCTTATTCCCTGTGGGACGATAACTCATTTATCACAATTATTACTTGTACAACGAAACCATACGCTTGCGGGATTATTTTGCAACACAGTTCAAGAGGGCCTTGAAAATTATAAGGAGTAGTTCAGTGAGTCTATGAAGTTGTCTAGTGTAGATCATACTGTAAATCTTTGTCTATAGTGGATTTTACTGGTCTGGTCCCAGAGTTTTTTTATCCCACGAGGGGTTTTCTCAGTCATCAAAATACTTATGTTATTTACTTTTCTGCAAGTATACGAACCGTGGTAATTCAACATAGAATAGTAATTGCATGTGAATTCATCTAGATTGATTATTAATAATGATTTCTTGTTAATAATAATTGGTAAATTTAAATTCCATATTGTGCACATATTCAACCTCTCTGTGTTATTTGGCCCAAACAGTCGTTAATTTTCCAATTGGTATCAAAGCCTCAATTCGATTCCTAACTCTAACTTAATCTATATAAGTCATTCTCTTTCCGTACCTCCGTATTTTGACGAAAACAATTATGCATATTGGAAAGTTAGAATGAGAATCTTTCTTAAGTTTCTGGTTGAATAGATTTGGGTTAATGTACCAAATGATTGGACTGTCCCCTCTACTACTGTTTTAGGTGTAGTTATTCCTACGGACATTTCCCTTTAGACTAAGTACGACCTTACTAAGTGTAACTGGAATAGTAAAGGGCTACATGCCCTATCTATAATTGTGTCTGCCAAAGAGTTTAGGAGAGTATCGATGTGCGAGTGCGAAAGAAGTTTGGGATATCTTAGAGACCATACATGAGGGAACCAAAACTTTTAAGAACTCCGAAGTGTAGATATTGACCACTAGGTTTGAATAAATTAGAATAACCGATGTATCGTTCGATGATTTCTAATTTATTATGAGCCCAAACAATGGATTCAATAAGTTTTTGCCCTTCAACCTATGTGAGAACATTCCTGAGTCTAAAATTATTAGAAAAAATTCTTAAATCCTTACCTGAGGTGTTTAGACCTAAAATCACAACTATTGAATAGAGCAAAGATATGGATGCAGTTAAGATAGAGGAACTTGTATAATCCCTCCAAACTTAAGAACTCACAATATCTCAACATAAAAATAATAAGTCTATAGCTTTGAACAATGTTAAGAATATTACTGATACGGAGAAGCCTAATGACGAGAAGATAGCTTACTTTGTTAAGAACTTTCGAAAAATATTTAAGAATAAGAACACGCCTCGAGAGAGAAATAGAGATGCCCCAGTAAGTTTAGAAAGAAGTCCCAATCTGTGAGATGTCGTAAGTGTCAAAGTTTTGGCCACTATAGGAATGAGTGTCGTAACAATAAGAAAAACCAAGGTAAAGCTATGAATGCTACTCTCTTTGATAACGAGTCTAGCTTAGACCATCAAAGTGAGAAGTCCAAGTCTGAGGTCATAACTATATGGTTTTTGCCTCTATTGTTAAGAGTGAATCTATTAAAGAAAATGTGAATGGTGTGGCTTAGAACGAAGTAAAGGTTCTGAGGAAGACTCTGAGGATGATTTACAGATTTGTGAGGTGTATAGTCAGTTATTTGAAGAGTGTCTTAAGATTAAGAAGGTGAATAAAGTCGTTCTTAAGAAGGTTAATGAACTCGAGCTAGAAAGAAATAGGCTTATATATGACCTTCAGGAGTCTACCAAAAGCCTTAGTGAGTTAAGATTAGTCAATGAGAACTTAGAGGCTAAGGTTAAAACCTTAGCAAATCCAATACTCAACTCCATTCATCATTGAGTAGATCTCGGAAACTTGACAATCTTTTAAGGTTTAACAAGCATACGTGGAATATGCAAGGTCTAGGATATAAGAAGATTGATAATAATACTACTAGTACTTTCAAGATCACTTTTGTCCCTGACACCAACTAGCCTAGGTATGCAACAAATCTTGAACCTAAGAACAAGGGTAACTTAGGACAGAGGCCCACTAGAAATCATAGAACCAACCAGCCTAGAAACCAATTTCAGGAACAACATAGTTTTAGTCCTCCTACATGTTTAATTTGTGGTGAATTATGACACACAAGGCCTAGGCATCATGATTTTTTGAAAAAAACACAAAAATCAGGATATCTCTAGTAGGGTTGACTTCCTTACTAGTTAGTTAGTCACTTAACTGAGATGCTGACACAATTGACTATAACTATTTCTACTTCTAGGAAAGTTTGGGTTAAGAAGAGAATTTTGAGAGATTATCAATCTAATCACAATGTTCTTGAAGGTAAGAGCTTTTATGTACCTCATTGAGTAGGTATTTTAGTGCATGATTGTGCTTATTCGTTGTGTTCATTCATTATTGCATGCATTTTATTTTTTTTCTTAATATTTTGTTTTACTTAAGAAAAATGGAAGCGTTTGAAGCTATCGCATACTATATGATTTACATGAACATGTTTATTGTAACCAAGTATGAGTACTATTAATTATTAGTAGCACAGTTTTCATTGCTTTGTTTAGGTCTGATATAGAGTACTTAGTATAAGTTTTTTCATTTACCATATGCACTGCACACACTAAGATCTTATGAGTGGATCTTAACTGGGTGTGTGAAATTTGGGATGATGGTCATCCATTGATGAGGTAACCTTGAACATGAATTGACATTTAACTAGTTGACCTGAGCTATAGTATATTGCCTAAAAAGAAAAATTGAGTCATCTTATATTCTTCTTTGGAGCATATTTGACTAAAGCAATTAAGCTCGAGGGGTTTCTTAAAACATGATACCATATGATCATCTGACTTGGAGATATCAGTCCAAAATTTATTACAAGAGTCATCTTAGTTGCTTAATGGAGAAGAGTCCACACATAAGATGTGAAAAAAAAAAATTACATGTTCTTAAATTTAAGAAGAGAAAAAAAATTATACATGAAAAGATGAGCTTCATTATTTTGTTAGCCCTAGTTGTGTTCGATTTGACTTTCATTAATAGAGAAAAGTACTCATTATGCAATGATGTTTAGCAAGTCCACAAATTTAAAATTTGGAATCTTGCTCACAAGGAATTAGCGACACCTTACGCACATAAGTTACTTATACAATCTACTCCATTTAGACTTGAACTAAGTATGTGAAAAAGTTTATTGTTCATTAATAAAACTTGTACGTGCTATCAATTGCATTTTTTAGTTGTCACGTATATTGTTGATATTTCGAGAAGATATTTAAACAAAAAAGGGGGGAGAAAGATTTCTTGTTATATTTTCCTTTGTAATTTGTAACAAAAAAGGGCAGAGAGTAATTAAAAGAGAGAAAGTAAGTATGCATTCCATATCATTTTGAATGAATGAATGCTTTGCTTAGAGTTTTTGAGTTTTGATGTTTTGTAATATTAATGTTTCAGTTGGTGCTTTGATTAACATTGATATTATATCTCAATCTGGCATGATGACACTATAACTTAATTACTATATTTGCTTAAATTTTTCACAAACTTTTACACTTGTTATTTGAGTTATTGATTTTAGAAAATACATTTGAAAAGGAAAGCAAACATCGATTGAATCAGTTGGGTTTTGGGTAGTAGTTTATATTTTACTTTGACTTGTAATACTTAATTTTGTCACAGAATGTCAAAAGGTAAGTTTGTTAGTTTCATTGTATTGGCATGACTTTAGACAAAATTAATGTTAATAAAATAGATAAAAGTCAAAGAGTCTATTGGGGTGTTGTATAGATGAACTAGGAGTCTCTAGGTTCGAGTATGGAATAAGGAGAAAAAGTCATCGGAATTATGTATGTCTGGCGCTCGAGCGACGATGTTTCGTAAAACCCTAGTTTTACGATTTTCAAGAGTTTCATCTATCATATACTACCCCAATACCTCTCTATTATAAATACATGAGCCTTACTTCGTAAAAAATGTGGTTGATCATATTATTCAACCTAGAGAACATACTTTGGAAATCTTATAACGAGTCTAATCTCTAAGATCAATCAACCACATCTTGGAGAAAACATCAATCCAAATTATCAAAAAACTTACATCCTAAATATCTATCAAAGAGTGCTAAGGATCCAGGAATGAGACCAAGAGTTTAGGAAAAGTACGAAAACGATGAGTTCTTGGTAATCCACAGGGGATAGAAAATTCCAGAAAATCAAAAGCTGGTGTGAGGAATGCATATTCTAGAAGAGCCTTGGAAATTACAGGAAGTAGGTCAGTGAATCTAGGAGGTTGTGTAGTCTGGATCGTACTATAAATCTTTGTCCATAGTGAATTTTACTCGCTTGGTCCCAGAGTTTTTATACCATGAGAAGTTTTTTCCGTCATCAAAATATTCGCATTATTTGCTTTTATGCAATTATACTGTTGGAGACTATTTCCTAAAATAGTAAAAGTAAATAGAAACTAGATTTAGCCCTAATCCTTTTCCTAGTATAGTATTAGTTCTTTGTATCAGAGCTGCTTCTCTAGCAAGCTGCTCCAGTTCAACTTCTAGGGTTTCCACTCGTGCTTCTCCAGTGAGCTTCTAGGGTTTCTGCCTCGCGATAAGGGATCTACCTAGAGGGTCGCTCATCGTCGCTGATTGCATCAGGAGGGTCGCCCGTCACCGCTCAGCCTTCGCTCGTCGCCGACCCAGTCTTCTCTCGTCGTCCGGCCCAGTTTTCAGTGTGTTTGGGCTTTTGTTCTCCTTCCTCTGGCGAGTGTGCACCACCTGCACTGGGGTAGTCGACCGTCGCCGGTGAGCTATTTCCAGTAGCCGTTCAATCTTCCATCGTCGTCTAGCATATTCTTGTCCAGTGAGTTGGGCTTTTGTTCGACCAATCATGATTTGCAGCTTTCTTTGGTACGCGAGTTTTGGGCTTTTGTTTAAAGTAGTGAGCTTCAAGTTTATTATTTGCGCCTTCTAGTATTTGCTCATTCTCCAGGCTCATACTTACTCAGGTTCGGGTTCAAGTCTTATTTGGACGTCGTGATTTTTTGCTTTATTGTTTTGTTTATATTTGATAAATGGAGGATAAGACTTCTGTCGTTGTGTCTGATATGATTCCTATGATGTCAAAAATTACGGAACATAAGCTTAATAGATCTAATTATTTAGATTGGAGTAAAACTGTTAGATTGTATTTGCAGAGTATTACTATGGACAATCACTTAACTGATGAACCACCTAGTGATGGTTCGAAAATCTCATGGCTAAGAGAGGACGCTCGTCTGTTTTTGCAAATACGTAATTCTATTGATAGTGAGGTGGTTGGTTTGATAAATCACTGTGAATTTGTAAAAAAATTGATTGATTATTTGGAGTTTGTGTACTCTGGTAAGGGGAATATCAAACACACCTATAAGGTGTGTCAAGCCTTTTATCGTGCAGAAAAGGGTGACAGATCTCTTACCGACTACTTTATGGATTTTAAGAAGACTCACGAGGAGCTTAATATGCTACTTCCATTCAGTGCTGATATCAAAGTTCAGCAAGCTTAGAGAGAGAAAATGGCGGTTATGAGCTTCTTAGCTGGTCTTCCTTCTGAGTTTGAGACAGCTAAATCTCAGATTCTTTCTAGCCCTGAAATATCCTCCTTAGAAGAAATTTTTAGTAGGGTACTCCGCACAGAATATTCAGTCTCTACTCAACCTAATAATGCTCTTGTCAGTCGCACTTCTGAATCTGGGAGACAGCCATTTAGAAGCGACAATAAAGGGAAAAACTTAAGTAACTATGATCGACATCTCAATATTCGATGGCAGGATTCAGGAGGAGTTGTATGTTACTATTGTCATAAGCCAGGGCATGTGAAGAGAGACTGTAGAAAGTTACAGCGCAAGAATCAGTTCGAACCAGTTAGTACATTTTACCTTTACTAATGATACTTCTGAGCCTATTCTGATATCTGCAGATGAGTATGCCAAGTTCTCACAATATCAGGAATCTCTAAAGTTTTCATCTACTCCTATCACTACCATCGTCGATTCAGGTAAAATGAACACGTGTCTTGTTTCATCATCCAACGTTCTGGGGTCTGGCACAATTATTCCAACACTCTCAATTCCTTTACAATCTGTTTTAAGTTTACCTAACGTGTCCTTTAATTTAGTCTCCGTCAACAAGCTCACTGGTTCTCTTAATTGTTGTCTCATTCTACCCTAATTTTTTTTGTTTCAGGATCTTATGAGGAAAAAGATTATTGGTAAAGGACATGAATCTGGAGGTCTCTATATTCTTGAGACACAAACACCAAAGTCTGTTGCATGTTCTGGAGTTGTGACCCCTTTTGAAGCACATTGTCGGCTTGGTCATCCTTCATTGCCGGTGTTAAAGAAACTTTATCCTCAATTTTCTAGTTTATCTTCATTAGATTGTAAGTCTTGTCAGTTTGCTAAACATCATCGTCTGAGCTCTAGCCCCAGAGTCAATAAAAGGGCTAGTGCTCCTTTTGAGTTAGTTCACTCCGATGTTTGGTGTCCGTGTCCTATTGTGTCTAAATCTGGGTTTAAATATTTTGTTACTTTTATTGACGATTATTCTCGAATGACATGGTTATTTTTAATGAAAAATCGTTCAGAACGGTTCTATCATTTTACAACCTTTTGTGCTGAAATCAAAACTCAATTTAATATCTATGTCCAAACTTTGAGGAGTGATAACACTAAGGAATATTTATCCGAATACTTCCATAATTATATGGTTCAACATGGCATTATCCATCAAACTTCTTGTGTCAATACAACCATCTCAGAATAGAGTTGCTGAACGGAAAAATAGACATTTTCTTGAAATTGCTAGAGCTTTGTTATTTCAAATGCAGGTCCCTAAACATTTTTGGGCTAATACCGTTTCTACTGCCTGTTTTCTGATTAACTGTATGCCTTCCTCCGTCCTATCCGGTGAGACTCCCTTTTATGTCCTTTTTCCTCACAAGTCATTATTTCCTATTGAACCTAGGACATTTGGTTGTACTTGTTTTGTTCTGGATGTTCGACCTCATGTTACAAAACTTGATCCCAAATCTCTAAAATGTATATTTCTTTGCTATTCTCGTGTGCAAAAAGGATATCGATGTTACTGTCCCAATCTTAACAGGTACCTTGTGTCTGCTGATGTCACATTTCTAGAACAAACACCATTTGCCTCATCCTCAAGTTCTACCAGTCTATGGGAGGATGATGATCTATTAATCTACACTTGTACATCTCCTAGAACTAATCTTCCTTCTTCTTCTGATGTTAAGCCTCCTATAACACAGGTTTACTCTCGCCGCCAACAACCTACTATTTATGACCCGACTCCCGTTCCTCCAACTTCGGCTTCATGTCCTGCACCGGTTCCTTCGTCATCAGATCCAGGTCTTAGATCGAGTGATGATCTTCCTATTGCACTTCGCAAAGGTAAACGTCAATGTACTTATCCAGTATCTTCTTTTATGTCATATAACAATTTATCACTATCATCTTATTCTTTTGTTGCATCTCTTGATTCTGTCACTATTCCTGAGACTGTTCATGATGCTCTATCTCATCCTGGATGGCGTAATGCTATGATCGAGGAGATGAATGCTTTAGACAACAATGGTACTTGGACCTTGGTACACTTACCTGCAGGTAAAAAGGCTATTGGATGTAAATGGGTGTTTGCAATGAAAGTCAATCCGGATGGCACTGTTGCGAGATTAAAAGCTCGACTTGTTGCTAAGGGATATGCTCAAACATATGGGGTAGATTACTCTGACACCTTCTCTCCCGTTGCTAAACTTACGTCAATCCGGTTATTTATTTCTATGGCAGCCACGTATCATTGGCCTTTGCATCAGGTAGACATTAAGAATGTATTCCTTCATGGTGATCTTCAGGAGGAAGTATATATGGAGCAACCACCTGGTTTTGTTGCTCAGGGGGAGTATGGAAAAGTTTGTCATCTTCATAAATCTTTGTATGGCTTGAAACAAAGCCCCCGGGCCTGGTTTGGAAAGTTTAGTCAGGCTATTGAAAAGTTTGGCATGAAGAAGAGTAAGTCTGATCACTCTGTTTTCTACAAACAGTCTGCAGCTGGTATCATCCTATTAGTTGTCTATGTCGATGACATTGTTATTACTGGGAGTTATTTTGATGGTATCTCATCTCTCAAATCTTTTCTCCACGGTCAGTTTCACACAAAAGATTTAGGAACGCTAAAGTACTTCTTGGGGGTTGAGGTGACAAGAAGTAAGAAAGGGATCCTCTTATCTCAAAGAAGGTATGTACTTGACTTGTTGACCGAAACTGAAAAATTGGAAGCTAAACCATATAGTACTCCGATGGTTCCAAATTTGCAGCTTACAAAAGATGGCAAATTGTTTGAAGATCCTGAACGATATAGAAAATTGGTTGGGAAATTGAACTATCTTACTGTGACTCGTCCAGATATTGCCTATTCAGTTAGTGTGGTAAGTCAATATATGTCTTCCCCAACTGTCGATCATTGGAGAGCTGTAGAACAAATTTTATGCTACTTAAAAGGAGCACTTGGGAAAGGAATTTTGTATGGCAATCATGGCCATACCAGGATTGAAGGTTTTTCAGATGCTGACTGGGCAGGATCCAAGGAAGATCGGAGATCTACATCTGGCTACTGTGTATTTATTAGAGGAAATTTGGTTTCATGGAAAAGCAAGAAGCAAAGTGTAGTTTCACGTTCGAGTGCAGAATCAGAATATAGAGCTATGGCTAAGTCCGTGTGCGAGATAATGTGGATACATCAGCTCCTCACCGAAGTGGGCCTCAAGACCTTAGTACCAGCTAAGTTATGGTGTGATAACCAAGCTGCACTTCACATTGCATCTAATCCAGTCTTTCATGAACGAACAAAACACATTGAGATTGATTGCCATTTCGTTCGTGAGAAGATTCAACAAGATTTGGTTTCTACCGGGTATGTGAAAACATGAGAACAATTGGGAAATATCTTCACAAAGGCTCTAAATGGGGTTCGGGTAAATTTTCTTTGTAACAAGTTGGGCATGATAAACATCTATGCTCCAATTTGAGGGGGAGTGTTGGAGACTATTTCCTAAAATAGTAAAAGTAAATAGAAACTAGATTTAACCCTAATCCTTTTCCTAGTATAGTATTAGTTCTTTGTATATATATACATGTTTTCTACTGATGAATGAAGTGAGAAATACCTTAATCGATTTCATATACAAACTATGGTAATTCAACGTAGGATAGTAATTGCATGTAAATTCATCTAGATTGATTATTAATAATGACTTGTTGCTAATAATAATTGGTAATTTTAAATTCCGCATTATACACATATTCAACCCTTCTAGGTGTTATTTGGGTCCAACAGTTGTTATTTTTCATAGTGAATGACTCTTATTTTGCTTAAACAATTTGTACCTTGGAATAAGAACAAGATCTTCCTTATACTTCTTATACACCATATTTCCTGGCGTTGTAGTCCTATATAACCGGTTTCATCCCATGCTAAGTGGTGGTTAATTTTGGACCGAAAGTTAGGTGATACTCGGAATGAAATTTTCTGATGAATCAATAGTAAAATATCCAATCTAATCTCATCAGCTAAAAAGAATCAGAAAGCAGGCTATCCATTTTGGATAAGTGGGAAAAAGTTCGCATCTCATATTGCATTAATTTTAAAATATCTTCCTTAGATTAATTTGATTTGGAAGTTTAGTTATTAAGAAATTTTGGGGAAAAATAACAAATGGAAGTATGGCAGGCAGAGAGAGAGGTGTACCGAAAAGGACGAAATTCATGACGGCCACCACTTCTGAATTTACGAGGGCCTTCTGGATTGTCTTTACATTTCTCCCATATGTTAAAGCACCTCGATAGATATGCACCTTGTTGAGCTGCAACCTGATAGGGAATAAGAGGTTAAACAAAACTAATTCATTTGTAGAGGCAAGATGGGACATAGAAATAGTGGAATCAAAGCAAACTTACTTGTGCAGTAGCCGGAAGACTCTTCATCTGTGTATCAACATGCGATAGTGCTAATTTGAACCCTTCAATATCTACCTCCAGTCTATCATTACCATCTGTATCTTTTAGTAAGTCAGCTACGTCAAATAGATGCTTGCTCTTCAAATACAGTTCCACTTGAGGGTATCTGATGATGACATCTTCAATCACATCTTGGAATTCTTCTATAGTTAGGGTACCGGAATTATCTTTATCCGCAGCTTTAAATATTTCTGAGATATCTTCCTGAAAAAAAAAGTACAGCGTTGTAAAAGAATCGTTTCTTCATTTGCAAGACAACATATAAAATCTCAAAATTATTCTGAATAACTTCATGAAAGTAAATTAAGCCATTTTTTGACATCCATTTTTTTCTCATTCTCTTTCTCATTTTTTTCTCTTTCTTCATTCACACATTCTATCAATAAAATAATATTACACATGAACCCAAAAATTCTCCCTACTTTTTAACCACACATTCTTCCAACAATCACTATTTCAAATCAAATTCTTCTCCAAAATGGATGTCAAACACCACCTAAATAAGACATCTTTCTGAAATTCCAGGTTTAGTCAACTGACAGCTATCCTTTCAATGCAAAAGTTTTCCTTGTAAAATAACCAGCATTATTTTCGCAGAGTTATGACATATATTCATAGACTTGAGATTAATGTTACGTTTTTTTCATTTATATTTTTTTATTTTATATAAAATAATCCCATACATATTCTACTAGATTTTGTCTAGGAAAAAACTCGAGAAAACAGTAAAGATATTTGAGGCTGCCTTGTCACTGTTGCTTCGGTAACATCGATGAGAAGCAGATTTCATAAATTGAACTTTCAAACTTCAGAAAAGGACTATTGTGATTGATAGAAATATATCAATACTGTATCCCAAAAGAATAAATATCCCATCTGGTGTTACAACTATAAATTACCATGATTTTTTTTTGATCGACAGTGGCACAATCACCAAGGGCATACACATTATCACATCCCTTCACCCGCAACCATTCATCAGTTGCTAGAACACGCCTATTACCCTGCATTAAGAATAACACAAATACAATAACGGTTATTAGATCAGAAACATAGTAGTTACGTGAAATACTAGCAACAACAAATGAAGTAAATTGGTCGCAAAATATGTAACATGAACGCAGAAAACTTACTTGTCCAACTTGTTCCATAAAATCCTTGACAACTGGACGGGTCCCAACACCGGTTGACCATACCACCATCCCATGCGGTATTGAATCATCATTTCCAGTAGCTTTATTCCTCATGTTAATCAATCTATCAGAAACACTCACTACGCGATGTCCTGTCAAAACTTGAATACCATCCCTTTGAAATTTCCGTTCAGCAAATGAGCTGATCCTTTCATCGAACCTACAGAGGCATGAAGAGTCAAAGTTCCGAGTTGTGATGCCATATAGAAATTTGAGACTAGAAGCTAGATAAAGTATGTTCATTAATATGCAAATGCTAACTGTAACATCCATCAGTGTAAAGAAAATGATTTCTCTCTTGGTTTTCTTTTATCATCTCTCTTTTCGGCCCCTGTTTGTCTCCCTTTAAAATAAAATTATTTAATTCTCTTACTCATTTTCAATCACATATTCACATAATAAAATATTTTGCACATAAATCAACAACTTTTCCCTACTTTTTAACCACACATTATCTCAAAAATCAATATTCAAAACATTATTTTTCCTCAATAATGGCCATCAAAAAGTGGCTTAATTAACTGAAACATCCGTACAGAATTTTTTCATATATATCTTAGTTTCTCCTCTCTTTTCCCCCTTTTTACCTTTAATTATGCAGGATTGCGATACATAATGGAATGCATAAATTTCATCATCTTATAGATTTTGATGGACTTTAATACTATTTAATTTGGAAATTACCAAAGTGTAACTGTTTAAAAGTCATGTGGCTACTCTAGAGTACGTCAAAAGCTTCACAATATAAATCGTGGATGCTTACGAGTTCAAGATATGATCTCCAGATTGGATCACTGTTATCTTTACTAAATCTTTAACTGAGGGATATATTTTGACTAAATCTTCATGAACAAAGTCGTGAAGTTCCGCTGCAAATTCTATGCCAGTTGGACCCCCTCCGACTACTATGAAGTGGAGGTTAGTTTTCCTCTCTTCTTCAGTCAGCCCTGGAAGGACAGCTTTTTCAAAACAATCTATTACAGTCCTACGGATCCTTTGAGCATCCTCTACTTCCTGCATTGAATATGATTGCTTGTTTGTAAAGAAAAATTCAGCACATGCAAGTGAAATTTATCAGAAAAAAATTTCAGCTCATCGAATAGCTTAATCATTACTAATTTACCATTGAATCAGTTCCTTCATTAAAATACTAAACATTCATTCAGAAATTTAGGACTTACCTTCAAAAAATGGCAATGCTCCAAAACGCCAGAAGTGTTAAATGTGTTTACTTGTGCTCCAATTGCTATAACTAAATAATCATATTGTAGAGAGAATTCATTATTTCCTGCTAAATTTTCATCAATAGTGGACCGACAGAAAACCTTTCCGTTTTCTTGATCAATCTTGAGGCATTCTGCTTCCCAGAAATTAATTATCCCATTTCTCTGTCATATTTATCAGTAAAAAAGAGAAGAGTGAATAAAGTTATATTACTGAACAAAACTTTTCGGGAAAAATCATGAAGTTGAAGAAACAGTGAATTTATTCTTTAAGCATTGATAGAGCTAATGGAATTGCTTCACATGTGTACCAATGAAAAATGCAACTAGATAACATATCACTCCATACACAGTTATGCTAAATGAAAAAAATGCATAGACAACTCATACTCCAAAATTAATACTACCTTCTTTATTATGTTTCGAACAGGCTCTACAATACTTCGTGCCTCAACTGTTCCACACGTAACACTCGGTAACAAAGGGGTGAAAGCAAAGTAATTCCTAGGGGAAACCACCTGAACATCATAGGACGAAATATCCAGATCCTTCAGAAAGCTAGTACTAGCCCATCCTGTTCCTAGTACCACCACCCTTTTCTTCTGCGGTACCTTTTGATTGAGTTCGACAATTGATTTTCCACCTTCTGAAGGTGAGTCCGCATAAGCAATGAGCACTCCACTACTGTAACACCCAGAAGAATTCAATTTCAATGGATGTAAAATGCAAGATATTAATGAAACTAATGAACTTCTCATGTTATTGTCATCTTAGGGGAGCAATTCCTAACCACTATAGTTAGGTAAATAACGGATTATTCCTTGGAGCAACTGTGATCTCATTTTCCTGGTGTAAGATTTAACTGTTTGGCACCTTCAACTTATTTAAAACCACACAAAAAACAAAAAACAAAAAAAAAATTAATCCCCTTTTTTCATGTCATGATAGCATAATATCAAAAGGAAACTAACAAAGATCACAATATTAAGGCATTCCACCATCAATTTATGAACAATTTGTCAAGCACACTCTCACCGTGAATACATTCAACTAACCACGCAAATTGGATGAATCTGATTTCAATATTTGCAAAGGACCACATAAACTTATGACAATACTCCTGAAATAGTCTTGAATCTTGAGTAAGAAAAATGGGAAAGGAAATTAATTAATTAACAGGCTTGAAGTTACTTGTAGAGAAGCTTTCAATCCGAGCCTTAGCGGGCCGGCTCGGTTTTTTTGTTTTTTTAATGTCAAATCTACATTTTTTACTTAAAAAATTTAAAATTTGTGCAGTTTATACGTACTATAAATTAAAGAAAAAAGCTCGGGTTCGGCTCAAGCTTTTTTGTGCCGAGCTTTTTGCGTCCGAGCCGAGCCGCGCAAAGCCCTGCCAAAAAAATAAGGCTCGACCCGAGCCTCGGCTCATTGTAACCGAGCTTGAGCCGTCCGAGCCGACGAGCTTTTTTGCCATCCCTAAGCCACAATCGTAGTAAACTTGACCCAAGGGCTAAAAAATGTCTTTATTGGCTAATCACCAACTCAAAAGGGATATAAGTGCTTTGATCCAACTACACGAAAATATTTTGTTACAATAAATGTGACATTTTTTTAAACGAAATCTTTTTTTGAAGATGAAAATCTTCAAGGGGAGAATGAGAGTGAAAATGAAGGCTTCAGGAATATTTTTTGAATTAAGCACACTACTCTATATTCCATTTCTACTCGAGGAAGTACTAGCACCAGCCCGACTAGTATAGAAACAGAACCTGCACTAATTCAAACTAGTACAAAAACTGAGTCCACGCCAGTTCAAGCTGCTGATAAATATATTAGATAACGAAAACAATAGAAATTCCTCTTTTATGCCATTACGGGATCATCTAGAAACATAAATGTTTGCGAAACCAAGTGAAAATAAAATTGGGCTTCGTGTCTACTCGAGAAAGAAAATTCTTCAAAGGAAGGAAGATGCCAATTTATAGCATGTCATGAGTCCAAATCGAGGGAAATTTCAAGTTCAAAGTCCTCAGGTAAAATTCTTCCTATTCCTTCTGTTTCAAAGTCTGCCGAGTCTTTAGAAATTCCTATTGCTAGGAGTTTGATCATGTACTAATCATCCCATATCTAATTTTGTGTTGTATAACAAATTATCCCCTTCTTTCCATGCTTTCACATCACAACTATCCAGTATAGAAATTCCTATAAATGTGCAGGATGCTTTAATTGTTCCAAAATGGAGGGAGGCAATTCTTGAGGAGATGAAGGCACTTGACATGAATAAGATCTGGGATGGGATGTGGTTGATCTGCCAATAGGGAAGAAAACAGTAGGCTGTAAGTGGGAGTTTATAACTAAAGACAATGTGGATGGCACTTTAGACCGATATAAAGCAAGACTGATAGCAAAATGGTTCACTCAAATCTATGGCATAGATTACTCAGAGACTTTTGCACCAGTAAGTGCTTCTCTCAATTGCCATGAACTTAGAATGGCAACTACAACAACTGGACGTAAAAAATGTGTTTCTAAATGATGATTTGGAAGAGAAGTCTATATGGAATCTCCACCAGGATTCAATAAGAGTTTTGGCTCAAAGGTCTGTAAGCTAGGAAAATCCTTGTATGGTCTTAAGCAATGACCTGGAGTGTGGTTCCAGAAATTCACTCAATCTGTTAAAAATCAAGGATAAACTCAAGGACAGACGATCACACATTGTTTATGAAGTTCTCAGAAAGAAGAGTAGCTGTCTTAATTGTGTATGTAGATGATATCATCCTCATTGGAGATGATATGGCAGAAATAGATAGGCTTAAAAAGTGTTTAGCCTCTGAATTTGAGATCAAAATTCGGGTCACTAAAATACTTTCTTGGTATGGAGGTTGCTCAATCCAAATAAGTAATTGTAGTTTCATAAAGGATAAATGTACTTGATCTTCTGAGAAACCAACGGAGCCGAATTTGAAATTTGGAGATAGTGAAAGGAAGGTTCCAGTTGATAAAATGAGATATCAGGAACTAGTTGGCAAGCTAATTTACATGTCTCATACCCAGCCAGACATAGCCTTCGCAGTAAGTGTAGTAAGTCAATTTATGCATTAGCCATATGAAGAGCATCTTGACGCTGTCCACAAGATCTTAAGATACCTAAAGAGTACTCCAGGTGAAGGATTATTCTTTAAGAAGAGTGAGCAGCGAGGAATTGAAGTTTATACAGATGATAATTTGGCAGGATCAATAATTGATAGACGGTCTACCTTTGAATATTGCATGTTTGTTTAGGGTAATCTTATTGCTTGGAGGAGCATGAAATAGAGTGTAGTGGCAAGAAGTAGTGCAGAAGCTTAGAGCAATGTCACATGGAATTTGCTAGATGCTATGGTTGAAACATGTGCCGGAGGAGTTGAAAAGCCTATTGAACAACCTATGAAACTTTATTGCGACAACAAGGCTACAATCAGCATTGCACACAATCTAGTGCAACATGACAAGACGAAACATGTGGAAATAGAAAGGCACTTCATAAAGGAGAAACTCGAGACAGGAATCATATGTTTTCCATTTGTCCCAACTACACAACAAATAGCCGACATCCTAACAAAGGGACTCCAGAGACCGGTTCAAAATCACGATCAATTCCTTTTTCAAATCTTGCTGCAGCTACACGAGCCCTTCCCATGTGCCACAAATGACCTACAAAGAAAAAGAATCTTAGAACAAAATGAGAGGATAGAGAGGCCTGAAATTTTGCAACTTGCAAGTAAGAATGCTCCAAGGGACTTTGGAAGAAGAGCAATGAGCATAGTCTTGAACTCTTCCAATAAGCATCCCTTCCGAAATCCATACTTGATTGCCATCGTCTGCTCAGAACCGGTCAATTCCTAAGCCATTCGTTCTCCCTTCTCTGTTGGCGGTCCACTTCCCTTCTCAGGGAGCCGTACATGGACGTTACTGCTCATACAGCTCCCAGCCTGCTGCCCACCCTTCCTCCTCTACTTTGAGAACCGTGTGAAAGGAGAGTGGGCAAAAAAGAAGAAGCTCCTCGTACGGTTAGGCATGATTGATATCTATGCTCCAACTTGAGGGGGAGTGTAGAGATATTAGGAGTTTGTTAGGTAGGATTTATTTAAATAAAAATCAATTATAACATATTGATATAATCTATTATAACAGGTCAATATTATCTGTCAGAATAGATCATGATAATCTGTTCAACAGATTTAGTGATAGAATTTAGATGTTTAGTCCGATTAGAATTCTTTTTTTTTTTTTTCTTGTAACTCTTAGGCTATTTATTCTGTACTTTCTGCAGCCAATTATGAATAATAATAAGGAAGATTTCTTGTTCTTTCTTTTCGGAAACTTTCATTACTATTTCGTTAACATAATATGTTTTTCACAGTCTCACGTTTCAACTCAGTTAAACTCAGTTAACAGACAATAATTTCATACAATCACATAGACACGAAACTTATAATCCCGAATAAACCACCCTATCATTTGAATCCATAAACTAGAGCATATCATATCCACGTATATTTAGCACCAAACTGGAAAACCCACAAAGAATTTGTAATAAAAAATAAAAACAAAAGTAAAAGAAAGAGTTACATAGAAAAACTTCTAAAACAAGGGAGTCAAATGAACCAGAAATCCCAGGACATAAAGATGATCAATTTCATCACAATTTCGAAACTGAAGCTATATATAGAAAATTAACAAAAAATGATCCTTCGGGAAACACTCCTTATAAATAAACCACAGGTTATGAATCAATACATCTAAGCAAATACATATAAAGAGTGAAATGCTAAAAGCTAGGATCAAACTGAAAACCTGAGAGAACTAATGACAAAAAGCTTGGAGGCAGAAGGGTGGCCATGGAAAATCCTATTGAAATATGAGAAAAAATTCATCTTTCTTTCTTCTCCTTTGTTTCTTGCTAATGAATGAAATCAAATATAAATAAAAACGCACATTAACACTATTGAAGGTGGTGTGTTTTCAAACTGGCGTCTATTGTAAAAGTCAATGGTTATTTGTTGGGTAGTTTACTGACAAAAGTACTATATGATGAAAGTCGTATCAGTTCTTGTAAATTGTGTATTACAAGTTGTATATTTGTTGGCAGGAGTTAAATGGGGTGGCATATATAAAACTTGGTTGTGTATTAAAAAACTTGGAGTGTGTTCATCTGTTAAGTAACTGACAGATTACACGTGTGGAATTAGGATGGGTTTACGCTCGTCCTAGTTTACAGCGGACTATGAGATCTCACTCGCATTCATCAATTAAATTTGAATGTTTCTTATTTTTAATGTCTTGTTTGGATAATATTATTTCATATAACTTGTAACGCCAAATAAATGTGATCAACTTATATGATCGGGTACAAAGACTTCACATTGTGTTTGAGAAAATTTGATTTATTTAGTGCTTACGGTTTAGATAATTCTTGCTTTTTATACTGAGAATCTTTCAAGTTCTTTGATATGTTTCTAAAATTGAATTTCTTGTTGATGTGAAAAAATTTTATCCACATAATTTTCTTTCATATTTAGAGCCCGTTTAGTACCGATTAAAATCCAATTAAAATTGAAAATATAGTCGTTGTTGGGTCACACCCGTCTAATAAAAGTCAATAATAACGGCTAGCTTTTCAATTTTAATCTCTACCAAACGAGCTCTTATATATGAACAAAGTTGGAAGTTGAAAGCTATTTGTTGGCTATTCAGCATGGCTTGTTACTTGTTAGGCTAATGTGAACAATAGCTTTATGCGCCACATCAAACCCAACACTTCAAAATTTCCGTGGCTAAGTTCAACAGGCAAATCCAGTTCATACTTGTCTATTGTGGGTCAATATTTTCCTAACAATTAATGAGGAAATTACACCCTGACAGGTTTTTAAGATACCATTTTCATAAATCCAAACTCAATTTTAATAATACATAAATCATGTTTCTTTGAATTATTTAAACCAATTTTTAATTATACCAACCACTACCGCCATTTACGTTAAAAATGGAGAGAGTGTGTGGTTTAAATAAGTAAAGAATATTTCTAATCTCCAAACCTCGCATTAATTCAAAAAATAAAAAAACAAAACCGCTTATAATCAAACCCTCCATCCCTCAATCCAAAAAACCCAAATTAATTCTTAACTAAATACCTACATTATTCAAGGAAAAGGTAACGGCGGTGCTATGGAAAAGTGGGTGAAAGAAAAAGGAGGTGCAAGGAGAAGGTGGTGACGGAGGCTTGTGACCGGAGAATATAGGAAATGGCGCTAACAAGAAGTTGTGATCGGAATGCACAATCCGGAGCTGGGGACGCACACGGAACTGTACGAGGAAAGGAAAGAAGGTTGCTTGTGTCAAAGGGAGTTCGTAAAGAAATCCTCAAAACGCCGACTGAATCGCAGCTGAAAGTGAAAAAGGGATTCCATGAAGAAATGCCCAGAAAATCGAAATCGAAGAATGTAAGTTAATTTGTGGTACCCTGTTATTATTGGATGTTCATTTGTGACCTGCTGCTTTCAACTTGTAACCTAATTCTTCTATTTGAATATAATAGTATCATTCGAGTCACATCTATTTGTTCCATTTGTGACCTAAAGTTTTGATTGCGGAATGATGTGTTTGTATCATGTGGTTGGGCTTTTCATTTCTATGTATTCTGGTTGGAGATTGTGAATAACATGTATTGAATAGAATCTGTGAATGGTTGATTCCGACCAACATTCTAAGTTTTGGTGTGAGTGTGAAATGTCTTTATAATGGTTTCATAGAGTGTTCATAATTTATCTAATGTGTTGCGGGACTAGAAATACATTATACCCGAAGCTCTATGGTTTCTGGGGAAAATTACCACCAACGTTGCCAAAAATGTTCGACAAGTTTCACATCGAAATTCGATGATGAACAAAGGGCTATCCTAACGAAAACATGTCTCTTTCTTCATAGAATGTAATGAAATTGTACTGCAGCCTCAACTCATACATTACATTTTTATCAAGGAAGTGAAGCTGCTGAATCCCAATGAGATGTGGTTCAAGGTTGCGAATAGATTTATGAGATTTTCTTGTGTAAGTTTTGTTTAGTGATAGGTCTTAGATACAATGGTGATGATGTTAGGAAAGAGATTGACAATGTTCCATCTAGGATCAAAGGAAAATACTTTGGGGACTTGAAGTTGGTTACAAATGAAAATGTTAGAGATGTCTTTCTGAACATGGGTTTAGGTCATAGGAATCCACATCATAGACTGAATGGGTTTTTTGTTGCATTTCAAGTTTAGATATACGAGTCCATTCCTAGACTTAATGGACCCGTGATCAATAGAATGAGGAACAATTTCCCACACATTGTAAATTGGATGTCGAATAAACAACCGTCTGCAGTGAAATTGGATGAAGATAAATTCTCCTATCCTGATGTAAGTATTTAAATATGTTTTGTATACACGGGTCACAAGGTCACATATTTGTGTGCATAGGTCACAATTCCTCCGATATGCATTCATAGACCACAATCATTGTTTCACTACATTAACCAGTTTGAATACTTTGGGATACAAACGATGATACTCTATGTATGATTACATGACTAACAAGTGCTTCATTTGTATTATTGTTACAGCTTGAAATATATGATGTTGTCACATTGGACTTGGAGATGGAGTCTCAACATATGAGTGGTGTTCCATATACCAAACTAGTGTAACCACGTATACCTGGAGACGGACACTTCAAGGATGCAGGTGACGCCGACACGAGTGGAACTCGGTTTCTAGTGATCACAGATGGAAGAAAATGTCATTCTAGTGATGTTGACAACAACGATGATGATTTTGTTGGTACACAACCAAAAAGGCAGAGGACTTCATCTTATTTCACCCCCCAAACGAACTGCAGGCAACGCATGAAAATTATCCAACGGAACCACATTCAAGTGACATTTATACACCAGGTGAGCCGCAAGCAACACATGAAAATTATCATATGGAGCCACAAAGAAGTGACCTCCATACTCCCAAAGGAGCCGATGGCAACACATACATATGGTAGACCACAATCAGATGTAAGTTGATTCATATTTACTTTTTACAAGTCACAAAGCATTTGTCACATGTTAAGAATCATATATCACAACTGTAAGTCCATTAAGTGTTTGTGTAATGTCCAATCACATGTGCTTGACCAATTGAAGGATTTGAGTGGGCAAATAATTGAAATCTAGTTGAAGAATACAGAACTAATGGTGCAGCTCAATGATGTCAAGTCACCGTTCATATCATTGCAGGTGGATAGGAATAATAAAATCAATCAGATTATCTGCATGCAAAGTGAGATTAAATATGACATGGTGGACATAAGGACTAACATGACTTTTCTGTCCGATTATGTGACTGTTTTGATATCAAGTACGATGGATGCAATATTAAAAAATTGAATAACAAGAATGATTAGCAAAGTGCTGAAGTTGCAGAGCAACCAGAGAAAGTAATTAGAATTATAACCGTCAAATGTTTCATGGTCCTTATTTTAGTTTTGACAGTTAAATTTTGTCTTCTATTTAGGCCACAAGTAGTGAACAACCAATGGACAAGAAAGGAAAGGGTAAGACGGATCCTGTCGATGTAGTTGAATACCCGTACTTTCCTCTGACCCCATCATTTAATTTGGGGATCTCATCAACTCCAATCACCTCGAATGCTGTGAACCTCACTGACATGTTCAGATCTAAAAAAGTACAAAAGCATGTTGATGATGTTATAGCTAGTGTGGTGAAACAGACTGAAGGTGATGCTAAAGATGCCGTGATGACAAAGGCCAAAAATGATCATGATGCGGTATGCACAGTTCTTTCTCATTTTATTCTTCACTTTTCTTCCATCTCTCTCTATTTTTCCAAGCCCTCCATCCCTCAACAAGTCACAAGTTACAAATCTGTTTGCACGTCACAGGTTACAAGGTCACATATGTAGGTGCACAGGTCACATGTCACACTTTACAAGTCACATGTCATATATATGCGTGCACATAATGTAATTTAAGAGCACGCTAACGATGTTGTGTCTTATGCAGGGATCACCATCTTCTGTACCATCATCTGGATTGCCTGTTAAGAGGGGTTTCAAACCCACAAGGGTACTACAATCCACATACGTTACAGGTGCAGGAAAACAAAGTAAGCATTCGAACACTATTATCATTTTTCAAAACCATAATAAGCCAGCGGATGAGCTTGCATGCTCAGAATTGTCTCTTAGCAGCACGGTATGTTTCATTTATGAAATGGCACGTTGTGATTGGCATAGATCACATGTCACAAATTATATGCACATGTCATATATTATACACATATACGCATATTGCAGGTTACATAATTGTATGACTAGACCACAAGTCACAAAGAATGTACTGTTCATAAAATATGCAGATGATCGCAGGTCACATGTCACATATACATGCACAAGTCACAGGTCACAGAATTATATGCATAGGTCACGTGTCACATATTCTTATTCTCAAGTCAGAGATTAGTGTGCTCAAATCACAAGTCACATAATCCTATGCTCAGGTCACAGAGATATATGCATAGGTCATAGGTCACATAATCCTGATTTTTTTTTTGTCAGCATATGGACGTGTGTTTCTATTATCTACGGCAATTTGTGACAAAAAGTCTGTGTGCCAAATTAAGTGCTACCATGACCGACTCATTGTTCTAGGCGAAGATAAAAAACTTGTTTCCTTAATACATGAAGGACCCGAATGTGATAATGGTAGATTCAAATATTGTTGAAATTGCCACAGGTGGTCAGTTAGAATTTAATCATTCTTGGACAGAAGTTGACTACATGTTGCTGCCAAATCTGCCCCACGAATTGTGCCCATTGGATGCTTAGTTTTCTGGACATAAGAAAGTGTATACTCTGTCTGTTCCATTCCATCTACAAGACGTATTGGGAGAAAATGGTGAATGCTGGGATTGACCATTTACAAGAATTATTCCCCATTTGTTGATGGATTTGGGCATCTAGAAAAGAACATCTGATGATGATGCTGATGATGATCCAATGAGGATGACAATATTGGTTGCTGATAACATTCCTCATCAACAGAATGGGTATACTCGTGACTTTTTTTTTGTTTACAAACATACTATTACACTTATATTCTGATTTGTGATATATTACTATTTAAGTTGTTTTCAGGCACGACTGTGGAATCTTTGTAATTAAGTATGCAGAATACATGTTTTACAATGACATGAAGTCCATGCCGATAACGTTTGATGCTATCCATGCTAGGTTGGACATTACTTCATTGCTCTTAAAACATAAGGAGATTAAGAAGCCAACAAAGTTAGCGAAGCCCAAAGGAGATAGCATCAAGAAGCCTACATGTCACAATTTGTTTTTTCCACATCTCAGGTCACATGTCACAGGTTACAGGTCACAAATATCACTGACATGAATTTTTTCAAGCCATGATGTATGCATTCATAGGTCACACATGCCATGTACTCAGAGATGCACAGGTCACAAACTATTTTCTCAACATCTCAAGTCACATGTCACAAATTGCAGGCCACAAATATCACTGATATGAGTTTTTTCAAGCCATGTTGTCTGAATTCGTATGTCATACATATCATGTACTTAGAGATGCACATGTCACAAACTATTTTTTCAACATCTCATGTCACAAGTCACATGTTACAAGTCACAAAATATTTTTGTGTGAATTGATCGGATTCAGTATTTACTAATAACTATTTTTAGTCAAAAATACAATGACAACTTAATTTAAATTAGGTCACAATTGTTTAAGCATGTCACAAATAAAATGAAAAAATCATTTAAATCAGGTCACAAATGTATCAAGTAGGGTTACAAATGAAGTGAAAAAAATTATTTGCAGGTAATTATCGTTTTTCAGAGTCACAATTTTCGAATGCAGATGGGATAGAATAGAAGTAATTAATGAACTAATGGGAATTACATCGCGACTAGTTGTAGATATAAACTTCATTTTGATATGTTTTGGCTTAACGGAATCAGGTTGGAGCACGTCCTCCGATTTTGACCACTTCCTTGGCAACATCCACATTTCGTTGTTTGTTTCCTCTCACATGACGATCTTTTCCTCTTTTCTGCTGGCCTTCCCAAACTCCTCTTTTGGTTGGGCGGTGATATGACTATTCTTTCTATTTCTTAAGTCATAGTCCATTAATTTTGATTTTTGATTGGGT
Organism: Fraxinus excelsior; assembly: GCA_019097785.1. Classification (NCBI taxonomy): domain Eukaryota; kingdom Viridiplantae; phylum Streptophyta; class Magnoliopsida; order Lamiales; family Oleaceae; genus Fraxinus; species Fraxinus excelsior. Next base: position 50,469,945 of record CM032624.1, on the reverse strand, counting down.
ATACAGAATCTGGGTATGCATTCATGTACGTCTCTTATGTGTAAAAGTACGAAGAACAATCGTATGGATCTCCCTTTGTAGTCGCTATCACTGCTAAAGTGTGTGGACACGATATCTGATCAACTTGGAGCATCCTACATGTACACATACGCTGCTCTATGTTGACAACAAATGTTGAGCCCTTGTTCGCAATCGAAAATATTGTCTGGTTGGTAAGAGAAACCTGCGCAGAGAAAAAACATCATGTCATGTCACAATTATAACGTTCAGGTTCATTATTAGGTCACATATATTGCATTTCATGTAACATATACTAAATTACCCTCATGTTCTTCAACACTGTGCTCATTTCTCTAATTAATTTCTCATATTTAGTAGACAACTTCGTGAAAGTACTATTTGTAAGATCCATATTCTTACAGTACCAAGATTGTGTAGTTTCTCACAAGGACTCTTACAAAGTCACAATAGGATAGTTCTTTGTTGCTTTTGTGACTGCATTCACCAATTCCACTATATTAGACGTCATAGTGGAGTATCTATTTGCCTGCATGTAGAATCGTAACCACCTTTCTAGTCCAACTTCATTCTACAAATTGCAAAACTTGAAAGTAATTGAAGAAAAACTGAGATATACAATAATTGTAATAGTATTTAATGATTGAAAGTAATAGCTTACCAAGTAACCCCTAATCTTCAAGTTGATCTTGTTTGTTGTATATTGTCCTCGTACTCTTTCAATGTGTACGCACGCATGGCTGCATTGAATGCTTGAGTTATGTTGTGACCATATTTTCCATAATACAATTTCAAGTTTTATAGTAGATGGTATGTGCAAATCCCATGACAAGTTCCTCAATAAACACATTCAATTGCATTCTTGATACTATTGTGACAATCCCATACAAAGTATAAACCTTCTCTTCTTCCATAAGCAGACTTCAACTTTTCGAAAAACCAAGTTTAGGATTTATCATATTCATTATCTTCAATTCCAACTGCGAGTAAGAATATGATGTTATTCGCATCTTGTGTGCATGATGTGAACAATGTACCACTATAGTGTCCAGTCAGGTATGTGCCATCAACAACAATGATAGGTCTACAATGTAACCACCCTCTAATTGATGCATAAAGCACTATAAAGCAGTATTTGAATCTATTGTGACTATCAACCTCTAATCCTGTAACCGTTCTTAGATTCGTCCGTTCAGACATGTAAAAGTAGCTCGATAGCTGTTGGAATGACTCTTTAGGATCACTCTTGATCATTTTCAAATTCTTCTCACGGTATCTCCAAGCTTTAATATAGTTCGAAAAACACCATAGGTATGTAAGATGTTATTACATATATCATTGGGAATGTATATAGTACGCGACAATGTATACTTATACTCAATGAAGGAGGACACTACGGACGTTGTGACCTGCCTGTGAGATCCTAATACTATGTTTGAAGAACATGTGCGACCATCACTAATCTTTCTAATCTCAAAGAGCTATGTTTTCCCCATCCTAGAGGATATGCATATCCAATTGCACTTATCATAGGAACACTTGATATGATACTCTCCCTTGTCTGATCGAATAACTAGAAATTCAAACATGTTTTGTATGGCATAAAAACACAAACTTAATTTCAAAATCTCCTTATTACGAAACACCTTACCCTCTTCTACATTTCTTGCATCAGGAGTGGAAATAATCGTGACCTCATATTCATTACGGTGACCTAATGGTTCCACTGTTTCTTCACATATATATGCTGCTATTTCCTATAGTAAAAATAGCTCTCCTCCATATTGTAGATTATCCGAAATTGTCCGGACTGATCGAAAATTGAGACATTGATGTCCAACTTCTGAATCTGTGACCTCAATATTTATGGGATATTTGGAAGGATCATGATCCATACCTTTAAGAGTCATGTACGACAAAACATTGTTGTCACTTCTTATTCTGATTAGAGGCATATCATTTTTCAATTGGGTAGTTCATTGTGACTGTCGCCTTAGTAGGATCCAAACTGAATTCTGTCACTACCGTGTCCAAAAGATTCACATAACAGCAATTACGATCGAGCAACACCAACGATAATTGTTCTCCATACATCAAGCAGACATACACGTAACCCATTTCTATTTGAATGCACAAGAAATGTCGGTGACAAATAACAATAAGGTCATAATTCAATCGGATGAAGATCACAATGTTTCACATTAGCACAACAATTTTAACATACATTTTCACTGTTTTCTAGAATGATGGTCACAATGATAGATTTCGGTCACAACAATAATTTTCGGTCAGAAACGAAATCTTGGGCACATAGACACACCAAGATCAGACATTCATATCATGGTGACATGGATAAATTTCAGTCACACATTCTCTGAGTTGCACTCATAAAAATGGCGGGCATCATTACAGTAAATTTTATGTCACACAAACAATTTCGAACATGTCACAGACAAACAATGTATATGCAATGTGTGATTGTCACGATTTTATAGTTACGAAGAGCGTGTATACATTGCAAGTCATTTGCGATTCAAAATCAATGCAACATAAAACTAGGGCTATCCGTAGGTCGATTCGGTTCGGTTCTGCTCGGTTCGAAAATTTTTGGGTATTTAATAAATGGACCCGTCGGGTCCAAATATAATTATGGAACCGTTCAGGTTCGGTTTCATACCATAATTAAATTTTTTAACATTTACATCAACACTATATAAATATAACTAATGACATTTCATTCGTAACTTTTACAAATTAACATAGCCCAATTCAAAAATATATAAATAACTATCTATCGAATAACATTAATTCAATGCATACAAATACCAAAAAGTAGATATTAATATTAAAATGTCGGTGATCCATATTAAAAAATTGAGGCATAAGGCTTAAAATTATGAAATGATCTGATTTATTTAATTAATTTGTTAATTTATTTAGAAAATAAAATAATTTAATTAATTCAATAAAAAAATTATTTAGTTTCGGTTCTTATTCGATTCTTCAATTCTTGGTCTAGACTCGAGACCTGACCTATACCCATCGATTCTCGATTTGGGTACCCGTTCGGGTATTTAACTTATGAAGAACGTTCTTCGGTTTGGTTCGGTTTGGGACTTCTGGACACCCCTACATAAAACCATAATTGTAACAGAGAACAATGGCTTCCTGAGTTCAGATTATTTTGTGACCTCCTTGCACCAATATTTTCCAATTGCAAAAAACGAAGGCATCATTCTGGACTATCGGCCCGTATCCAGAGGTGACTTCATCTGAAATAATTGTGACCTATTTGCACCAATAATTCGGATTATTTGTGATCCTCTGAATTCAGAGTATTTGTGACCTCCTTGCACCAAGTAATTTCCAATTGTAGATTACAATGGCGTCTTCTGGACAATTGGCTGTTTCTAGACATGAGGTCGAGGTGTTTTAGATGAATATTATTTTTCAAATTGTAACGAAATCAATGATTTCAGAGACAATATTTAATCATACCAAATTTATGTATTTTCTATATATAATATATAATATATATTTTCTATTATATATTAAGTTCGAACCTGATTTCTGAAAATTGAAAGTATATATTGTAAAGTTAAAATGGTGTATACTAAAAATCTAGTTTATGTATTGTTCCCATAATTAATTTCCAAAAACACAGATTCCTCCAAGGACCTAATATATTCCAAAAAAAAAATGTTGCAAGGTGGAAATTGGAATATTCCCAATTTATAAACATATTATTTTATATTTACGTGTTAGCATAATTTTAGTTCAATTATTAGTTCAAGGAGACAAGTATTCAATATTTAGCAACTCAATCAATTCATTAATTTGATAAGAGATGACTAGTTGACTTTTAGCGTTTCTTTATCGCTGATGTCAATTTTGTTTAAAATGCCAGTATGTCCTTATCCAATAAAATGTTCATTCATTTCTTTATATATTCTTCAGGATTTATAATAATCTTGTAATAGTACCTATCTAGGAAGTTGAATCTTCTACTGTGCAAATAGTTTATAATTCATCCAAAAGTTAACTACCAAGTATTTTTTTTTTCTCATATTTATCACGGACAAATAGAAAAGCTATACAGAGAAAGTAAGGAATGAAGCATTCCAGATGACCTCAAGTAGCCAATTAAAGATGCTTTTATGGTTTCACAAGAAGAGTATACTATGTGAAGGATGTTCTCATTCACTATTTCATAAATTTAGGATCCGAAATAAACTGTCAACCATTAAAGTTACAATAAAAGTTGAGCTATTGTGAAACACCAACCATAGTTTTGGATCAGGAATTATAGATATTGAAATTGAAACTTTGTTTGTAAAGATCCACTGTGCAATTACTTTGTTGAAGAAGCTCCTTGATAAGCAAGGAAGTCAGGATTACAACCAATTAGTTCAGGTTCCAAATTTCTTCTTGGTCAAACTAGCTAATCGTGTCCAATTTTGTCCATAGCTTTCATAATTTTACTACAAGTAATTGCAATAATTCAATGAAGTTCAACCAAGCCTCATTAACTATTTCAGTAAACTCAATAAAGTACATGACAAAAGTGTAAATGGCAGTCCACAACCTATTAACATTCTGAATTACACTAAATTAAGCTCAATTTACCGCCATGGACTACAATAGATAAGATCACAAGGGCATATTCAAGAGAAGGAAAGCCACTGGGGTGTCAACATTATGCAAGATGATTGACTTACAATCACCAATTATTTTACACTCACAATTTGTTAACAAAGGTGAGACTATAATTTAAACTCAGTTTCAAAAAAACCATAAATTTCTCAAAAAGCTCAAGAAAACACAATCTAATCGCCAATAAATGTTAGTTGTTGACATTGAAAATCGTATGAACAAAATTCAAGCCAACTTATAATGTAAATGAGGATTTTTACTGATAATGACTTGTAAATTACAAGAATAAGCTACAATTCTTTTCCTTTTTTGCCAAAGGAGATATTTTGAAAAATGAAGTGTTTAGAATCGTCTCTCCCCTTTCTATCAAGGCTCACATTGCCCTTTTATAGAGAAGAATCTACATGCCTACTTCATTTTCCTGTCTTATCGACTACAGTACCGAGCTGATAAAGTATATCGTTTGCATGCTTGGATTGGTTTAGTGAGCTCGGCTTATCAGGTCATCATGAATTAACACATGATCCCCAGCAATTAATGAATTACTTAAGGAGGGAAGCTAATGAATATAATTGGTTGAATCGGTGGACGCTGATATAAGACCTTCCATATGTCACTTGTTGATTGACTATTTGTACAATGTGTAAGGAATCTTCAATCATTATATCTCCTCAAATAACAGCGGTCATTAGTACGAGCCGACCTCAAATACCCGACCTTAAATTAACATGAGCTTAATGCACATAACAAACTATATTTAATGAGGTCGCATGTCGGATATCAATAGTTACCTCCTGGGTCGATGCTCGCCTTGGTGACGTTTTTCCATTTTTACAATTATTACAACAATAAATGTCTTGAACACGTGTCACGTTTTGACCTACAAATGAGCTATCATGCACTTTGTAATATATTGAATTATCTAAGCATTACAGCACATGTAACCTTAGCTCGGCTTGCTAATGAGCAAGGCCTAAGTGATTTCCTTTGTAGGAAATTTATTTACGTGTTGCAGCATATTCAACCTTAGCTCAGCTTGCTGATGAGCAAGACTTGAGTAATTTCCTTGATAGGAAATTTATCTAAGTGTTACAACACATTCAACCTTAGTTCGGCTTGCTGATTAGCAAAACTTAAACGATTTCCTTGATATGAAATTTACCTAAGTGTTGCAGTACATCAACCTTAGCTCGACTTGCTGATCAGCAAGACTTGAACGATTTCCTTGATAGGAAATTTATCTAAGTGTTGCAGCACATGCAACCTTAGCTCGACTTACTGATGAGCAATGCTTGAACGATTTCATTGATAGGAAATTTATCTAAGTGTTGCAGCACATGCAACATTAGCCTGACTTACTGATAAGCAATGCTTGAACGATTTCATTGATAGGAAATTTATCTAAGTGTTGTAGCACATGCAACCTTAGCTCGACTTGTTGATGGGCAAGCTGGGCTTGATTGTTGATGAGCAAGGCTTGAATAATTTCTTTAATAGGAAATTTATCTAAGTATTGCAGCACATACAACCTTAGCTCGGCTTGCTCATGAGCAAGGCTTGAATGATTTCCTTGATACGAAATTTATCTAAGTGTTGTAGCACATGCAACCTCAGTTCGGCTTGGTAATGAACAAGGCTTGAATGATTTCCTTAATAAGAAATTTATCTAGTGTTGCAGCACAAGCAACATTAGCTCGACTTAATGATGAGCAAGCTCGGCTCGGCAAGTGTTGCAGCACATGTAATCTCAGCTCGACTTGCTGATGAGTAAGTCTTGAACGATTTCCTTGATAGAAAATTTATTTATATAAGTGTTGCAGCACACGCAACCTTAGCTTGGCTTACTGATAAGCAAAGCTTGAACGATTAAATTGATAGGAGATTTATCTAAGTATTTCAGCACATGGAACCTTAGCTCGACTTACTGATGAGCAAGGCTTGAACGATTTCCTTGATAGGAAATTTATCTAAGTGTTGTAGCACATACAACCTTAGCTCGGTTTGGTCATGAGCAAGCTCGGCTTGACTTGCTGATGAGCAAGGCTTGAGTGATTTTCTTGATAGGAAATTTATCCAAGTGTTGCATCACATGCAATCTCAGCTCGGCTTGCTCATGAGAAAGGCTTGAATGATTTCCTTGATAGGAAATTTATCTAAGTGTTGCAGCATATACAACCTCAGCTCGGCTTGTTGATGGGCAAAGCTTGAATGATTTCCTTGATAAGAAATTTATTGAAGTGTTGCAGCACAGGCAACTTTATCTCAGCTTGATGATGAGCAAGCTCGGCTAGGCAAGTGTTGCAGCACATGCAACCTCAGGTCGGCTTACTGATGAGCAAAGGCTTGAATGATTTCCTTGATAGGAAATTTATCTTAAGTGTTACATTACATGCAACCTTAGCTCAACTTGATGATAAGCAAGCTCGGCTCAACAAGTGTTGCATCACATGTAATCTCAGCTCAGCTTGCTGATGAACAAAACTTGAATGATTTCCTTGATAAGAAATTTATCAAAGTGTTGTAGCACATGCAACCTCAGCTCAGCTTGCTAATGAACAAAGCTTGAATAATTTCCTTGATAGGAAATATATTTTAAGTGTTGCACTACATGCAACCTCAGCTCGGCTTGCTCATGAGCAAGCCTTGAATGATTTACTTGATAGGAATTTTATCTAAGTGTTGCAGCACATGCAACCTCAACTCGATTTGCTGATGAGCAAGGTTTGAATGATTTCCTTGATAGGAAATTTATTAGGCACTGATTCAACAAGAATGTGTTCAGTGAAAGGAGAATGGCATAGTGAGATATTCGTCCGTGCTTCCTTTGTTTTTTGCTTCCAAATTGGCAACACGCTTTTTTAAGGCGCTCATTTCTGTTTCTACCGACTCTATCGTTGACAAGGAACTCCCTATCTCTTCAGTTCGGCTTTTGGAGGATTTCTTTCCTAAAAAATGGAGAGCTCTTCTGGTAGGAAGTCATTCGATTTTCTCCCTATGTGGGTACTCCACCTTGGTTTCGAGCGGCAGAACATGAGTTTAGTTTCGTTCCAATCTGTCTACTACATTTGTCAACTTTTCAATGGCTTCCATCGCCATGATCATTTGAGGGTTAGTAGCTTCGTTTTGACTTCATCATCTACCAATATTTAGTAGATTGTTGGTTTGTTCAAGGCGAGTATGAGATTGATTTTCGGATACTAAGGAATCATCCATAATGATATTCTTTTGTAGGTTTTATAGAGAGATGGGGCTATTTTTCAAATTGGAGGCCCTCCTTCTAACGCCAAACTGTTGACGTCGAAAATCGTATGAACAAAATTCAAGTCAACTTAGAATGTAAATGAGGATTTTTACTGGTAATGACTTGTAAATTACAAGAGTAAACTACAAGTGTTTTCCCTTTTTGCCAAATGAGATATTTTTTGAAAAATGAAGTGTTTAAAATCGTCTCCCCCTTTCTATCAAGACTCACATTGCCCTTTTATAGGGAAGGATCTACATGCATACTTCATTTCCCTGTCTTATCAACTACTGTACCGAGCTGAAAAAGTATATTATTGACATGTTTGGATTGGTTTAGTGAGCTCGACTTATCAAGTCATCATAAGTTAATCTTACATGTGGTTCCCAACAATTAATGAATTACTTATAGAGGGAAGCTAAGGAATATAATTGGTTGAATTGGTGGACGCTGACATAAGACCTTCCATATGCCACTTGTTGATTGACTATTTGTACAATATGTAAGGAGTCTTTAATCATCATGTCTCTTCAAATAACGGCGGTCATTAGTAAGGGTTGACCTCAAATACCCGACCTTAAATTAACATGAACTTAATGCATATAACAAACTGTATTTAATGAGATCGCAGGTCGGATAACAACATTAGTAAAGCCATAGGTTACCTTAGTCAACTGTTGTAAGATAACAGTGGAGCAACTTTTTGGTCGATGCAATTCATCATGCAAACCTTGAATGCACTACACATCATATGACATAATTGTAAATAAGAAATATAGGAAATATAATACATATTTTCAGCTACCATGCAAAAATAAAGCTAAGAACTATATCAATTTGATGTCAACCATGATAGTATAAAAGTTGTCACAACACCTAACATGAAAGCACTGAGGTGTGGAGTTAACTATAGCCCATAATTCTTAAAATATGCAATCTTAACTGCCTAAATATGAACAAAAACAAAATAAATTCTATTTCGCCTCAGTAAATAAGTATAATCATCTGTAATGTAGATTCACCAAGCAAGTTCCCCTGAAAAAGCAGGAACAACTTGGCTTCACCACACCTCATATACTATCCAACAAACATCACTGGCAGCCTAATCAATAAAATTGAGAAAATTTAATATACTGAAAATTCGTAACCCAAAATAGTCTCAAATATTTCCTGTAATGTCATGCTATGATGTAGCAACCCCAAGTAGGTTCTCCCTGGAAAAATAGAGACTTGAGATCACTACATCTCAATGACATGGAAATCTCATCATCAACTACAATTTGTTACGCAACAAGAAAGAAAAAGATACAAAGTCAGAAATCATAAATATTAACAAAACATTTTGTAAAAATTGATTTTGAGAAAAATTATTATACAGTCCATTTTAAAATGTCTATAAATCTAATTATTAAATTGAATAACAGGCACTGAGAGACTTAATTATAAAACAGCTATGCCAATCAAGAAATTTCCAAAGCAAGGTTGGCATTACTAGAGCCCTGTTTGAAACCCATTTTGAGGGAAAGAAAATTTTTAGAATAGTGATTGATGTGAGAATGTATGGTGGAAAAATGATGAAAAGTTTTGGATTTGTGTGTAATATTATTTTATTTGGAGAATGTGTGGTTGAAATGAAGAATGAAAATGAGAATGAGAATCTGAAGTTAATGGGCGTCAAATGGGGGCTAGGCCTAAATAATCAACCAGAATTAACAAAGTAATCATTGAGAAGCCTGAACAATTTAAAAAAGAAAAAAATATATATAAATCAAGTATTAGTAGGGTCATCCAATAAATGAAACCACAATTTGGATTGACGATTCATGGATAACAAAAATCGCAGAAGGGCGGATAACGAAACCGCAATATATCTTTTAAAACAATCTAAAATATCATTATAAAGATTAGTTGTGGTATGTACAAAGAGACGAATTTGCAACATCAAAGGGAGACGCTTTAGCACGAGTATTGGGGCTCATCTTCACTCGTAATCTTCCTGTAGAGCCCAGGAGGCTACCTGCAAATAATACACAAACACATATTTGGAAGAAGTTTAGGGAATTTTTGTAGGGTTTTTGCTTAAGCCTAAATCAATAACGAATAGTTTTCTCGGTTTCATAGAGATAATTTGGGCAGAATTTCTTTTCAAGAGGGCATCCGAGGGTCGTGAACTATATAAGAGGAATTGATAAACAATAAAACCCTAATTTGCACTAGGGATGTAAAAAAAAACTCGACGGCTTGGATGTTCGAGCCGGGGTAATTATATAAGAGGAATTGATAAACAATAAAACCCAAATTTGCACTAGCGATGTCAAAAAAACTCGACGGCTTGGGCGCTCGAGTTTGGCTCAGAAAAAGCCCGAGCCAGGCTAGGCTCGGGCTCGAATCCACCGAGCCGAGGCCGAGGCCGGGGTCGGCTCATGTCACAGGCCAAAACGACTCGACTCGTATTTTTTTTAAAATAATAATAATAAAAGGTCTCCCTACATATTTATTTTTAAAAAATATATATAAAAACTGGGCAGCTATTTTAACATTATATTTTAAAGAAAAAAAACCCCGAGTCAGCTCGGCTCAGCCTGCTAAGGCCGGGGCTAAAAGTTCGGGTCGAGCCTCTTTTTTTTGCCGGGTTTTGCTCGGCTTGAGCCAAAAAAAAGCTCTAGCCTAGCTCGGGCTTTTTTTTTTTTTTTTTGGGCTCGAGCTCGACTCAAGTCGTTGACATAGCTAATCTGCACTAGTGTTAACCGACATTCTAGTATTTGAGTTAACTGTCCGCACCCTTCATCCGGTCAATTATGTCAAGTTTGACATTTTTTCACATGGCAACAATTTATATCATTAATTTTAAATACATTAATCTCATCATTTATTTATATCATTGATTTTAAATACATTCATCTCATCATTTCCCCTTCCGAGCTATGCTACTTGTACACATGGGTCGACATTCCGGTGCCTGGTGTACAAATAGCATTTCCCTTTTCCAAATTCCTTCCACATAGATAGGATATAATCCTTTGTGACATCAAAGGATGTACATTTAGCTAAATTCTAAGAGTTAAGCTATTTGTACCACCTGTTTTACCACTTTCTTTATCAATGAATGATGTGGCAGATTAATGATGATTAAATTAAATGTGTGAAGTGAAAAGATGATGCAAAATTGTGTCAAAGTATAAATTCAATAAAGCCAGGTGTAAAGAAAGACGTAATTCTAATCCAGTCCACACACAAAATGCACCGACGAACTCTTTTAAACGGGCTCAAGTTAGGCTGGACATTATAGATTAGGGAAAATTGCAAATTTTGCATCCAAGCTTTGATGACTCGTACTGATTCATCCAAAACTCCAAACTGAAAGAAGTGGCCCCGAGACAAAAAAAAAAAAAAAAACAAGGGGTTCCTAGTGCACCTATGACTTCTCATTCAACCACAAATCCCATTTTTTAGACCACTCTTCAGAAAACATTGACCCAACAAACTGTTCAAGTTGCTATAGACCCGCCCAAACTGTTCGGTGGCTCATACATATTCCTGTCCACATAAGCAAATCAAACTGGCTTTATGAGCAATTGAATGGGTTTCAGGCCAGAACTGCCATGCTGGTCCAGATGGACACAAGTGTTAACTATGTAGACAAATTCAGAGAAAAGTAGTCAGTTCCCATATAGGATTAAGAAGAAAGACAGATGTCTGCTGGTAACATCAAAACTGTTTCTTTTTTTGCTCTTCACTAGTCAATAACATTCATAAAGTACGAGGAACAAAAAATACAGTCAGTATACTATTCTTAGAACACGTGTCTTCAGACCTAAGAAATGAAAAGGACAAACTGATTGGGCGAGTTAAGCAATCATCCAAGTCAAATGCCGGTACCCAGCCCATTTAGCAGCAAGACGGACACCAATGGCCAATGCAGCACATAACATAGGAAGTGGAACCCTATTAACTGTTCCTGTGTTTTCCTCTTCCTTTAGAGCCGAAGGGTTCTTTGAGTGGTGAAAGATGGCCAATGCCAAATACGAACCCATCACCAATACTCTAACCCAAGGCTCTCCCACAGCAGATAAAACAGCTGCAACAGGCAATGCAGAAGATACGTAATCTCTCTTCTTCATAAACCTTGCAAAAGCAAACAATCCTAGGAGTAACGTCCAGAAAAATGACTCGGAGATAGAGTTCACTACAGCAGCATAGCCGATTAAGCCAGCTACTGTGAGAAGGTATGGCTGACTATTTATGGAGCCGGGGACGGTGGCTTCAGCAATAGCTAGTACAGCAGAAGTCAGCATAATTATTGTTGTCAGCTCTTGAATGGGAGCATATGCAATTATGCTGGAATAGAAAGCTCGTACAGTATAGACCATAGTTTCAATTCCTCGAATTGAGGATGTGATTGGATCCCCAATAAAATGGAATATAAGAGCCAATATAAGTTTTGAAATGTAACCCAAGAATCCTAAAATCGCTGACACAGCTTTTCTCCAGTTAGAAAGTTCCCATAAGACAGTTCTCCAGGCATAAAGCATGAAAGCCATAACTGCAGAAAATGTAAAATGATTTAGCATCCAAACTCTCATCTTAAAGTTAATCATAATACAATGAGAACTCTTCAGCAAGAAAAATAAGCAGCTTTAGTGTGTACAGTCTAGCGAGAGAAAAACACCTCACAATAATTTGCAGCACCATTCCTCAAAACGACATGAAACGGACAACTCAAGCAGTCCAGCACTCAAGCAAGATAATTGTATAGTTGTCTCACTTCACAGACATATCGAGTCATAACTAGAAATTTATATCTTTTTTATAGATGGGAAACTTTAAGACTACGTCAACTGTATACAATTTTGAAAAAAAAAGTCAATAACCGTGTAAGAATTCCCAAGTCCTGCTGAAGTTTCCTTTTAACACATGTACAACAAAATACAACTATCCTATTAAATCAAAGAAGAGCAACTTATAGTCATCTCTTTAGTGCTGGTTTAGACATTGACACGTGTACCTTTTTAGCAACCACCAATGATAATAAGCTAAGTCTTGTTTACAATAAACTTGTCATCCACTACATGCATATTTTTCTGTCATCCATTCAATCTAGCAATTAATTTATTGAAATGACCACTTAAAACACAAATAACTCCTATTTTTATTGAAATCCAAAAATTAGATGAACATCATTGTAAGATTTTAAACACCAAGCATAATTGTCTCATGATAGCTAGTAATAAAGAAGGTCGAAGCATTCTGATGGAGACTGCAACGAAAATTTGATTTAAGACTTGCCATTGCCAAATATACACTCATTTTAGGGGTACTAATATTAACAGATTGTGATTTATTTCAATTGATTTATTTGTGAGTTATTTATTTTCTTCAAGGAAAAAGTAGTCTTAGGCTAAGAAATTTTCATTATTGTTGTTCCATTATTGATTTAAAAACCCAAGTATAAATAGGACTATGATTTCTCAGTAATTTAAACAGTTGATTTGAATGTTAAAGTGTTTTCCCCTACAGTTCTTTTACTGAATTCCAAATTATTCTACTCCATTCTGTTTTTGTTCTCTCTTTTCTTTGTGCTCCTTATTTGCATCAAATGGTACCATAGCATAGATGTTACTCTTGTTGAAACCTCCTCAAAATCTATAGTTTTTGGTGTTGTCTGTAGCAAGAAAAGAACTCTCTAGTATTATTCATCAGAAAAAAATATGTTATCGCTCTTGTCCATCTAACCAAAAAATAAAATGCCAGCAGCATCCCATGTTTGTAGCAACCAACTTCTATTCCAACTGGCCATTGTAATGTAGACCTCACTAATAGTCCAAGCCAACACACCAGTAAACATAGAGCAACTCACAAATCAGTCAAAAAAGCAAACCACTTGAGTCGCCAACCCATTAGACTCATAAAAGTCCAAACCCATTAGCCACAGTCAACTCCAAAAGCATTGTTAAAGAAAATCAATAATAAGTCCAGACAAACTACCCCATTACCAATGCCACCATTGTAGTAGACAGACAAGAAAAAATAAATAAATAAAATTTGTATCTCCAGGAAGTACATATATCCAACAAAAATCCCTCCCTAATCACTGGCCATGCTTCCTTGCAAGTCCTATAATAGCCAGTTATAAAGAGCCTACTCAGAAATCGAATGGTGTTTCTAATCTTTCCTCGTAACAATGAACATCTATCATCCTTTCTTTCTCTTCTCATCAATAAAAAATCTATAATTTAAATTTTACTCTTCATATCCAACAGCTGTATGGGAAATCTTCCTTTTTTCCCTGAATATGTTACATGTATCCTTGTGTTAATCTTACATTAGCATTAATTTTAGCTCCTTGGAAGGTAGTTACTGTGCAGCCTCTGACACATCGACACAAGTAATGTCGTAAAACAACTAATTTGGTAAAAAGGTGAGGCGAAAGCCTTTAGATTTTTAAAGCCTAATCCTGCACTTCAAGGCTTTTAATGAAAGCCACAGCTGAAGAGGGCCTCAAGGTGTAAACATCATTTAGCATTTTAACAAAATGTGTACTTATCTTCAAGAATCATACTTATATGTAAGTATAAGTCAATATTGAAAATTTCTGGAGGTTTTTGATGAAGAATTTAGGTGTTGGTCAATGTACTCAGCACTCACCTGTCACCATCTTATATTACCTTAGTCTTCAGCCCAAATTAGAATTATTTATAGTAGCCATTATCATCATCTACTTTCTCATATCATACTTCAAAAAATTAAGTTAATATGAACCATAGCTTCAACTAAGCATTTCCAGTTAAACTAGAGTGCAACTGTGCAAGTATAAACAGTCCACATACAGGAAACTACAATGACATTATAAATGGCCTCGTATGCAACAGACTTTCACACTACAGGAAGAGGGGGGGGGGGGGGGGGGGGGGGGGGGCGGGGGCGGGGCGCAAGAACGCAACAAGAATTTGCATTTGAACAATGTATGTATACGCTTTATGATGCCATAAAAAAAATTTATATACCAATGAGCAAAGGCCACCTAACAGGCTTATCGGGAGCTTCTTTGGTCAAATATCTGAACCTTTCAGGCATAGTGCTCTGCCCACGAGCCTCCTCCTCCGCTTTCTCATCACCCGTGTCAGTAGTAATCTGATCTTCATTTTGTGCTTTTAGAGTGAACCTAACATTTATGTTTCTTTTATCAAAAGGGATCCCAAAATTCTTCTTAAAAAGCCCAAAAAAATTGTGGGTGCTTTGGATTTTGATTTTCCTGAAAGACTCTGTATTTACGGTTGGTAAAGAGGAGTTTAATGGGAAAGAATTACTCTGAGTGCGAGTGAACAGCGAAATTCTTGGAGAGAAGGGTTTTATGGGGTTTATGAAGTGGAGAGTTTGGAGAGTCATCGACATGGTTACTAAGGGATCGGAATCAACAGGAGGATTGGATTTTAGCCATTGGTGGTACCAATGGATTTTTTAGCCATTGATGGATTTTGGGCTTGGGGCTTTAGGGAATTTTGGCGGATCATGGGTAAAAACAGTCTGACCCATTGTGAACTATGGATCTAGGCCCAACTTGAACCCCAACCTAAAATCAACACAACATTCAGTTTAGTGTAAGGATGGCAAAAAAAGTTCGTCGGCTCGGACGGCTTGAGCTCGACCGGGAAAAAGCCCGAGTCAAGCCCGGCTCAGGCTCGGTTACACTGAGCCGAGGTTCAAGCCGAGCTCCATTTTGGGGCGTCGGCTTGAGCCCGGCCCAGCCCAGCCCATGCCACTGGCTTGCCCATTTTATAAACAAAAAATTTTTTAAATGTAACTAAAAATAGCTGCCTGCTGCGTAGTTGTAGTTTTAAAAAAAAAACTCGAGCCGTCTAGGCTCAAGCCAAAAGCTCGGGTCGAACCTCATTTGTTTGGCCAAGTTTTTGCTCAGCTCTGCTCGAGCCCAAAAAAACTCAAACCCATTTTGTCTGAGTTTCGAGTTTCGGCTCGTTGACATTGCTAGTTTAGTGACAGCGTTAGTCATCGCATGATTGGACATTTTTTTATAAACGCAATAGAAATAAGTGAAGGATAAATAGATATGCTTATGATTTCTTGAAATGTATTGAATGTTTATAAATATGAGCTAAATGTAGACTTATTTTAATGTCGAACTCTGGTTAAAATCAAATAAATTTGCATAGATAGTAGAATATGCTAAAAACAAGAATCTAAGTTTGATCTTTTTGGAAGGAGGACACTTAAGTCAACCTCTAGAGCAGTTGCGAATGCATTATTTTCAAAAAAATAATTGTTGAGAAAAATTTTCGTCGAAGTAGATAACACGCCTCCAATGATAATTCAAGAGGAACTCCAAGTATTATATATAAGAACACAAAAGAAAATGATAGAAAAATAAGAAGAAGAGAAAAGACTTGAATCACATAGAATGTTGTCCTAAAAGCTTTATTTGCGCCCTCTCAATTTATAAGAATGCTAAATGACCAACGTACAAATAATTTTAGCGAGTTTCAAGTCTAGAAATCAGGTTGCAATTAGCACTATTGAAAACAGGAAAGAATGAATAAAAGAAGAGAATATGAAAATAATTCTAAGTATATTTTTGCAGAATTTTGGGGGTATAATTCCAAGGTTTTAAATGAGAACTTTATGTAAATAAAACATTAATACTATCTCTATATATAGAATTAGTTTATACACTTTCGTATGGGTACCAACCTTTCACAAAAATTGAGAAAATTGGATGAAAATGTGCCAAAACAAAATTTAAAACATTATATTAACGGCCAAAAATTGCTCTATACGACCGCATAGAGTAGCTAAGTCAGGGACTTCAAGTCACTGACAAGGACCATGCGACCGCATGGCCAAATAGCCTATGCGGTTGCATAGGCAAGTTATAATATTTGTTCAAATATTATAACTCAACTTAGAATTATAAACGATGTCACGCATAGTATAAGGTATCTTTCGATTTAAACCTTACATTAGTGCTAACATTGCAAAGTAATATCGAGATTCCATATAGTTTTAGCTTTGAATCAGTCATCCTTTATGACATTATCGACGATATCACACAAGTGAACATTCTATCTCAATATGTTCCACACAATTTACTTCGGCGTGTTAATGGTCTTGCACCCATTCGTATTCATGAACTTTTCAGAAAGTAACTCCAACTTTCCTTGAAGCGGCACCATTTCTAAGTTCATATAGGAGAAATTATTACAACGTCTTGGTTATGTTTTAAAGACACTTGTACTACGTACTGAGTTTCTTGAAGTTTTATTCAACCCTCAAAAATCATAACCCCAACACTTATATTTTTAGGATATAGCTTTAGATTATATGCTAAGTGATGTAATCAATTCACTTATCAAATGACTTGTTGTTACCCTTTGAACCTATAAATTACTCATTTCATAATAACAAGCAGGATTTCCATCATTGGTGAATTTTATTTAAAGAGTTTAAGTCGCAACCTACTCGATGTTAATCTTATCAACTCTTTGGTAAGTGGTTTTGTAAATTGATCAACCAAGTTCTCACTTAATCTTACATATGTAAGTGAAATTATTCCATCTTTTATTAATTTCGTTACATACTCATATCTAAAACTCACGTGTCTAGACTTTCCGTCGTAGACTTCATTATAAGCCCTTGCTAGAATAGCTTGACTATCACATAGTATAGATATTGAAGACTTATTCTTTATATCTAATCGAACTTCGTAAAGAAGATCTTTAAGCCACTCCGCTTCTTCTTTTCACCAGCACTTGATATCTAACTAGCATCAGTCTATCCTTCAAGTATAATTGGAAATTTAAAATATTGGAGTCCAAGGTTTTTGGTTCTCTTTAAATGACCAAGTACCCTTTCAATTGTTTTCCAATGTTCAACACTTGGATTACTTGTAAACCTACTAAGTTTAGTTACAGCAAATGCAATGTCCGGTCTTGTACTTTTGAACAATGTTCATTCCCCATTTGAATTTGTTGACCATCATCAATGTCTTGATATGTCTTGTAGAAAGTCTTGTTATAGCAAACATGAACAGCATATGCAAGTATCATACCACCATCACGGAATTTTTCTTTTAATAGCATTTACTTCACTTATAGTGGCAACTATCTCATCATTTAACAATCATTGCTCCTACTTGGAATGATTTCGAAAGTTCAATTTTCATCACTTTCAATTTATTGACAATAACTTACAGTTCATATACTTGGGGCAATACGGGAATATTATATAAGAATTTGAAATCAAAATACTTAGAAATTAAAAACTTTTTGGTACCTTCTTCTTTAGCCTTGTATTTATTCTCTTGCGCATACCAGATTTCTTTGCTGATGTTGTGTTGGTATATAAGTCATAGAGACGATCCGACAAAGTATTCAAAATATGGCCACAACATATGAGTTCATCTTCTTCATGCTTCTTTTGGTCCAACCTTGATTGTTCGGTGTCATTGTCGGATGGTTCAGGTAGATCTTCCACGTTTGGATCAAGTATGTCGAAAATTTTGAGCGCCGTTAATAAGAATTTGATCTTGTCTTGCCACCTTGTAAAGCTCGATCCATCAAAATGGTCTAACCTCACCAGGTCTTGATTCGTGACTTTGATAGTAGCCATGGTGGTATCTCTTTCGGTTGTCATTGTGTAAACCAAATAAAGCTTTTAGATTGTTGAGAAAATTTGTCGTTGAAGTAGATAACATGCCTCCATTGATAATTCAAGAGGAACTCCAAATATTATATATAAGAACACAGAAGAAAATGATAGAAGAATAAGAAGAAGGGAAAAGACTTGAATCACATAAAATGTTGTCCAAAAAAATTTATTTGCGCCCTCTCGATTTATAAGAATGCTAAAGGACCAATACACAAATAGTTTTAGCGAATTTCAAGTCTAGAAACTGGGTTGCAATTAGCACTATTGAAACCCGGAAAGAAAGAACAAAAGAAGAGAATATGAAAATAATTCTAAGTATATTTTTGTAGAATTTTGGGGCTATAATTCCAAGGTTTTAGATGAGAGCTTTATGTAAATAAAACATGAATTATATTTCTATTTATAAAATTCATTCATACACTTTCGTATGAGTGCCAACCTTCCACAAAAGTTGAGAAAATTGAATGAAACTGTGCCAAAATAAAATTTAAAAAATTCTTTTAATGGCCCAAAAATTGCTCTATGCGACTGCATAGAGCAACTATTTGCGGTCGCATAGAGTAGCCCAAGTCAGGGACAAGGGCCATGTGACCTCATGGCCAAATGGACTATGCGGTCGCATAGGCAAGTTATTTTGCCTATTTGCCCACTTTTTCGATTTTATCCATTTTTCTTTGTTTTAATCTTCTTTTCCAAACCAATTTTGATTCATTCTCATATACCAATATTTGAAAAATACAATTTATATAACAATCATTATATATCAACTTGTACTTGAACTTCAGAGTAATCAATTTTCCTAAAAAAAAATACTTATTAATTCTCTCTTCCACGTCGGCAAACGTCTTGTAGAAAGGTTGATAAGCAACTTTAAATGTCTATGCGAGAGAGTATGACACCATATGCAACTGGCTTGTAAGTTCTTTTATCAATGATTCACTTAGCAGATATTTTGTGTAGATTGTTCACTTTTAAAACATTTTAGAGTTTGCTGCTGGAGCCTTACACTTTTGCAAATTGCAATCCAAGGGCAAATTCTTTTTAAGGGTATATTGTGTATCCTATAATATTGTTACTATGCAAAGGATTTACAGGCTTGTTTGTATGTGTGTGAGGTGTGAGATCACCTTGTACTCTACTCTTTCATTGTGAATGCCTGCAATGGCAAAAAGACAGCATGATATTGAACTACTATTTAATCTGTATGCCTGCTTTCCTTTTTTTTTTTTTTTTTTTTTTTTTATCATTGATCTGGCAAGCAAAGACTAGAGTATAATTGCAACTCCTCCTAATAGTAGGGCTGAATATCGAAATTGTCAAATCACAAATTCGAATCGAAACTTCCTTTTTGAAATAATTGGTTTTAGTTCACGTGAATCCGCCAATGTTTTTGTTTCGAATATAACCAAATTGCTTCGAAATGATTTGGTTTATATTTCAATTTTTGCAAATCATTTCAAATCGTCAAACCGTTCACCAAAAATATCTAAAAATAAATTAATCTAAATTTTATCCAACCAAGTTAAAACAAAGTACATCACAATTGAAAGATATATCCATATTCAACAACTCAATTAAACTCAATACATAAATAGAAAATTATTCATCCAAATAAATTAATTAAATCACATTCAAATACACATCAATTATCACAACTGTGAATATAAAATCCTCAAATTATGTGAAGTGTTGAATAACTGCTGTTGAACCATATTCATCGACCGTACATGGCAATTGTGTAGATTAAAAGTTACTATTTCAATAACGCATAATTAAATTTATCAATTAAAAACAACAAGTCACTTTTCAATTATTCTAGATGTTTGTCAATCAAGTCAAATTATCTTATGTTGAATTGCTATAATAAATAACACAAGATTTGATGACAGAGAAAACTCTTAACTGAGTAAAAACTCCAAGACCAAGCCAATAGTTTCCACTATAGACAATAAAAACTTACAGTAGTATCCAACCTTAAAAATCCACTAGACTCGATGATCTAATTCTTGCAATCTTCAAGATACATTAGAACCTGCTTCACTCACACCTGCTCCCCATCTTTTGGAATTGTCCATCTCCTGTAGAACACCAAGAACGTCTTGTTCTTGTACACTTCCCATGCTTTTGGTCCAACTTCCCTCAATCTTCAGCAATCTCGAAAGCTATTGAGAAGGTACCTTCTTCATGATATCTAGGAAATGGGTGTTTTGAATTATATGAATTTTATATGTTTCCCAAACTTGTGGTTGATTGATCTCAAGAATCAAAATGTTAATCTAAATATTTGAATGTGTTCTTAGATCTTGGAATAATGATATAAGGATATAAAACAATGATCAACCACACACAAAAACGTACTGGGCATTGGATATTTATAATATGAGGTGTTTAGGTAGTATATGATAGATAAAACTCTTGAAAGGTGCAAACTACGGTTTCTCGAAAAACATAGTCGCTCGAGCGTAGGTGAGCGAGAGGTGTATCGCCAAGAGAGAGTCAGGTGACACTAATTCTGCTTTGGTCGCTCGAACATCAGCTAGGCGATGGCTAACGTAAATCCGACGACTCTTTCTTCTTGTTCCATACTTGAACTCAAAGACTCCTAATTCATCTGTACAACCCTCCAAAAGACTTATTCACTTTTACAACTCTTTTGTAATAATCGTATTCTACAATAATTCTTTTGTCTAAAGAATTTCAATACAACTAAAAACCTAACAATCTCCCCCATTTGACATTCTGTGACAAAACTGTACAATATAAGTCAAGGATGTAAAAACTATACTAATCAACCCAAACTTAAACTAAACGTTTGTCTATGTCCGTCTCTTGCATTTCTTGAAACATATTTCTTGAAATCAATAACTCCAATACCAAAATGTAAAAACACTTGATACATGAAATATAATAATTGAAATAGACTATCATATGCCAGCTAGATTGAGAAGCAATACTAATGTTAATCAAAACACCGACTAAAACATTAATATCACAAAACATCAAAACTCAAAAAAGCTAAGCAAAATAATTCATCTCTCCCTTACTACAAAATAAACTAAAATTTAAATGCATCTCTCATCATCTATTCCCCTTTTGTCACAAATGACGAAGGTAACTATAACAACAATATATAATAATTGAAGAATGCAGTTGAAAGCATGAACAACCATAATCAATGATCAGTAAACTTTTCCACATACTCAGTTCGAGTATAAACGGAGTAAATCGTATAAATGACTCGTGTGTATTAAGTGTTACTAATTCCTTGTGAGTAAGACTCCAAATCTTAAATTTGTGAAAAATGACATGTTAAACATCACTGTTAAATAAGTTTATTCCCCTACTAATGAAAGTCAAACTAATAATACATATTAGGACATATAGGCATTATGTTATGAGAAACCCCTTGAACTTAATTACTCGAGTTCAATGAGGTTCGAAAAAGAGTATAAGATTAAAAAAACATTTTTATTTTATCTAAAGAGATATACTAGAGCTTAGGTATACTAAATTAAGGTCAATCCATGTTCAATGTCACCTTACCAACAAATGACAGCCATCTTAATTCTCACACACGTGGTCAAGACTTTTTCAAAAGATCATAGTGTATGCAGTGCAGATGGTACATCAAAAAACCTATATCAAGCACTCCACATCAACCTAAACAAAGTAATGAAAAATTATGTTACATCACATCAATTAAATTCATATTTGGTCACAACATATATATTCAAGTAAATCATATATCATGCTGTAGTAAAGAATTTACCCTCTATTTTTTATTTATAAAAATTAACCTACCTAAAAAGTAAAATCAAACAAAAAAATGAGATACATGCAATAATGAATGAATTTATTAAAAAACATAAGCATGCATCAAAAGTACATTATCAATTAGGTATGCAAACACTCTTATCTTTAAGAGCACTATGATCAGTTTCTAATTTTTTCAGATCGTTTTTTTTTCACCCCAACTTGACTAGTGGAAGACTTATCCCGAGTCTACTCTGTCATAAACTTGATCAAATGATTCACTTGATCAGTAAGAAAGTCAATTCGATCGTCAAAATCCTGATTTTTAACTTTAGTGAAATTTCGATTTCTATTTCTATTCACGGATTTATGATACCTAGGCCTTATATATCATAACTCGCAACAATTGAAATAGGTAGGGATAAACCTAGGTCCAAAGTTATGTGGTCTCTGATATCTATTCCTAGGTTGTAGGTCATACGCTGTCTAGTCGGCATCTATCCTACGATACCCTAGTTGGTGACATGAATAAAAATATTTTTGGAAATACTAGTCCTATTATGATCGGTCTGATTATATCCTAGACCTTCCTTGTTCCCAGTGGGCATGTTCAATTCCCAAAGACCGTCCAATTTTTTAGACCAACTAGAGAAAGCAAGAAGTTAAGACTTGGAATACTCAAGTTCGCTCAAAATGTTCTTAACCTATAATTCTAATTTCTCATTCTCAACGTTCAGCTTACTAACTCTCCTAAAGGATTTCTCAAGTTCACTTGTAAGATCTTTAATCTTACTCTTAGGATCGATTTACAATTTCTAATTTGTTGAGGCATAAGGTAGACTCCTGAAGGCCATCTACAAGTTTCTCTCTAATTAGCTCAAGTTCATCGACCTTTTTAAGAACAAATCTATTCACATTCTTAATCTTAAGACTATCTTCAAATAATGTTTGTTAAGCCTTACAAATCTCATACTCATCTTCAAAATCTTCCTTAAATTGCTCACCATCTATTTCCTCAATCTTCTTACTGTTTTTATCAGATTCACTTTTAATCCTAGCAGTAAAGGCCATAAACTCCCCACTCTCCTTATGTGTAAACATCTCCCTTTGATTTTCCAAGCTAGACTCATCATCAATGAGAGTTATATTCATAGCTTTACCCTGATTTTTCTTTCCATTAAGGCACCCACTTCTATAGTAGCCAAAACCTTAACACTTTATGATGTAGATTTAGATCTCTTTCTAAACTCATTGGAATAACCTCTATGTCTCTCTTTAGTCTTCTTATTTCTAAACATTTTTTTTGGAAATTCTTAATAAAATAGTTATTTCCTCATCATTAAGTGATTCCGAATCAGATGAATCATACTCTTTTCTCTAATAGTATTCAAGGCTATAGACTTGTTCTTCTTATGTTAAGATATGATGAATTCATAATTTTGGAGTCAACCAACCAATTTTTCAATCTTAATAGCATCTAGATCCTTACTTTCATCGATAGCTCCAACTTTGGTCTAAATCTTTCAAGTAATGATCTCAAGATTTTTCTAACAATCTTAGACTCGGGAATTCTTTCACCTAGGTTAAAATTAGAATTAACTATGTCGTTCAAGCTTGCATAACAGCCATCGAATGTCTCATCATCATTCATCCTAATTTCTTCAAACCTGTGGTCTAGGATGTAACTTAGAACTCTTAACAGTTTGACTTCCATCATGTGCGGTCTGTAAAATATCTCAAACCTCTTTAGCAATCTCACTCATAGGCACATGCCTAGGTAATACGGTCATAAATAGAACATAAAGCCCTTTACTATTTCAATTACACTAATCTAAATCTATGTTAGACCAAATTACAATATCAGTAGGTATAACTACACCTACAACTTTGGTAGATGGGGTAGTCCAATTATTAACTACGTTCAACCAAATACGTTCATCCATCGATTTCAAGAAGACTCTCATTCTAACTTTCTAGTGAGCATAGTTGCTACCATCAAAATATGGAAGAATATACAATGAACTACTCATCTAAATTAGGATTATGAATCAAATATGAGCTCTGATACCACTTGAAAGTTATTAGTTCAACCATAAAATCATATAATAGGTGAATAACGCAGAATTAAATATATCAATTAAAAATAAGAAGTTACTTTTTAATTGTTCTTGATGTTTAGTCAATCAGGTCAAATTAGCATATGTTGAATTGCCGTAATAAATAATTAAAGTAGTAAATAACACAATATTTGATGATGGAGAAAACTCTTAACTGGGTAAAAACTCCGGGATCAAGTCAGTAGTTTCCACTATAGATAATAAAAACTTACAGTAGGATTCAGCGTAGAAAACTCACTAGACTCGCCGATCTAATTCCTGCAATCTCCAAGACACACTGGAACGTGTTTCACTCATACCTGATCTCAATCTTCTGAAATTGTCCATCCCTTGTGAAACACCAAGAACGTCTTGTTCTTGTACTTTTCCTGTGCTTTTGATCCAACATCCATCAATCTTCAACAACCTCTGAAAATTATTGAGAAAGTACCTTCTTAATGATATCTAGAAAGTGTGCTTTCGATTATATGAATTTGATGATTTTCCCAAACTTGTAGTTGATTAATCTAAAAAATCAAAAGGTTAATCTAAATATTTGGATGTGTTCTTGGATCTTTGAATAATGATATAAAACAATGATCAACCACACACAAAAAGTACTAGACATTGAATATTTATAGTATGAGGTGTTTATATAGTATATGATAGATAAAATTCTTGAAAAATGCAAACAGGGGTTTCTCAGAAAACACCGTCGCTTGAACGACAGTCGACTGAGAGGTGCGTCGCTCAAACGAGAGCCGGGCAACCTGTGATTTTGCTTTGGTCGCTCGAGCATCAGTTATGAGACAACAAGCGTAAATTCGATAACTCTTTTTTCTTGTTCCATACTTGAACTCAAAGACTTCTTATTCATCTATATAACCCTCCAAAAGACTAGTTGATTTTTACAACTCTTTTGTAATAATCCTATTCTTTTACAATAATCATTGTCTAAAAAATTGACAATACAATTAAAAACCCGATGATTTTTATTCAAACCTACACATTTCTTTCCTTCTAATAATAAATTTCTCGAATTTTGACTAAATTTTCAATTAATTATTTACATTTTAACATAGTTTCTAGATTTTATTATTAATTCCTATAATGATTTGGTAAATTTCTTAATGGTTGTTTTGAACATGTGACCAAGAAGTCTTTTGATATATTATTTTTGTGAAAATTGAATGTAATTAAATACAAGATTGTCCCCAAATTGTAAAAAAATGTATTAGCTATTCAACTATCCACAAATATTTTTTAGTCTGCATTCTCTATTGGTGGTCAAATTCTTGATTTCTAAAGAAGCTCGTTTAGAGCAAATATGATTGAGGCGGTGATTTGCTCTAAAAATTGGTTTGTTTGTATATAACAAGGAACCTATTTAGATTTATCCCCAAAAAAGAAAAAAAAAAAAAAATTTGTTAAATTTGCACCTACAATCCCCTAACATTGATGCTAGGAGCACTTGGGTCCTCATTCTAATTTCTTCTCTCAATTTTAGAGCCATTTTTTTGCCTCTTCTCGGAATTAGCAGCCATTTGCTTCCCCTTACAAAACCTAATTCAATGTCAGACTATTTACCCCGAGAACTAATTATCGAAATTCTCTCGAAATTACCTGCAAAATCGTTACTCCGTTTCACTGCAGTCTGTAAATTGTGGCACTCGATCATCACCAGTTCCGAATTCATCTTCTCACACCTTTCAATCAGTGCAAGTAAAGAAGGCAACACGCTCTACTTACGGCGATACACGAGAGATGATAGAGCAGAGCACTACACACTGCTTAAGGATGGGGAGAATCAAACCTTTGGGCTCGACGAACTATATTTTCCCTTCAAATCCCAATTCGGCTATTTCCGAATAGTAGGCAGCTCAAACGGCTTGGTATGCTTATCTGATGATTTCTTTACCAATCCTTTGCATCCCATTATTTTATGGAACCCTTGTATTCGAAAGCATATTGTGTTACCAGCTCCCACCGTTAAACCGGAAAAGGCCCACTTCTTCGTTCTTGGATGTGGAGCTACCCTTCACGATTTCAAGGTTGTGAGAATGGTGTATTCTAAAACTGATGATTTTACCTTGAACCTTCCTGCAATGGTTGAGATTTACTCACTAAAATCGGGCACATGGCGAAGGGTGCACTTTGATGATCGATACATAATCATGGAATTTATGTGGTCTCAAATTTTTATAAAAGGTAATGTGCATTGGCTCGCCTTCTATGAGGACCTCACCCAGAATAAGGGTTTCTGTAATTTCATTTTGACATTTCAAATGGAAGATGAGGTTTTTGGGGAGTTAATGTTCCCGGATCATTTGGCACAAGAGGCCATAACATATTTATCTATTGTAGTTATAGGAGAATCACTTGGCATGGTTAAGTATGATAAGCAGATGGGCAATGAGTCTTGCTGCGTTTGGGTGATGAAAGAGTATGGAGTTATTAAGTCTTGGACTAAGTTATACAATATTGACATGGTAGGAGGAATTGAAAAAGTAATCCGATTTAGAAAGAACGGGGAAGTATTAATGGTCTCACAAGAGCATGGGTTAGTTACCTATAATCCGGAGACTAAAGTGACTAGGGATGTTGGAATCCATGGCAGTCCACGCTCATTTTATATTGATAATTACATGGAAAGCCTTGTTTTGCTCATAGGTCAAAATGTTGTTGCAGACCAGGAGTTGCTTACAACTAGTAGTCGTGCTTCGCAGATTTCAAAAGCATTAGTGGACACAGGACTCAACTTGATATGCAGGCTAGCTTTGTAATGTAATTTTTTTTATATTATTTATTTATTTATTATTATTTTGTTATCTTAATCACTGTATTTTGGTTGGATCTATTTATCTGATCTTGATTGAATGAAATCTTATATGTGCATTGTACTCACTATAATTAACCACAGTTCACAAATATTTATCCTTGAATTCTGTCAATGTTATTTTCATTTTTTGTTAACATGAATTTGTTATAAGATACTGAATAAAATTATAAATTTTCTTCCAAATACTACATGAACATGCCAATGGGAAGTGGAAAGTACAGAAAGGGTGAAGGAGAGAAAGATGGATAGATTTATTTTATAGGTGACCTACAGTTTTTGTTACGACTCCTAATTTTCCGGATGAATTGTACTTATTTTTTTTTTTTTTTTTTTTTTTTGGCTTTTTGGTTCAACTACATTATACATGATAGGAAAACATTTTCCTTTCTTCATCCCCATACATACACAGACTATAGCCGTTTATTGCCTAGATTTCCTAATTTTGCTCTGTTTTGACTTTTGAGAATTGACATGATAAAAATTTTCAGATGAATTTTACCCTGCAACTAGTTCATAACCTGGGTGGGGTTGGAGATTAAGGACTTATTGACTGGTAGGTAATTCATACTGTCTAGAGGGTTGGCACTATTATAGTTGTTGTGAATTGTTTTGGAGAATCGACTACAAGGAAATCTTTTTGTTTGTCCCTGGGATTCTACTTATGGAAATTTTTTGAGCTCAAGCTCTCTGGACATAATAAATATATTTTCTGTTGGTAGCTCATGATGCTATCTTCTAAATCAAATGTTGAAATGTTGATGAACACAAAGATTGTCTCTTTGCTGATGGGTTTTTTAATGTGTTCTGGTACATGCTCTTTTCATAACAAAGTTGGCTTCTGACACGTCCGCTTAGTCTTGAATCATTCATGTAGTCTTGATCTGTCTAGAGGAAGAAAGGCAACTTTTAACACCCTGGTGTCAAACAAAATATTCTTGTTCTTGTTAGAAAAATGAGGATCTGGTGCGGCATTACTCCGTTACTAAATTTGAACATCCTGGTTTGGCTGAGCATGGAGATTAAGAGGAAAGGGTTAAAGATGGAAATATTTTGATGTATATTTTCTTATTTTCGTACCTTTCTTTATTTTTTATTTTTTCTTAAAAACCTGTTGTATTTTGGCCCTAATTTCCCCTGGTGCTTTTGTTTTAAGATGTTCATCATTTACTTCCTCTTGATTGATAACTTTCTATCTCACAAGAGGATCTTATGTCTTGTTATTGTTTCTTTGTTTTGATGACAGAAGGCAAAGAAAGAAGAAAAAAACGTGCAGAAAGTTTGTAGAATTAGAAGAATTTCATCGAGGGTATGAAGACTTTAACAGGTTTACATGGATACTTGTTGCTTTGCATTGTTCTTTCTTACCGTTTTCTCGAAGTTGAATTTTTGTTGTTTTTAAGACTTGGCCTTTTCAGCTTAATACTTGAGTCGAGATAGTGTCTATAGTTTTCTATCATATCGTAGATTGCCTCTTGATTTACAGGGAGACATAAGAGAATATTAAATGATGTTATTTGATAAAACAATTGATGTTTTCTTTTCATTTTAATTTTACTCGGTGTTCTGTGTTTCATAATATAATTTCAATACTTGTTTACATCTCCATATTTGTGATTGAGCAAGCAATCCCTCATATAAATGTGTTATGCCATGAATGGCTTCATTTAATGCTTGTTCATCAAATGAATAATTTGTCAGCGATGTACTCAAGCGAAGGTCTAAACTTTTTCCAACCATTCCCTATTATCTAACACTTTCCTATTTTCTCCAATTTTCGTAATTCTTTAACTTAAAAATAAACATAAAAAAATCATCTACCAATAACATTTCTTTTTCTATTTTTCATTTTAAGTACATTAGGAAAATACCGTCAAAAAATTTCTTTTGAATTTGCTAAAATTATTAGATAATACACACACACACACTAGGTATAAGCAACGTGCAATGCACGTTTGCTTAGTTTATATATAATATTTTTGGTTCATTAAATAATTAATGATGTAATGTTTATGTAATTGATAAAAAATTACACATTGTGATATATTAATTTTAATTTGAATAGTGTTAAATTCTAAATTAAAATATATAAGTTTGTGTTTCGTACTATTATATTATATTAAATTTTGCACTTAATCATGAACCTTTTGTACATAATAAAATAATAGATAACATTATAATACAAAACTAAATAAATAAATATTTTTTCTTCATTGAATTCAATGTACTTTACCAAATAAATTATTAGCATTTTTAAATTGATAATATCCACATCCATTTTGTTTTTTTAGTTTCATTTTTTCTTAGTGACTAAAATGTAGTAGTACAAAACCTTTTGCATTTCCCATTCATTTATTAATAATGTTCTAAAAGGTGTAATGCATTGCGAGACGTCGATGTTGAGAATTAAGAATCACAAGTTTAGGCGTGTCGATGAGAAGAATAAGCGTCATAATGCGTTTCGTATTTTTAATATTATTTTAATTATTTTTAAGACATTAAATATATTTTTATTTTAAAAAATAGTTTTTTTCTATATTATAAAAAATAGATTTTTTACTATATCATAAAATCATTTAATATTTAAAAATAATACTTACTAAACATTTAATATAATACTATAATATTGCTAATTAGTGTTAGAAAATTTTTAATTTTTTTGATTAATTAAGGAACTAAATATGATCATTAATCATAGGATTTATACGAAAGTCTGCAAATTTGATAATTTCGATATCTGGAAATGGAGATGAAGAGTTTTGGTTCACAATCGAGAATGATTCCAACGTGAAGTCCGTGAGAATTCAATTGGGGTCGAACCGAGTGCAATAAATACATAAAAATAATTCAAAGTAAATCTATCTTTACTAATTAGATTCATTATCCCACAATTAGTCCCAACACTAAAAATTAAAAAATAAATATGTTAAAATAGTTTACTTTGTTAAATTAAAATATTTTAAATTTATAGAAAATAATATCTAACATTAATATATTAATAATCAAATGCAATTTAAGTTAAATTTGAAAATTAAATAAATTAAAGAATGAAATTGAATATTACAATTAAATTAGTTTTAATTCAAAATCAAATTAGTCAATTAGACATACATTTGAAAATGATTTTGATGAGCATTTTAACATTTTTTTTTTGTCACTATCCCACATTGAAAGTTTATAAAAATATTGGAGTTAAGAGCATATACAAAATGCACAATCACACATTAGAAGTTTATGAAACTTTTGGAAAGAAGTGTATCTATAAAATGAGTATGACATCCAATACTTCTCCATGAGCCTTAGAATAGTAAATTTTGAAACCCAATAATGGAGTTAAAAAATTTTAAACTAAAAAAAAATCTTGAAAACCCGTCAAAATCGTGATCGGTTCTCCGGGTCACGGTTGAACCGGTTGGTTCGATGGGTTTTAACCAGTTTTATAAATAATCAAAGTTAACCGGTTTCAACTAGTTTTAACCGATTTCGTAAACTTAAATGTTTTGGCTCGATTTTGGGCCCGATTCTTGATTTCACCTGTCGAACCGGTCGGGTCGAGTTTGATAACATTGAGTAGTAAAAAGCCTTTTGCATTTCCCATTCTTTATTATTAAATAATGGAATTCCAACGGACACAACATTAATGACCATGACTTAATTGCTATTTAATGGAAACAATAAAACTGAAAATAGATTTTTCGTTCAAACAACAAATTCCGTTAAAACAAGAATTTCCGTTTCATAGGCACTTTATATATATACTAGGTGCAAGCAACGTGCAATGCACGTTTGCTTAGTTTATATTTAATAGTTTTGTTTAAGAATTAATTTGTTATTAATAAAGATGTAATTTTTTGGTTAATTAAATAATTAATGATGTAATGTTTATGTAATTGATAAATAGTTAAATAAAGTGCTTCTCTCTGTCATCTCCAACTTAAAATCACAAACAGAAAACTCAAGATATGTTAAGGGGTAAGAAGATGAGTTTACTTAGACTCTGTTTGATTCTCATTAATGTAGAATGAGAATGAAAAATATAACCGTTATTGGACCCCACACAAGAGATAGAAATTCAAAATTGATGTGATAGATAACGGTCATGTTTTTCATTTTTATGGGTTTTTAATGAGAAACAAACGGAGACTTAAACTTTTTGCATGACTTAAGTATTTACTCTTTTTTAAGTAATAATGTAATTCATTTTATCGTTAAAGTATGATATGTATTACGATAATATATGTATATCATGTGTTAGACTTAGTATTGGTAAGTGACATGTAAATTTTCGAGGACGAAAATATTTTAAGGGGGTGAGAATGTAATACCCCGAAAATTTTCATAAAATATAATTCAATTTTTATATACTATATTTTAATATTTTGAAAGTTAGGGACTAAATGATACATTTATCAAATTATATTTTATTTGTGTCAAATATTTAGATATGGATGGAGTTATTCGTAAATATATGAATATTGGTCTCGTTGGATAAATCGTAATTAGATACATAAATCAGATTCGAGAAAAAGTCGATTCGGATAAGTTAGCTCCAAGATATTTTAGTTTGAAGGAATTATCAAAAGCTAATTTATTTTTATTTTTATTTAATTATAATTTTGAAAGTAAGGGGTGGTAAAAAAAGATTTTCCGTTAAAACAAGAAATTCTGTTAGTTTTTTCGTTAAACTAACAAATTCCGTTTAATAGCCACTTTTTATCTATACTAGGTAAAAGCAACGTGCAATGCATGTTTGCTTAGTTCATATAATTTATTTTCTCGTGAAAAAATGTTTTATTAATAAAGATGTAATTGTTTTGGATAATTAAGTAACAGTCGATGTAATTGATAAGTAATTACACGTGATATATTAAAAGAAGAGCGTGAATGGAATCTGTGGAATGGTCCTATGAATAAACATAGGTCAATAGTTTTCTGAATTGTGTTTGAGATAATTTTGATTCTAAGATGACGATTATGCATTTTCCTCATCTTGCATTGCTTCAACAGAGAGGACATTGAAATGCCTATATTTTTTCTCGTTCAATTTTTCTGGATCTACAAAAAGTTGAAGGTTCCAGATTTTTTTTGATAATTTCTCTGCAACGCTTTTAACATATTGTTGATTTTCCTGCAAATTAAATTATGTATAGGTTTACTTAATTAATATAAAACTCATTTATATATATCTTAAATAACTGTTTGTAATGTAACCAAAGTTTGAAAAAAAATTAAAAAGATACCTCCCCAACGTGTTCCATCAATTGAACTGCTGAACAACCAAGTGTCTGTTCCGCTATTTCACCAAACAAAGTAGCTGCTAACTTTCCAGTGTTGTCGTCCAGTTCGACATATGCTCTTGCACTTTAAATGCGTTGAATATATTCATTAGTATTTCAATGTTGTTAAATTGTAAATGAAATAAGATATGTATTTGAAATGAAAATTGTAAGATACATACCGCGGTTGACTGATCCCTTGGCTTTTGCAATATATACAAACGAAGGTTTCATTATATTTATATCCAGTTCCTCTATTACAGGCAACACATGACATGTAATAAAATACTTGAGCAAACTCATTGACATTTACCTTCGCCTTTATCCAGATTTTTGCTTTCTATATTAAATCATAACAAATTTTTAGAATGAATGTTTGCGTGAATTTTATGATGAATTGCTAATAAAATAATATTTACCGCTGTGGGTTGTAAGCCCTTAATCAAATCTTCCACATCACAAATCTTCACTATTTTTCGAATACCAACAGATGAAAGTGTTGTAGATGGGTATGTCAAAGATCTTGCAATGATAGTTTTGATTATCGAATAATTGTTCTCCGCCCTTGAAATTCAGAAAAGAAGAATAATGCAAGGAAATGGAATATTTATGTAAATTACATACATCATATGATTATGTTTGATATTAATGCATTAATATCTACTTTTTAATTGACGAGAATTACCATTGCTTCATTGCAGCTGCCTGAGGAAGAAGAGGATTGATTATAAAGGTACTTGACGGACGTGATGAGAGAGACAAACCTTTGTTGAAATTGAGATTGGTTTTAGTGCAAGTATATGCAGTATGGAAAAATATGCCACATTCGTTATTATTGTAAATACCGTTATATGATCCAACAGATATTTTTGTTCCAAGTATTATTGGCTTATCTTCAATAATATCTGATATTTTCTGACATTCTTTTTGGACGAATCGACCCCACATGGTCAAACATATTGGGTTCAAGCTACAAAATTGAAATTACTAAAAGTATTAATAAAATATTCTTGAATTAATATTGGAAAGGAGAGAGAAGTTAGAAGATTTTTTTACCTTTCATCGACAACATATATCTCTTGAATTGTTGCTGGTCCAAATGTCGTCGTTACCTCTTTAGTTGGGTTAATTTTTATCGCAACAGCTAAAATAGCTAAATATTTTAAATATGAAATGTTAATTTATATTGATAAGAAATTTGTAATGAAATTTAAATTAAATTACCTATTTCTCCAATCGACCCTCTATGAGCCTCTAAATCCTTGAATGGGACGATCTCATATTTCGGGATATCTATTTTGTCTTCGTTGTGTGGAACATCTTCTATTATTGTTTTTGAGTTCAGAATCCACTGATATTTGTATTCTCCGATTTTGTACTTCGGATCTACTGGTTTGACATATGCATTGATGATATAATATGAGTGTAAAATTTGTAAAGTGTCGGTCCGGAGGTCAATATCAGCGCCGAACATTGCCGCCTGCACTCGATTACCCTATACGATGAATAAAAGTAATTGTGATTAATAGTGTATTGTATAAAGTTATGTTGATTGTTTTGCTGTACTGAATTTTTTAAATGATTTAAGTATCCTTTATATATTTTTTTTTACACAAAATATGTTTTGAAAAGAGAGTTAAATAAGTACAATGTAGTTAATATTTTTATGTAATACGATATAATTTAAGAATCTCTAATTTCAGAGGATATTGATAATTGGAAACATAATATAGGCTAACAAATATCATACCTCTTGATCAATTAATGTCAAATTTTGGTACTTCACCGTTGTGCGTTGGCTTGTTCGCTTAGGTGACTTCTCCGCAACGATCATCTTAATCTTCCAGTTTTTTGTATTTGGAGTGATGTCTTTTATTGATGTGTGCACCGTCCACATTTTTTCCGTTTTCTGATACAAAAATATCAGATTTGTAAGTAACAAATCTTAGTTTAAATTCATAAACTACTAAAACAACTGCTGAAGAGTTTTAATTAAATGATTGAATATTAGATATATATGGAGAAAAATACTATAGTACACAATGAATTGAGAGCATACAATGAAATGTAGTTACCTGAATAACATTAATTCAAACATGATAATGTAAGTAATTCCGTGAACACAATATTTTTTGTGGTGTTCTTTTCACGTTGTTCTGTGGACAGTGGTCATATAAGAATCCTGACCGCAGATGCTATCTTTGCCCTCGATAAAGCCACATATAATTGACCATGTGAAAAAACAGGTTGAGGTAAATAAATCCCAACATAATCCAATGTCTGGCCTTGTGACTTATTTATAGTCATTGCGAAACTTAATCTTATAGGGAACTGAGTTCGTTTGAATGGAAAACCACTATTTTCTTCAACATTTGGTAAAAACGGTATCCTTGGAATGAATACTCTTTTTCTAATATGGTGTCCAACTGCAATTTCTGCATCTATGACATTTCGATCAAAACCCCGACAAATCAAACGGGTTCCATTGTATAGGCCTTCTGAAGGATTAATGTTTCTAAGGAGCATTATGGGACAGTTTTTCTTTAGTAATAATTCGTGTGGCGGAAGTCCGTTTGGGGTTAGAGTATTTGAGAAATCTTCCATAACTGATTGTTCAGATGCATCTGTTGTCTCATCGAAGCTGTAATATCGATGTATTTCACCTGGAAACCTATGAATCAACAATGCATTTATTTCATCAACATAACCATTCTTCGGTGTTAATATGGCCCGATTCATCATAGATGAAATATTTATTGAATATTCATGAACATCGTGGAAAACATCTTGTATCAAATTATCTAAAGAGGTGTTGTCATCATCATAGGGAACTAGCATCCTATTTGGTATTTTTATGGTTTCATCGATTGTATTTGGCGGCATTCCATTTCCTGTTTCTAACACATAATCTGAAAAATCTGGATCTAGTCTTGCTCGCATATTTTCTTTTAATCGGAACTTAATCAATGTAGGCCACAAATACGAATAAACCAAACTGAAATTTACTTGTTGTTGTCTTGTTCCTTTACGAACGACAGACAGAACTTGTCGAAAATCTCCACCGAAAACAACAACCTTGCCACCGAATGCTACATCTGAATCATTGATATCTCGTAGCATTTTATCAAATGTTTCTATGTGTTGTTTTCTCGTCATGGGAGCCTCATCCCAAATTATTAATTTTGCTGTACGTAGTAGGTTTGCCAGTGCACTTTGTTTGCTGACACAGCATGTGCTTCTTTCGTCAGTATCAAGTGGAAGCTTAAAGCGTGAGTGTGCTGTTCGACCTCCCGGAAGAATAGATGCAGC
This sequence comes from Fraxinus excelsior, assembly GCA_019097785.1. NCBI lineage: Eukaryota > Viridiplantae > Streptophyta > Magnoliopsida > Lamiales > Oleaceae > Fraxinus > Fraxinus excelsior. Next base: position 50,434,104 of record CM032624.1, on the reverse strand, counting down.
AACACCTGATGAAGCAGTTGCAAGTGCTACTAATTTTCTTGATCGTACTGTTGCGAGAAGTGCTTTGTACATGAATGTTTTTCCCGTCCCACCTGGGCCATCTACAAAGAATGCAGCATTTTGGTTTGCAAATACTTTTTCCAGTACTGCATTGTAGGCATGTTGTTGTTCACTATTAAGAGATTGTGATGCAGCGATATCCGTTTCTGGAATTTCAACAGCCAATTCGTCATCGATTTCTCTAGATTTATTTTCCTCTTCATCGAAGCAAATGTCCTCATCAAGAAGATTGTAGGAATTAATGTCTTTCCCCATTGATTCAATTGTAAAAGAGATTGACCTCAATACTTGAGTTTTTACATTTGATATAGTATCTTTTGTTGATTTGAAATCAACTGACATATCTTGCTCAAAACGTTCCCAAAGCTCCCTTGGATTGGTTGGATTACAATAAACCAATATTGTTGCAAATAATCGTCTCAAAGTTGAAGGCATCTGATATAGAGTTGCTTCGTTTAAACAATCTTCTAAGCTGCTGTCTCTCTGTAGCAACCCATGCAATGTTACTGCTTCGCGAAATGTTGGGGCCACAACACCATCAACTGTCCTAAGATTTTCAAACAACAAAGGTCCTCTTACATGGTTTAGCAATATTCGCAGATAATACCTCTCGCCTTCAAATGGATTTGCTGTAACAATACGGCCTATAACGGTTTTTTTCCCGAGGAGTCCAATCCTTGTTTTGTTGGTTCCAAACATAATATTCTGGAAATTCTTTATACAATAATGTTTTTGCGTTCTCGTCTACTCGATTTAATGCAAAGAACTGTGTTAACATCGATTTTCTAGAACGATCTAAGTTAACAACATTGTTTAGATCGTCATTTGCTCGGAAAGTCACTGGGTGTTGATCTTCCAGATGTAAATGTAAACTATACACTGCTGTGTACATTTCATTAATAGTAAAGCCATATATCCTCCACATAGCTTCAGAGGGAGCAATCCATCGGGCTGATTGGAATTGTTTGGATCATGTCCTTTATAAATGTATTTATAAAGATATTTGACTGCTTTTATCATAGAACAAATCTCGATATTCGCAGATAATACCTCTCGCCTTCAAATGGATTTGCTGTAACAATACGCCCTATAACGGTTTTTTTTCCCGAGGAGTCCAATCCTTGTTTTGTTGGCTCCAAACATAATATTCTGGAAATTCTTTATACAATAATGTTTTTGCGTTCTCGTCTACTCGATTTAATGCAAAGAACTGTGTTAACATCGATTTTCTAGAACGATCTAAGTTAACAACATTGTTTAGATCGTCATTTGCTCGGAAAGTCACTGGGTGTTGATCTTCCAGATGTAAATGTAAACTATACACTGCTGGGTACATTTCATTAATAGTAAAGCCATATATCCTCCACATAGCTTCAGAGGGAGCAATCCATCGGGCTGATTGGAATTGTTGGATTTCATCAACTTGTTGATTGCGTTGTTCAGAAATAAAGTTGAACGCAACTCGATCATGTCCTTTATAAATGTATTTATAAAGATATTTGACTGCTTTTATCGTAGAACAAATCTCGACATTAATATGACAGTCAAATGTTGCAAGCAGATATGGATTATATGGAACAACCCAACGATTATCTAAATTTTTGCCTCTGACTTTGACAACTATTCCATCGTTCGAACGCCTACATATTGGAAAGCAATCATTTCCAATGGTTGTAGCAGATGCGTAATTCTTTGGGTAATTACTTTTGCAACGACCATTTTTTTCATGCAAACATTTGATGGGTTGAAGACTCCACATGGTCCATGCATCATATGCTTTACAACAGCATTATGCAAGTGCAAGTTTGTATTTTTATCAGGTATCTCTGCTGATACGATCTCGTCAAAAGATTCTGGCGCATAGACCTTCCAATCCTTTTGTAAGATAATTAAGAAATGCGCATGTGGAAGACCTCTCTTTTGATGCTCAATGACGTAGACGATAGACATATGCCGAGACTTTACCAAATATTTTCCTCTTGAATAATTGATCCTTTAATTCTTCTAATTTTGCACGAAAGACTCGAGCAACCAAATCAGGTCGATTCTGACCCTCCTCTTGTGGATTTAGTTCATTTGTAATTTCTTTCCAATTTGGATTGCAGTCATCGTTAAGAAAATGTCCGGTTTGCCGTAGCATTGAACTAAAGCCATTGCTTCCATATATCTTTTTCTCATGTCTCTTGGACCTCCAATAAATGATGAAGGCAGTATAATCCGTTTTCCAACATTAGAAGCGTTTCTTTCCCCAAGCATAATTGTATCAACAATACCTTGATATAACTCTGATCGAATATGTTGTTGTTGGTTCCTAAAATAATCCAATCTTGACGTCTCGATCTTAACGTACATATCTACTACAAATTGTTGCAATAGTCGACCAGAAAGTAGCAGAATTGATCTGGCATTTTCTCTGATTTGCAATTTGTAGCAATAATATTCACGGCATGAAACAACTGGGTCCTTCATTCTTCTGTTTAATGCTACAAAAGTTGAATGTGAATGAAAGGTTATTGAGTTGGACATACATACATACTAAATGAAATTTTTGAGTATTAATATTGCAATCTAACCTAGTTGTTCTCTTGCAAGTAATTCCTCTGCGGTCTCTGATTGTTCAGGATTTATTGATTGGTTTGTTTCGTTATATGTAGATCTCCTTCCTCTACTGACCCTTTGAATCCCTTGATGCCAACCAACATCGCCACATGGAAATAACAATGGATATTGCAATGGATCATAACACCCGAAATAGTACTGAACTATATGACTTCCACCAGAATGGTTAAAGACAAAAATGTCACGTCCTCTTAGTTGATCTTGACCGTCATTTTCTACCCATATTGCTGCAACTTGTGAAGATGTGGGAGCATTGAATACAGGTTGATCTAGGCCAGCATCTGATCTTATATGAATTATTCTATTTTTCAAATTTGGAAAATCACCAAGAGAGCGAAAAAAAAACAGAATATGGATTAATGCGAAGAATATCGATGAGTTGAGTTACAATTGATGGATCCATTCTGTTTGAATCATAAACGTGATTTTCTAATTCATGTTCTGTATCATAGAAATACAACTGGAGATAAGAAGGGCAACCATTTGAAGGAATCAAATCATTGATATAGTGATAGATCTGTCCCTGAGTTCTGAAAGTATAGATTCCTTTATTTCTCCTACAAAGATCTTTATCAAATTTCACTCCGAAGGATGTGAAAGCGAACTTGTTATTATAAGTTCGAATGTATGTCCTGAAATGTGCAAATTCATCTGTGTTGGAGGTGAACAACGAATAAAGCTTATCAGGAACATCATTTGTGGCTAAAGAAATTGTTCTATCAGCACAGCAGAAGCCAGTTGTTTCATGGTGGAATCGCTTTGCTTTACAATGTATGCAGCTGGGTACTAATGGCAGAGAATATGCTTCAGATGGTACTACCTTCATCAATTGTCTAAATCCGATAGAAACTTGATGTGACTCACCTATTTGAAAAATGAAAATAACGCAACATAAGCAAGCTTGTCATGTTGTTTGAATTATCTGAGTAAGGACATTACTGATACAATAGCAATATTTGATGACTGAATTCAAAGAACCAACTAATTTTACATTTGTTTCTTACCCCTAGAAGATGTCGGCATATTTGTATCATAGCTCGACTCCTCTCGAACGACATATGGATCCTATTTGTATAATATATTCCAAAATCTCAGAGGAAACTAATAGAATGATGGTTGAATAAGAAAATAGAAAAATAATTAGAGGAGAACCTGCTGGATAAAGAGTTGATTAGAAGATTCGGAGACATTATTTGTGGTTGAATTTGTCTCTGAATTAATGACACAGACTTCAACACCATGAAGAATACATACTTCACGAGACAAATCTTTTTCAAAGATATCACTATGAACATCAGTGTTCCGCTGTCTCTTTGATGCTTTTTTAACAACACTAAAGTCTTGAATGTTGACTGTATATTGGACATCATTGTTTGAATATCGAACAATCGACGTAGTCTTTTGATCACCACCGAATGTATTGAAATCATTTATATGAATGGAGTTCTTTTTCAATGCTTTTTGTTTAGCATATCTTTCTCTTTGTTTTCTACGAATCTCCTCCTTTTTCTCTTCTGGTAAATCTCTATAGAGGATTCTCTTTACAGGTTGTTTTACCATGATCTTCAAAAAATAGTTCACACGCTTAAATTTCACATAATTTTATATTTTATGTTTGTAATTTTTTTTAAAATTAGTTACAGAATCTTACCACTTCTCATTATGTTAACGAATGAAATGATTGTTTGAACTGGTAGATACTGTTCTACGCAAGCAAAGATGAAAGAAATAAGTTATAGTTATTTCATATGCTCAATTAAATAAATAATCAAATGATAAAATACTATGAAATTGGAAACTAACAAAACCATATTTCAATTTGACATTCAAAAAATGTTTTTTAAACTATTTGCCAAATTTAATTCCCTATTCTAAGCAACTATCAACTATTTCTCAACTAATTATTTTAAAATATTTCTCTACTAATTTTTAATTTGGATGTTATGAATTTTTTTGTTTTTTATTTTTAATTTTTAGGCGGAACATCAAATTCCTTATGCCACGTCATTAATTCGTCTTATCATAATTCATTGGTTGAGAATCCCTTCCCACCGGCTTTTACGTCCCCTCTCTAGGCTACGTGTTTCTCTGTGTTTGCTCAGGGGCCTTTTTGGACCGTTTGATAGGCCTATGGCGGAATAGTAAAGACACATATCAGAATAGATGACTTTGAGAGTTTTGAGTTAGGGTAATTCTATTACCACTACAAATTTTATTAAGTACACCACAATATTCTCATGTACTTGCATTTTCCATTTATTAGAATTTTTAGTCCCATTACGAAGGTATTAATTCAAATAGTTTTATAATTACGAATTAATATTTACCCCCACTTATTTCTTCATTGCACTGTAATCATCAAATTCATTTTACTCCGACTGTTGAATTCAAGATTTTGGTTACTAATTTTCCTCAAGTTTTTGATGAGAATAGATTACAATGACATCTACAAGGTTCTTCTATTAGTTTTGTGGTCTAAAACATTCACGACAAATTTGTCCGGATAACTTTCGGTGAAAAACAATTTTCGTAAGCATTATAATCCTATCTATTTTAAAGTTCATGCATTAAAGTATATAAATCACGTAAATTCACATAAAACATGCATTTATAATTTAAACTAATTAATGGTGGAAAGTTTACCTCAATTTTCTCGAGTTTCGTGAATAGTAAAGCGGATAGAAAACCTCAATCTCCTATTTGTTCATACGTTTCGTCTAGCCAAAATAGAAAATAAGTTTGAATTAGTATTTCGGAATTTAAAAGTTTCAAAATGATAAAATAAAGTTTAGGGACTTAATTAGAAATTTATGCAAAGTGGAAATTGAAAAGTTTAAGGACTGAAATAAACTTTTTCAAAATTTGTGGACTAACTGTGGGAAATAAGAACTTCAGGAGTTGTTTTGTTTATAACATAAACTTTGGGACTAAAATAAATACTTAAAATAATAAAAATAAAGTTCAAGGGCTTAATTGAAAATTTATGAAACTGTATTTGAAAATTTAAAGACTGAAAGTAAAATGTTCTAAATTAGGGGACTGACTGCAGAAAAACATAAACTCTAGGGATAGTTTCATAAATGACCGAAACCTTTGGGACTGAAATCAAAAAACTTAAAAAACTTGGGCTTCAGGGGCAATTTCACAATAAAAATAAAACAAAATATAACACTTCCCCTCTCTATCTGTTCAATATTCGAACCAGATAGAGGAAGAGAGGGGAAATTTGGGAAGGAGGGCAGCCAACGACGATGACTCCACCGTACCGCCAACTTATTTCTTCATTACACTGTAATCATCAAATTCATTTCACTCCGACCGTTGAATTCAAGATTTTGGTTATTAATTTTCCTCAAGTTTTTGATGAGAATAGATTGCAATGACATCTCAAGGTTCTTCTATTAGTTTTGTGGTCTAAAACATTCACGACAAATTTGTCCGGATAACTTTCGGTGAAAAACAATTTTCGTAAGCATTATAATCCTATCTATTTCAAAGTTCATGCATTAAAGTATATAAATCACTTAAATTCACATAAAACATGCATTTATAATTTAAACTAATTAATGGTGGAAAGTTTACCTCAATTTTCTCGAGTTCCGTGAAAAATGAAGCGGATTGAAAACCTCAATCTCCTATTCGTTCGTATGTTTTGGCTAGCCAAAATAAAAAATAAGTTTGAATTAGTATTTCGAAATTTTAAAGTTTTAAAATGATTAAATAAAGTTTAGGGACTTAATTGAAAATTTATTGAAAATGGAAATTGAAAAGTTTAACGACTGAAATAGACTTTTTCAAAATTTGTGGACTAAATGTGGGAAATAAGAATTTCAGGAAATGGTTTGTCTATAAAAGAAACTTTAGGACTGAAATAAATAATAAAAATAATAAAAATAAAGTTCAGGGGCTTAATTGAAAATTTATGAAACTGAAATTAAAAATTCAAGGACTAAAAGTAAATTGTTCTAAATTAGAGGACTAACTTAAGTAAAACAAAAACTTTTGGGACTGAAATCAAACAAATTTTCAACATTGGGCTTCATGGGCAATTTTTCGATCAAAATTGAAATATACTCCCCTCTCTCTAATAATCAAACCAGAGAGGAGATGAGAGGCGGAAGGCGATCTCTGTGAGTTAATGGGTTAGGGATGTAGATTTTCCGGTGGTATTACGGCTGAAAAATGGTCGGGAAAGGTGGGTAAGCTCATGGGTCATCTTCTTTGTTGGTTATTGAAGCTGATTGGGGTGGATTTTGGGATGGGAAAGCCACCATTTGCGATGGTGATCTGTAGCGGCGATATTTCAAGTATGAGACCAAAGTCTTTGATTTACCTGAGGAGAGTCGAGGTTGTTTTTCTTGGAAATGAAACTCAAAGCACGACCTGGATAAGCTCCCACCAATGTTTCTCCCAGACCCTTGACCACCTATTCAGAAGAAAGATGTATAATTACTTTCTCTGATCTGAACTAACAATTTATACTGAAATCTTTCAAGCCCAGCTATCGATTGTTTTAAATTTCTCAATTTTCAGTTTAACACATCACCTCACCAGCCATCACAATGTATCAGACTCAATAAGCTTCTGCGAGGTATAGTGCAGACAGTATGTGAATAGACACAGATTACCTTATACCAATCTCTGAAACGAGATATCTTTGATGCAGTACAAACTCAAAAATTCAAGTGAAAGAAGGATGTAATATAAATTACCTTTGCATATATTTTTGACGGTTTGGTGTGGTGGTGGTGCCGTTGGTTGTTGTGTTTGATGATGATTTTACAAATCTATTCAGAGAGGCCGTCTGTGAGAGCAATGACCGAGCAAGAGGTTGCAATGTATCGTGCTAGGCTGGTGGTGGTTGCAATTCCAGAACCAGAGACATTACCTATGTAATTTCTGCTTAGTTTGGTTGGGATTGGAATTCTTCGGCAGACATGGGACAATGCAAGGCAAAGAATTTGGGCATCCCTATTCGATGTAGACTATTGTAAATCTTTCTTCTTCTCCATATGGTCAGACAGGTAATAAATTATTCGGTTTCAGCCTTAATTGCTTATTTTTGGGTAGTGAATTTTCAGTTTCTGTGTGATCATGGAATTCCAGCAGACTTCTACTTCAGCAGGATATTACAATAGACGAAAGTAGGAAATTACAAATGGCTAGTGCAGGGGGAAAACACTAGTAAGCTTGAAATAGTTTTGAAAGACCAATACCCCCTATAATAGACTTCGGAACAAAAACCCAAATGACGGGAGTAGACATCATTTGGCTCTAGAATCATACTTTTCTTTTTCTATTTTCTAACTATTTTACGAATTAAATAAATATTTACAACACGGGGCTTAAGCAAAGCTGCAGCCCGTGACATTCTCCCCCATTTGATTTGGCGATGTCCTCGGAGCCATTGAGTATTCTTGTCGATGTTGCATCTGCTCCATTTGACCAAGTACTCTTGAAGATATTTCCTTGAAGCTCGAGTAGTTTGATAGCCAAGAATATTTTCAGCAACCTTTATCTCTGGAAGTTTCACTTTAAGAACTGGTTGCTTCAAATCTGCAGACTTCATGTACTGTTTCTGATCGGTATCCGTAGTATGAAGGAGTAACGGTTGTTGGCCAGTAGAAATTTCAAAAGGACCCTTATTGGGAGAAGAGCTCTTTTGAACATTGGAACACATCTGAGCCACATCCGAGAGTTTCACCTGAATTTCATGCGAAGCAGAGGTAAAGTGCTGAAAATAGTCTCATAGCATAGAATTTAACTGCTCTGTCTGTCTGTCTGATTTTTGGTGAAGAGTAGCATTTGTGCTCCAAGTTGAACCAAGAAGTTTGAACAACTCGGTCCAAAAGGTGCCAATAAATCGAGAATCTTGATCATTGACAGTAGGCGATCCCCAGTATTTTCGACTGATACATACTTGGGCGCTGTGTTGATCGTCGAATCTTTAGATAAACAGTCCATCCTGATGATGATAGTGCCAAAGTCTTCAACTCTTGGCAATCCACTAATGTAGTTCGTCGATCCACTCTCGATTGATTCATTCAGGATGGAAAGGGGCTCCAGTGAGCCTACATGTTGTGGTAGTGCGGAAGTGTGCTCCACGATAGTCCCACTTCCCAACACTTCTCTCCCTTGCTTCCGAAGCTCTTCAAACTCCGGTTGAGCCATACGGCATGGTGCCTTAGTGGAAAGTTTGGCACTCGAGACAAGTCCAATCCCACGATCAATTGCCTTCTTCAGTGGCAATTTATTTGGTAACACATCCGGCATGATGTCTTCGAATTCCTTAAACCCGTTGATAGGTTTTGGAGTAGAGCCGGTTGTCTTTTTGATATCCTCTATTCGAAGAGAACATAAGAATAAAGGTTCATTCCTCTTGAAACCCTTACTGTATTGCATGGCTGAGACACCTTTTTCGCCAGTTTTCCCAACCTGTGTGGGAATAATGAATGGTTTGCTCCCCATCATTATTAGTGAGTCAGAATGTGGCAACACTGTTGTCTTTGTATCCCGCAGATATTCCAATCCGAAAATCAGCTTAAAGTCATCCATCTGAACTACCGACAAATTTGTCCTTCCTTCGAATGGACCTACTTTGATCGGCACCGATTGTGCTATTCCCGCTATTAGTTGAGCAACAGAGTTGATCGCCTTGACTTTCCCCTTACCTCTCTCCAGAGCAAGTCCGAGCCGCTCTATTTCGGAACTTGCGAGGTAATTGTGCGTGGCACCAGTGTCCACCATAGCCCTGATTGGCTTTCCATTGATCCTCGCATCAATTTATATTAGGCCTTTCGCCTTGCAAGTGCGAGCCTTCAATTCTTCCATCTTCGGCTCTTTCGAGGGACCAACGTCTCTTTTAGTATTTCGGTGCAATAGTGTATTGCACGAATGCGAGAGTGCACCAATTACATCCTCGTCTCCTTCGGAGTCGGTGTCGCCACGACAGCTAGCTTGTAGGGTATTTCACTTCGAACCTGAGCCCCTAGTTGCTAGTTGACAGTATGCATTCACCATCCATTTCTGAGGACACTCAGCAACTCGATGAGGTCCTTCACATAGAAAGCATCTTAATTTGGGAGCGACATCAGATTTGCCCTCCTTCGCCTTTCCATGATTCCAGTCATTACTGGAACTGCCGTTATGGTTTCCTCGACGGCTGTTGTGATAGTTTCTCGGTGAGTTACTATGGCGGTTGCCTTGATAGGGTCCTCCCCTATTCTGAGAGTAACGCTTTCCCCCATTTGAGTTCGAGCTGGGTCTGTAAGGTCTCCTTCCACCTTCAACAGACTGACTATTTCCCGAAGGTCGATCCTCTCTCGACTCAGGTTGATAGTCACTTGCACATTCGGCAGCTCCCATAGCCGCGCTTAAATCAGTGACCTTCTGTCTCTGAAGTTCCGTGCGCATCCACGGTTTCAACCCTTCCATGAAGGTGAATAGCTTATCCTTCTCTGACATATCTCTGATATTCAGCATATGCCCCGAGAAGGCCTTCACATACTCCCTGATGGAGCTTGTGTGTCTCAGTTCTCGTAAGGCCCGACGTGCCTCATATTCCACGTTCTCTGGGAAGAACTGAGATCTGATTGCTTCCTTGAGAAGATCCCAAGAATCAATTCGAATTCTGTTGGCTTGAATGTCAACATACTTCGTTCGCCACCATAGCTTTGCATCTCCATCTAGATATATGGTAGCTGTTGTGACCTTTCTCGCTTCGTCCCTGATCGACGCCGCAAGAAAGTATTGTTCCATATCGAACAAGAAGTTCTCAACTTCTTTAGCATCACACGCACCTCCGTAGGTACATGGTTCTGGAATTTTGAGCCTATGCACCGGCTCATGTGCGATGGCTTGTCTGTTGCCAATCGCGCGCTGAAGAACTAGTAACTGAGTTCTCAACGCTCCCATCTCATCCTGCAACTCAGGTATGATAGCAACAGCTTCAGTCATAGCTGCGCATGCCTCTTGGCATTCATCCATTGGATGCGTAATTCTCGATTTTCCGTCTGTGCCTCCTCGGCCTTATCCCCGAGGTTTTCCATGGCAAAACACAACCTATTGTTTGTCACCTCAAGTGCCTCCAAACGCTGTCAGGTGTTCCTCTTTTGAACATCTACCACCTCCATGGTGTTCGAGGAATTTGGATCAGTTTCCATAGCTTTTTTAACGAGATCTTGAGCCGCAGCTCTGATACCAACTTTCACGGGTAACCATTTCTTAGCACAGAAAGGGGACACCGTACGGCAGTAGTCTGCTCCGCTAGACTACCTTCCGCCTATTCCTCGGTCGCGTCGGGACGAAAGTAAATTTTGATTACAATTTTAAGAAAGCTTGCAACATGAAACTGAAATGCATTGGAAATAACTGATCATTGATTGCTAAAAAGCAGGACATTACAATAGATGAAAGCAGAAAATTACAAATGGCTAGTGCAGGGGGAAAACACTAGTAAGCTTGAAATAGTTTTGAAAGACCAATACCCCCTATAATAGACTTCGGAACAAAAACCCAAATGACGGGAGTAGACGTCATTTGACTCTAGAATCATACTTTTCTTTTTCTATTTTCTAACTATTTTACGAATTAAATAAATATTTACAACACAGGGCTTAAGCAAAGCTGCAGCCGTGACATTATATATATATATATATATATATCTTTTTTTTTCTTTTTCAAAATTAGGAATTTATAATTCCTTCTGCTATTTTGTTATTAGTTTATTTTTCCCGTTATTTTCAGCAAATTAGTAAAGGGGATTTTAGAAAGTGAGGCAGGGAGGGGGTGAGAAATAAAATAACTTAAATTATGTCCTGTTTAATAATTAATTAATTTTTTTTATTTTAATTACAATTACAATTCAATAAAATTAAATGAATAAAAAGATTGGAATAGGTTTGGGACAATTGGAGGCGGTGCAATGCGGGATGTGACATTTGAAATGATAAATGGTAGATGAATAGAATACGAAATTTTAGAATATGGTACATGGGTGACATTACGAGTCATTTGAGGATTGGAAAGCGATTGGAGATTTAATTTCAATATTTGAAAAGTTGAGAGACCAAAATGCAATTTAAGAAAACTGGCATGTTTATGATTTTTAGATTTGCGATTTCATTTTCATGATGATCATAAGAAAATATTTGAGGCTTAGTGGCATTCAAGTAAATTTTGGCAAGTTTGAAGATCAATTTGCAATTTTGCAACTTCAGGGCATAAAAGTGAAAATCTAGACAGCAACACGAGTCCTTGAAGCATTTTCACAGCTATAGTAATTCCCCAGCAACCTGTAAGTTAGATCCAGAAATCTATTACTTTGATAATAGCTTTTTGAACAAAATATAGTATTGATTTTTGGAATTAGTAGATGAATAAATATAAGGTTCATAGATTAATAGACAAGGCGTTGACTGTAATCTGTTTAGTTTATAAACTTTTATGAATGGAGTTATGGAATTCTTTTTTTGGACAATTGATAGTTCTGACTAAAAATGTGCACAAAACAATAGTATCATAAATGAAAAAGATTTTAGGTTAACTTAATAGATGATTAATTTAAAAGATGAAAAGAAACTTGATAGCATTCACAATATTTCTTCAGGCAACCAGACTTTTTTGCAATTGCATCCTCTCTTATTTCATAGACGTTTTGCTGGACCCATCTTGCAATGAATAAATAAAGAGAATATTTAAATGCGCTTAAGCACCAAGTGAGTAGAACATGAGTCCAGAATTCACTGGTTAACCTGACTTTAGATAGATAATCTAAGCTCCTAATCACTTTGGGAGCAAAAGTAAGAGGATTTTTGGATTAAGGTCTTGTTTGGTACACATTAAAATTTTTATTCTCATTCTTCTACTCATTTTTAACCACACATTTTTCAATAAAATAATTTTTTTTATCACATCAATAACTTTTCCTTCTTTTTTAACCACACATTTTCTATCAATTTACTATTCCAGAATATATTCTTCCAAAATAATGTGGCTCAGACACACCCTAAATCTGTTTGCGAGTTGCAAGGACAGTGTCCTCATGGACAGGCTTGGTACACAAATGTACAAAAAAAGAATTGGAAGAAAGAGTTTTTTTTTTTTGAAAGAACTCACCGAAGAAAAAAGTACAATTAAGTTTGTCGATTCCACCAGCTTGAAAATAGAATACTACTCATGGGAATTAAAAGTAAAAATTAAACTTCATGAAAATTACATGTAAACTGAAAATGTACTCATTATATGCCAATATTCTACACAGATGGATGAGAAATAAATTGAAAGAACAATTATATTTTTGGAACCTTTGCTCAAGAAATAAATATTAAACTACATTCATCAATTCAACCAACTTGCTTTAGGAGCACATAAATAAACAGATAATTAGCACTCATTTCACCAATTAATCAAGAACCCTTCAAGAAATTTCCCGCGAATCAATTTATAAGAACTTTAACATCTAGAATAAATCTTAAATCAAGAACCTGATTCATCAATGACGCAGCATCATTCACATGACGCCTTCTTGCATCAAGTCTATAAAAAATAATGGTATAAATCTTTAGTTGTAAAACTTAAGCAAGATCAGTAGAGAAGACAAAAATAGAAAAAGAACCCGACAAGAACGTCAAAGACTCAAAATTGTAGACCAACACTTTTTCTTCCCATACTTCTTCAAATAACTCTCCTCAAAACCTTGGCCTAACGATTCCCCTAAACTAACCAGCCCATTCCCATAATAACCCAGTACCCAAAAAATAGTTGACAAATCAATGTGAACTAATATTCCAAGAAGTGGAGGTGGCCATAGCCAACAAGTTTTGAATTGGGAAATCAGTCAACAAAGACATGGGCCACTTGCTTAAGTTTAAGGGTCACAAATAAAACAAGTATCAGACTTACTTTAAAATTGACAGAAGAAAAATATTAAACAACAAAAATGTAGGATATTTGACTTGATATTAGAATTAACTGAAGAAAATACTGAGAGAGGGGGGTCAATTTCAACTGTAAGAGCCAAAGTGTAAATATGAGGTAGTCAATAGGCTCTTTCCACGTATTTCTTCCTCTTTTTTCAACCAAAACCTGACGTAGCTAGTTACAAGAAAGGCAAGTCTTATGGGATTGAACATTGAGCAGTGTGTATATTTTCTTTTCAAAAATGAAGGATTGGATTCCCTAGTGCAAAATTGGAGGTGGAAAGCTGACAGTTGCTTCTTCAATTGTTGTTGATGACTTGTAAGCTAATGGCGGACCCACAGTAGGTCCAATAGGTTACGTGACCCACCAACTTTCAATTTTTTGTTTCAATTTTACAGACTCCAACCCCATCGCCCTTTCCGGATTGCAGAAAAGTAGAAGATTTCGTTTACGCCATTAAAATCAAAACCCTTCCCTTCCCTTCCATTGGAAAATCAGAACTTATTCTATTCCGATTATGTTGTGCTGTACGTTGCTCCCGTTACGACGTTACTTCTGCGATTCCGATTCTTCTACCGACTACTCCAATTGGTGTCGATCAACCACAAGTCGGCCACTGCTAGTCTTCCAAGGCTCCAACGCCAGTCCGCCACAATGCAGCTGCTTCATTCTTCAAAGTCCAAACTCTAACCCAAAGCCCAAAGGTCAGTAAGACGCAGTAATCAATAATGGGGATTGAGTTGCTGGGGGATTAACTTATATTCTTTTATTCTCGAGTTTACTAATATTTGCATTTGTTGCTGAAATCTTTCTGGTAAAAAAAGAAAGGAGAAAAAAGGGAGAAAAAGATGAATCTTGGGTTGTTTTTTTTAGTGTTGATTAATAAAGGTCCAATCCATGGTTTCACAGGTAACCTTTTCTTAGCACAGAAAGGGACACCGTGCGGCAGTAATCTGCTCCGTTAGACTTAGGGGTAGGCGTGGGTTGGGTCGGGTCGGTTTTTCCCCCAACCCATACCCAACCCAACCCATGTAAAGATTGAAACCCAACCCAACCAAATGTCGGTCGGGTTGGGTTGGGTTGGTCGGGTTAGGTTGGGAGTTGGGACGACCTATGAACAAACATTAAAGCCACCAAAGTACTAAATTTAAAGCAACATTAATATATTGCGTTAAAGAGAGATGGATTGGAAGATAGATCTCATCCAAAATCACAACCAATGTTGATGATTTGGTGAGACGACGCCCGCCGCGTGAGAGAGATGATGGAAGATATGTTAGTATTTTTTTTTTTGTCTCTCACTTTTTTTTACCGGGTCTCTCACCTTTATTCTATTTTAGTTTGACAAAATTTTTTAGTTTTTTAATTAGTGGGTCGGGTTGGGTGGTTTTTGTCGGGTTGGATGGGTTAACCCACAACCCAACCCAACACAACCCAACCAAACCAACTTAACCTTGTCACCCAACCCAACCCAACCCAAGAAAAAAATGGAAAAAACCGACCCAACCCGGTTGGGTTGGGTTGGGTTGGGCGGGTTTTTGCCCACCCCTAGTTAGACTACATTCCGCCTATTCCTCTGTCGCGTCGGGACAGAAGTAAATTTTGATTACAATTTCAAGAAATCTTGCAATGTGAAACTGAACACAATGGAAATAACATCTTCATTGATTGCTAGAAAGCTGAAAATTACAATAGATGAAAGTAGGAAATTACAAATGGCTAGTGCAGGGGAAAACACTAGTAAGCTTGAAAATGTTTGAAAGACCAATACCCCCCTATAATAGACTTAGCAACAAAAACTCAAATGATGGGAGTAGACATCATTTGGCTCTAAAATCATACTTTTTCTTTTCTATTTTCTATCTATTTTACGAATTAAATAAATATTTACAACACGGGGCTTAAGCAAAGCTGCAACCCGTGACATTCTCCCCCATTTGATTTGGTGATGTCCTCGGAGCCATTGTGTCTTCTTCTCGCTGTTGCATCCGCTCCATTTTACCAAGTACTCTTGAAGATATATCATAGAAGCTCAAGTAGTTTGGTAGCCAAGAATCTTTTCAGAAACCTTTGTCTTTGATCGTTTCACTTTAAGCACTGGTTACTTCAAATCTGCAGACTTCTTGTATTGGTTTTGATCGGTGTCTGCAGTATGGAGGAATAACGGTTGTAGGCCAGTAAAAATTTCAAAAGGACTCTCATTGAGAGAAGAGCTCTTTTGAACAATGGAACACATCTGAGCCACATCCGAAAGTTTCACCCGAATTTCATGCAAAGCATAGATGAATTGCTGAAAGTAGTCTCCCAGCATAGAATTGAACTGCTCTGTCTGTCCGTCTGATCTTCGGTGAATACTAGCATTCATGCTCAAAGTTGAGCTAAGAAATTAGAACAACTCAGTCCAAAATATGCCAATAAATCGAGAATCTCGATCATTGACGATAGGCGGTACCCAGTATTTGACAATAGGCTTGAAGAAGAGTTGAGCTGTCTCTTCGGCTGATACATACTTGGGCACTGTAGTGAAAGCTGCATCTTTAGTTAGTCGATCTATCCCGATGATGATAGTGTAAAAGTCTCCAACTCTTGACAACCTACCAATGTAGTCCATCGATCCACTCTCGACTGGTCTGTTCGGGATGAAAGGAGGTTTCAGTAAGCTTACCTTATTCTGATGATCTGCCACATCTAGCTGACGAACAAGAGACGTTTTCTCATAACTTGCAATGTCGTCCCACCTTTGAGGCCAGTAGTAAGCACGTTGTAGTAGTGCGGAAGTGTACTCTACGAAAGTCCCACTTCCCAACACTTCTTCCTCTTGTGCCCGAATCTCTTCAAGCTCCGGTTGAGCCATATGGTATGGAGTCTTGTTGGGAGACTTGGCACCCGAAACAAGTCCAATCCTATGATCAATTGCCCTCCTCGGCAATTTCCTTTGTAACTCATCTGGCATGATGTCTTCAACTTCCTCAAGCTTTGTGATAGGCGTTGGAATATAGTCAGTTGTTTCTTCAGTATCCTCTATTCGAAGAGAACATAAGAATGAGGGTTCGTTCCTCTTGAGACCCTTACTGTATTGCATGGCCGAGACGCATTTCTCTCCAATTTTCCCAACCTGTGTGGGAATAATAAATGGTTTGCTCCCCATCATTATTAGTGAGTCAGAATGCGGCAACACGCTGTCTTTGTATCCCGCAAATATTCCAATCCGAGAATCAGCTTGAAATCATCCATCTGAACTACCGACAAATTTGTCCTTCCTTCGAATGGACCTACTTTGATCGGCACCGATTGTGCTATTCCCGCTATTGGTTGAGCAACAGAGTTGATCGCTTTGACTTTCCCCTTACCTCTCTCCAGAGCAAGTCCGAGCCGCTCTACTTCGGAACTTGCGAAGTAGTTGTGCGTGGCACCAGTGTCCACCAAAGCCCTGATTGGCTTTCCATTGATCCTCACATCAATGTACATTAGGCCTTTTGCCTTACAAGTGCGAGCCTTCGATTCTTCCATCTTCGGCTCTTTCGAGGGACCGACGCCCCTTTTAGTAGCTCGGTGCGATAGTATATTGCACAAATGCGAGAATGCACCAATTACATCCTCGTCCCCTTCGGAGTCGGTGTCACCACGACAGCTAGTTTGTGGGGTATTTTGTTTCGAACTTGAGCCCCTAGTTGTTAGTTGACAGTATGCATTCACCATCCGTTTCTGAGGACACTCTGCCACCCGGTGAGGTCCTTCGCATAGAAAGCATTTCAATCTAGGAGCGACATCAGATCTGCCCTCCTTCACCTTTCCATGATTCCAGTCATTACTGGAATTGCCGTTATAGTTTCCTTGACGGCTATTTTGGCGGTTGCCTTGATAGGGTCCTCCCCTATTCTGAGAGTAACACTCTCTCCTATTTGAGTTCGAGTTGGGTCTGAAAGGTCTCCTTCCACCTTCAGCCACTTGACTATTTCCTGAATGTTGATCCTCTCTCGACTCAGGTTGATAGTCACATGCACATTCGGCAGTTCCCATAGCCGCGCTCAAATCAGTGACCTTCTGTCTCTGAAGTTCCGTGCGCATCCACGGTTTCAACCCTTCCATGAAAGTGAATAGCTTATCCTTCTCTGACATATCTCTGATATTCAGCATATGCCCCGAGAAGGCCTTCACATACTCCGTGATGGAGCTTGTGTGTTTCAGTTCTCGTAAGGCCCGACGTGCCTCATATTCCACATTTTCTGGGAAAAACTGAGATCTGATAGCTTCCTTGAGAAGATCCCAAGAATTAATTCGGACCCTATTGGCCTGAATATCCATGTACTTCGTTCGCCACCATAGCTTTGCATCTCCACCTAGATACATGGTAGCTGTTGTGACCTTTCTCGCTTCGTCCTTGATCGAAGCCGCAAGAAAATATTGTTCCATATCGAACAAGAAGTTCTCAACTTCTTTAGCATCGCGTGCACCTCCGCAGGTACACGGTTCTGGAATTCTGAGCCTATGCACCGGCTCATGTGTGATGGCCTGTCTGTTGCCAATTGCGCGTTGAAGAACTAGTAACTGAGTTCTCAACGCTCCCATCTCATCTTGCAACTCAGGTATGATAGCAACAGCTTCAGTCATAGTTGTGTATACCTCTTGGCATTCATCCAGTTGGATGCGTAATTCCCGATTTTCCATCTGTGCCGCCTCGGCCTTATCCCCAAGGTTCTCCATGGCAAAACACAATCTAGTGTTTGTCACCTCAAGTACCTCCAAACGTTGTCGAGTGTTCCTCTTTTGAACATCTACCACCTCCTTGGTGTTCGAGGAATTTGGATCAGTTTCCATAGCTTTCTTAACGAGATCTTGAGCCGCAGCTCTGATACCAACTTTCACGGGTAACCTTTTCCTAGCACAGAAAGGGACATCGTGCGACAGTAGTCTGCTCCGCTAGACTACCTTCCGCCTATTCCTCGGTCGCGTCGGGACGAAAGTAAATTTTGATTACAATTTTAAGAAAGCTTGCAACATGAAACTGAACACAATGGAAATAACATCTTCATTGATTGCTAGAAAGCTGAAAATTACAATAGACGAAAGTAAGAAATTACAAATGGCTAGTGCAGGGGAAAAATACTAGTAAGCTTGAAAATGTTTGAAAGACCAATACCCTCTATAATAGACTTAGCAACAAAAACCCAAATGATGGGATTAGACATCATTTGACTCTAGAGTCATACTTTTTCTTTTCTATTTTCTATCTATTTTACGAATTAAATAAATATTTACAACACGGGGCTTAAGCAAAGCTGTAGCCCGTGACACATGGGGTTGTTGGGCATTGTGGCTGGTGAATTGATTATTTCGGATTTACGGAGATTGGAAAAGTTTAGAGAAAGTCTTTTCTGATAAGTTGTGGGATAAGTTCTAGTTGTTGGAAAATTCCAACATATGGGGCCACACATGTATATATATTAAAATATGTGGTGTTATTTTTAAACTTTAGTCTATAAAGTGATCCATTAAAGTTAATTTTGGACTAATGGGTATTAAATGTCATGAAATTAAAATGTAGAAACCAGAATGGTTATTTTAAATTGATAAGGGGCCAATTTAAAAGAATGGAAAGATAAAACTGCATATTGAGTTATTATATCATGGGTCATGATTCACAATTGAACATAAGTTTTTTCATTTTTCTCTGCATCCCCATCAATAAAGAAGAAATTCCCATGGAGATTACTTATCAATTGGAAGATCATAACATGTTCAAGTAATCACATATATGGATCAAGGTATGCTTCCACCTCTATTCTTTTCTTTGATTGCAATATGGAGGATTTATATGCATGTGAAAGGGTTTGACAGAAAATTTAACCCCTTTTCAATTCCATCACCAGTGTAATTGTCTAATTGTGGATGTGAGGAGATGGGTTGGTAACATTGTTCTCTTATTCCCTAAGTTGAGCAGGTTTGAATTTGTCTCGTGATTTTTATTAATTCCTCCTTTATATAAAAGTAGAGTAGCTTGAGAGCTTGCTGAAACATCATGAAGAGTCGAACTTGTTACTTGTGTTATACTACTTGTCAGGGAGGTTAAACCACTTCGAAGTTTTCAATTGGAATTGAAGCAGGATGTTAGCAGTTAGTCAAAGAGAGGGCCAAACACAAAGTACATTTTATTTTGTTATTATTAAATACTTGCACCCGAAGGTAAATTAACGAAGATTGGTTTCAAGACCATCCTAATTCTATGCTTTGTAGATTAAGAAAATACAGAAAATAATTTACAATGAAAAACATCAAGGAAATATTACATGCTGATGATATTACAACTTATTTAGTTAAGCATTGGTTTGAAACTGTCAATGTCTTGAATTAACATAGCTTTTCATCATATATATATATATATAGACTTGCTTGTTGTCCATATATTTATCATATGCTTTTATAATTTTCTTGCCCCCTAACTCAAAATTTATGCGTCCGCCGCTGTTCCAAACGCACGATTGTCTACCTTGATGGTGGTCATCGGAGTAAAATTTTATCAAAGAGGTTTCATCGAACACTTTATGCGCGACATCAGAAACCTAATTTTTTTTTGACAAATTTTGTCCAGTTAAACCATAGTTAGAAGGCCAATTTTTGTTTATCGAATTCGATAGAAAAAATCATGTAATGAGAGAGTTTGGCAAAATGTATCCAAGAAAAGTGATAAATTTGAAGTTTTCAACCATTATCTAGCCTTTAAACTGGGAACATCCCCGAGTGACATTATTTGCACCTACATTTATAAAAGATTGAGGACTTACCCCTATTTTGATTCCAAAGTTTAAAAATAGCAGAAAGCACTAGTGGTTATCCGTGTTTGGGCAAGATGAATCACTCCCCCATCTTCACTCATGGCTCTTGGGGGCTTCCATTTTTCAATTTAGTAGCTGTAAGAGCAACTTCCATTAACCATTTTCATGGCCGATATTGTTATGTGTTTTGGGCTGCCCCAAATTCCTAGCCAGTCTGTTGGTGTTGGGCTTGTGTTATAATCGGATCCTTGGCCCAATGTTATTACTTGGTGGTTAAAATATGTTTACACTTTACATGCCTTTATTATTTTCTTGGTCTTATAATCTGACCTTACACTTGGCCAGATCTCTACCATTTGATTATTGAGTCTTGATCTCCCTACCTTAAGTCATTCTCGAAGCTTCATTTGGTGAAGAACTGTTTAGTGCTTTTTGAGATGTTTTCTCTCGAGTGTTAGGGTTCATCTCTCTTTTGCCGGTTTTGTAAATCTTAGTGATTTCTTGTTCAATCTTTATGTATATTTTGAGTGATAAGGCAGACACTGCACTTGATGTATAAACTATGAGATTGTGTATATGTTGAGTGATTTGAGGTGAGAGAAATCGTGAAAAAATCCCTAATTTCTTCATACATTGTAATTCTTCTTGGTGATTTTAGTGGCACTAGAACGTAATCTCATTTTGTGGATGCTCAACTGGTGAGTAGGCCGAAGGCTGAACATCCGTGCCCTTTGGGTGAAAAATCCTTGTGTTCTTTATTTTCTCGCGATTTACTGATTTTTTTTATTCTTTGTGAACTCTGGGACCAACAAGTGGTATTAGAGCCATTATTAGTTAAGATCTGGTTTGGTGCTCGCTTTTCTGAAACCTTAAATTTTTAAAAATTATTCGATTGTACAGATCTCACGATTTCTGAAAATCTTTGTGGTAAATAAAACTTTTGAGTTGAGTTTTGTGTGATTTATCTTTTTAAAGTAAGATCTCCAAAATATTCAAGTATTTGTTAAAGGATCTGTGTGGATTTTGAAAACTTGTTCATGTTCTGGGTTGTCTCTTCTGATCTGGTGGTTCTGCTAAGTTTGTGGTGTTCTTGATCCTACTCAGTACTGAGTTGTGGTGACTTGTTTGACCCGTACTGAGTTGTTGTGAATTGAGTTGACTCGTTCTATTCCACTATGTTCCCACAGAGTCTGCGTGACTCGTTGCTTCCTGCGTTTTATCTGAGGTTTTTTATCACCTGCTTCTGGTATCTTGTAAAACCCCCTATTATTTGCAGCATCTTGAGTTGATTTTCGAGATTTGTTATTAAGGTAAGTGATCCTCTCATGCTTTCCTTTGTCCAACATCTCATCGAGGATCTAGGAATTCGAGGGAGTAGGGGAACGAAGGGTTACCACCCTTTAAACACTTTCAAGATTGACTGTTTTTTGCATGATATTATTGTCTGTTGATCAGTTGTTAGCCATGATAGTATTCTCTAATTTCTTCAAGTTTTTCTCATACTGTCAATACTTGTTATACTTTGTGTGACATATTATTTGATCCTTGTGTGTTTATAAATCATGACTACTGCACATAAGTTTAAAGTAGAAGTTTGGAGGGGGACCGAGGATTTTAGTTTATGGAGATAGAAAATGATGGCTCTATTGTTACAACAGAGGTGTGCTGTTGCCATAGATGGGACTTGGCCACCTGAATTTAGTGTTTATAAAAGGTAGGAGTTAGATGAGATTGCTTGGAGTTCCATTTTTTTTTCACTTATCTGATACTGTAATTAGAAAAGTTGGAGAAACCACTAATACACGGGCCTATGGACTAAGTCAGAATCTCTCTATCTTGCTAAGAGTATGCCCAACAAATGCTATCTCCTAAGACAGTTTTACAACTTCAGATTTAATCCTTCTTCCACACTAGAAGATAATATTGATAAATTCACTAGACTTGTTCAAGAATTGACTGACTGTGATGAGAAATTGTCTGAAGATCAACTAGTGGTGGCTTTGCTGAATACTTTAGGAGATAAACATAGAGATCTCAGAAATGCTTTGGAATATGGGACAATTGATCTCACAGTTGACATTGTTATATCATCCTTAAGGAATAGAGAACTTGAATTAAAATCTAATTTCAAGGACTCTAAGTCCAATGAAGCTTTGAATGTGAGGGAAAAACCTAATCAGAATAAAAGGGGAAATCAATGCAACTACAATTCTTATACAAGAGATAAACCTCAACTACCAAAGTTCGGAAATCAGAGCAACATTCAATCTAAATCTAAACTGCAGCCTAGAAAATGCTATTATTGTGGAAAGACAAGACACCTAATCAAAGACCATTTTAAAAAGATTTCTGATATGAAAGATAAACATAATTCTAATGGGCCTGCTGCTGTTGCATGCAATAATGAACATGATATTCAGGGGGTTGTCCTTGTTAACACCACTATTAGAAACCCAAATGAATGAGTTCTTGACTCTGGCTGCACCTTCCATATGTGCCCCATAAGGGAATGGTTTACCTAACTTATTGATTAGAATGGAGGGCAAGTTCACATGAAAAATGACATGAGTTGTCAGATAAAGGGAATAGGAAAAGTGAATCTTCAAATTGATAACAACAAAATACTTGAACTTAATAAAGTCAGGTTTGTTTCAAAACTGAAAAGGAACCCTATTTCCTTAGGTGAATTGGATGAATATTATGATATAAAAATCTACGAAAGTTTTATAAAGCTCCATCTAAATTATAAAGAAATCATCTCTTTGCCCAAGATCAATGGCATTTACACGATGCATGTTGAACCTTTAGTAGGTTATAGCTCTGCTGCTGTAAACTTAAAACCTGACAAGTCTTTAATTTGGCACAAAATGCTTGGTCACATGTTTGAAAATGGGTTAACAATTTTGAATAAACTTAGATATTTTGGAAAAGACAATTTTGAAAAACTTAAGGGCCGTTCTCTTTGTGTTTTGAGTTTTGAAATCATTTTGTATTTTGTGTTTTGAGTGTTGATTTTGAGATAATTGAAAATGCGTTATTTTTATCATGTTCTAAAAATATTTCTCAAAACATCAGTCCAAAAACCGTTCACATTGTTTTCTATTTTTGCCATTCTCCAAAATCGTCCCCTCCACAGCCACCGTTTCTACCTCACAAACCGGCCACCACCCACCACCTAAACCACCAGATCCCAGCCTCAGTCGAACCCTCTGACCTTCCTCTACAACATCCACCAATTAACTGACGGAAAATTAGCTAGAATCAGCCAAAAAAATCGCGGTAGCACTCACTGTTTTAGCCAATAAACACTGCCGCCGGCCACCGTTCCGATCGCGGACCACCATCAATCCACTCCTCTCAACAAGGCGCATCCAATACTACCTAGGTTACCTTCGATTATCTCCAGAAAATCCGATCTCATGGAAGCCGCCTTCGATATCTCCCAGAATCGACTGATTTTACGGAAGCCGTCGATGAGTTTTGAAGCCATGGATGGAGTCGTCTGGGGGTAGAAAATCGTCCAGTGGTTGTGTGCGACCTTAGGTGTTGCCGGAGGTCAAGATTCCGGCAGAATCAGTTTGTGCCGAATCAGTTTTTGAGGGTATTTTTGATCGATTTTGGTATCTGATTGGATTTTTTTTTGTGTGGTGATTGAAGAGGTGATTGGGGGCTTCACAATGATATATAAATCCGACCGTTTTGGAGGAGGTTGGCCAGAGTTTAGAGATGGGAATGTGGCTGTCAGTGTGGCTTAGCAGAAATGAGGGAGGAGAAGTTTTGGGAAAACAGGGTTGTTTCCCTTGTTCTTTATTTTCTCTGTGTTTGTGAATAAAACACCCAAAACGGCCAAAAGGTCGTTTTGTGTTTTCTTCACAAATATTTTTTGTGTTTTGAAAAATTCGTTTTCGAAAATGAGTAAGAGAACGCGTTTTCACCGTTTTGAAAAATCGAAAACAGAAAATAGGTTGAAAATGACAAAGAGAACGGCACCTTAGTTTTTGTTAAGAATGTGTTTTTGGAAAACAGAATAAACTTCCTTTTAAAACTGGAGTTCATAAATCTACTTCAATTTTGAACTATTTACATGCTGACTTGTGGGGTCCAGCATCTGTGAATACCCTGAGTGGTTTCATATTCTACTTACTTATAGTAGATGATTTTTTAAGAAAAATACGAACTTTTCTTTAGAAACATACATTTGACACTTTCAAGATTTTAAACAATGGAAATTGATGATTGAAAATCAAACCAATAAGAAAATCAAAACACTTAGGATTGACAATGGCCTTGAATTTTGCAATCTGGAATTTGACTCTTTTTGTAAGGAAAATAGAATTCTAAGTCATAGGACTGTGACATACACCTCTCAGCAAAATGGTATTGTTGAGAGGATGAACAAAACCTTATTGGAAAAGGTCAGATGTATAATTCACAGTTCTTGTCTTCCAAAATTCTTTTAGGATAAAGCTTTAAAATTTGCTACATATATAAATAGAAGTCCTTTAAGTGCCATTGATTTTCAAATCCTTGAGAAAATGTGGTCTAATAATGTGCCTGATTATAATAGACTTAAGGTTTTTGTATATGCTGCCTATTCCCATCAAAATGAAGAAAATTTTGAACCAAGATCCTTGAAGTTTGTCTTCTTAGGTTATGGAGAAGAAACCAACGGGTATAGACTTTGGGTAAAATCTAAGAATGGGTTTCAAGTCATTATCAGCAGAAATGTAATCTTTAAAGAAAATGATTTCCCTTGCAAGACTACATCTGAGACAAAATCTGATAAATATGCTCTTATAATTGAAACCTTTCTTGAAAATCAAACTAATATTCGCAATGATTGATTGAGCTGGAGTCTTGTCAATCTGAAGCAAATCAGGATCTGAGTGAGCCTCATGTTGAAACTGAATCTAGTAATCCTTCTCTAGCTGCTACCAACTAACTAGAGACAGATATAGAAGGAATATAATTTCTTCTACTGGGTTCAATAGTGATGATTTTGTTACTTTATTTACTGCTCTTAACTCTCTGAATTCTGAACCCTCTACATTTGAAGAATCTGTCAACTGTTCTGAATCTAAATTTTGGAAAGAAGTCATGAATGATGAAATGGAGTCTTAGATCAAAAATAAAACTTAGATTTTGGTTAATAAGCCTGAAAATCAAAAGGTTGTTGATTGTAAATGGATTTTTAAAATCAAAGAAGGGGGTTCTAATATAGGAGGTAAAAGATATAAAGATACATTCAGACTTTGGATTTTGTTAAGATCAATTTTGATTCATGTCTCTTTTTCAAAGGGTCAAGATGACCTAAATCTATTTACTTGCTTTTATATGTTGATGATATGTTACTTGCCTATCAAAACATATTTGGAATAGATTCTATTAAATCAAAACTAAAATTTGAGTTTGAAATGAAAGATCTAGGACAAGCTAAAAAGATTATTAGCATGGAAATAGAAAGGAACAGAATTGATTGCATTTTGTGTTTAACAATATGCATACATAAAGAAAATACTTGAAATCTTTTCTATAACTGATTGTAAATCTGCTTCTTTGCCTATTGCCAATCATTTCAAATTATCTAGTGAACAGTCATCTAAAACTGATGAAGAGTTTAAAAGAATGGAAAACATTCCCTATACTAACACTATTGGATCCATAATGTATCTTATGGTTTGCACTAGACATGATTTGGCTCATGGAATAAGTATTCTAAGTAGGTTTATGGCTAATCTTGGTGAGACACATTGGATGGCCATGAAATGGATGTTAAAATACTTAAAAGGTTCAATTGAATTAGGTATGTTGTTTAAAAAAAATGCAATGAAGGCATTTTTTTTGAAATGCTACACTGATTCTGATTTTGCTGGAGATTTAGATAAGAAAAGATCTATCTCTTCTTATGTTTTCACTTTGTGTGATGGCTGCATTAGTTGGAAATCTCAACTGCAAAAACTTGTTGCCTTGTCTTCTACAGAGGCTGAATATATAGCTGCATGTGATGATGTTAAGGAAAGTCTTTGGTTAAGAGGATTACTTAGTGAAATTGACTTTGTGAATAATTCTGTCAAAATTTATACTGACAATCAAAGTGTTAAACATCTCAGCAAAAATTCCATGTATCATGATTGAACTAAACATGTTGATATAAAGTTCAATTTTGTAAGGAACATGGCTGAAAAAGGTCAATGCGAGCAAGTGATACAAAATGGAACTCTAGTACATATAAGTCATCAAGAATTGTTTAGCAATGTGGAGATTGTTATGTGTTTTGGGCTGCCTCAAATTCTTGGCCCAATCTGTTGGTGTTGGGCCTGTGTTAGAACCGGATCCTTGGCCCAATGTTATTACTTGGTGGTTAAAACGTGTTTACACTTTGCACGCCTATATTATTTTCTTGGTCTTATGGAGTGCTGTCGTAGACACTCAAAAATAGTCATTAAATCTCTAAAACTAATGTAGTAGTGGAAGTAAAGGTCGATCCCACGAAAAGTGTATAATTCAATATTTTATGCTACTTACAATGATTGTGGGGTTTTGTATGCAAACAATTGTAAATAACGCAATTAATAACAATGAAAATTAAATTAACGAAAACAATCAAAAGACTAACATTGGTCTAAGTTCACATCCACCGTTGGAGATCCACAATTGATCATAGATACAATGATAATTCAATTTATATTTTAAATATTCACCGTTGGAATTATTTTCCTATCTCTCCTTATTTTTGGTTAGTTAAAAACCAACGTTCTAATTAACCATAATTATTAAATAACCTCATACCAGCGTTTAAGAATCAATTTAATAACAGTTTTACACAATAGAGAAATCGATGGACTAGAAAACACAAACACCAGCGGTTGCATTCAATCTATTTAAACATCCTTCTTAAGATTCAATAATCTCTATCGCAAAAAATATCAAATCCTAGCGTTTCACAAGTTAAAAAGATCAAACAATTACGGATTTGATGTTTAACTTAGCAGTAGATTGTTATAATCAATGAACTAGCGGGACCTCTGGCAATTAAATGCAACAAATCATAGATTTAAATGCAGAAGTGATAAGTGCGGATTTTTGCATTTATTCGGACCATTAAATCTAATTATTGTGAGTTTTCGTTAGTATTTTACTATTTAATTTAGTTATATCTATGTTTGTAGGTGATCCAAGGTCAAAATCCCAAATTTGAGGAGAAAATGGATAAAGGAAGGAGAAAGGATTAAAAATGCACAAAAAGATAAACTTGGGGACCAAATTGTACAAGTGCTAAAAGTTGGAGGACTTAATGTGCAATTTTTTAGAATTTGGCTACAAAAACATATTTTGGGCAGAGAAGGTGGCGCCTAGGCGCCACTATAGCGGTTATGGACTGTTTGGCCATTTTCAATTTTTTGACCCATTTTTCACTCTAAACACGATTTTGGATCTTTTAAATAGGATTTTAAAGCCATTTCTCTCACATTAGAGAATATCTAGGGTTCAAAACAAGAGAAAAACCATAGCATCCATCTCTTTTCTTCTTTTATTTTGATTTCTTGAAGATTTTTGGACATAGCTTGGAGCTTGGCAATGGTAAAATAACTTGGAGAAAAAGACCTATTGATATTCTATTTATCAATAAGTTTTTATTTTCCCTAATTTATTTTCCATTAATGAGCTGTAAGAATTTGTTTGTTATTTTTGAGTATTTAATGGGTAACTAAATATATTTGTGATTAGAGGTGATTTCAAACTCGAGTTATGAATTTCAATTAATTTGCACTTTTTAGTTCTCTTGATTGATGTGTTTAATCCATTGATTTAAATGTTTATTTTGTTCTTCTTGATTGTTTGGGTGTACAACTAAATGATTGAATTGTTTCAATGAATGCTATTTTGGAATTTATAGTACGTAATCGCTATTTGTTCTAAAATTTTGTGGCAATTACATTTCAATGGATTATGAGGAATTTTCAATTGATTGTATGTGGATTAACACTTAAGTAAGTAAACCGAGCTTGTGAGTTTTCCCTTAATTCAATTTATCTCTTTTGTCGTAATGCTTTTGTTAAATTAAATCTAGAGAGCTTGTTCTAGGTTGTTTAATGAATAGGGTTGAGTAAAGAGTTTGTTTTATTCAACTAACATGTAAGAAGAGGTTGAGATAATTGAGCTTATAATTATTCTCGAATTGTTGTTAATCTAGAGAACGAAAATCTATCGTGTTAATTGATATGATAGTCATTTTCATGGTAACGAAATACCACCCAATTACATCTTCACATCTTTAATTTTTTTTTTTTTAAAAAAAAAACTACTTTGTTCATTTACAATTTCAACTACTTTTCTATTTTGAATTTATTGTTTTCTTTAGTTTAACAAACCAAAAAACCCACCCCCACCCCAATTTAATCAATTTCATATTCTACTTTTGATTTTATGCAATTGATGAAAGAAGAACATTCGATACTCAAAATATAAATCAAACAATAAGAAAAACTATTTAGACAGTGCACATGATGTATAAACTGTGAGATTGTGTATATTATGAGTGATTTGAGGCGAGAGAAATCATGAAGGATTTCTTCATACATTGTAATTCTTCTTGGTGATTTTAGTGGAACTAGAGCGTAATCCCATTTTGTGGATGTTCAACGGATGAGTAGGCCGAAATCTGAACATCAGGGTCCTTTGGGCGAAAAGTCCTCGTGTTCTTTATTTTCTCGCAATTTACTGCTTTGTTTTTGTGTTCTTTGTGAACTCTGGGACAAAGAGATATCCTTGCCGGAAATTCCTTTTTGTAAATCCATTTGTTGTTTCCTAAAAACAAGTTTTTGTGTGGCTCCTTTATTGTGCATCCAGCTGGGATCATTTTCTATGCACCCATTAGAATAACAATGACTTCCTTGTTTTATTTTTCCTTAGAACCAAGACCAAAAGTTCATCTTCCAAGTGTTCTATCTTGGGGGTCAACCTCTCTATTTTGTTGAATAAACTGGCTGGAATATTATTGTTTTCCAGTGACTTTTTTACACGTTATAGAATATGGTTAATGTACTGATTTTCCACAAACGAAATCAATTTGTTAACTACAAAAAAAATGCGCCAATTGACTTTTTTACACGTTATAGAATATGGTTAATGTACTGATTTTCCACAAACGAAACCAATTTGTTAACTACAAAAAAAATGCGCCAATAGAATCTCAATCAAGTCTCCTCCACATAGACATCACCTATACATTGGAACGTACCATTAGAAGGCAAAGGTTGCTGGCAGAGAAAAAGGTCTGATGACTGTTTGCACTCCGACGATTAAGTCAAATGTCAGACAAAATATGAAGAGTGCAAGAGACGGGAAAGGGAGTTTGGCTAGGGTTAGAATAATACTTTTTGTGAAGTGAAGTCACGTATATATAGAGAAAAAAAAATGGGCCAAGGGGTTAATGGATCAAGTCTAGGCCCATTACAAGGTCGCGTTACTAAATATGTCCAAAATAACTGATGCCAAGTCGGCATAGGTGGGACCCCCTCCATCACGTTCACGTCACGTAATTTATAAGTGTAACAAAATCATCGAGCTTGGATTTTAATATTCATTTAGATAAGCCCAAGACTCATTTGTAGATGGTAAATTTTCCATCTACCATCTCAAAGCTTGTGACACTATTCCTTTTGAATATCCAACAAATTCTTTATCAGAACGAGATGTAGAGCTATATACGTAGGAAAGAAGCAAAAATATATCTTTCTAATTATAAACTTAAGTTTTAGTCATTAGTTTTTTAATGCCGGCAAAGAATCTCTCAATTTGTGTGTCATCCTTGTGCAGGCCACGCTAATCTTCTGTATTCTATCGAACGTTAAAACAAAACAAACAAAAATAAAATTAAATGCCATTTCATCATATGCACAATGGATTCATACATGTAATGAGCTTCTTTCTTTTCCATCAATTGGCTTAACATAAATCTGTCAATAATTATCAATAAAAAAGACGATAATGACAACTAAAATTTTCTCAATGCCATCGAGTAGCATCTTTGTGTTGATTTTGTTTGAAAGACCCTTCTTATTCTGATGGCTTGGCCTTACCCGGTCAGTAGTTTTTCCAAGTAAGTAACTTCCTTAAATATCAAAGGGAATGCACAAATGACGTAAAGAAAAATATCCTCTCAAGGAACAGCATTTCTAATCGCATATTTTTATTCATTTTACCATTTAATATTCCCTGTCCAAGAATCAGATTAAACAGCATCTTCCAAATTCATTCTGTCAAAACAAGCCGGCTTCAACTCCTGCTGCATAGCATACTCGAGCCAATCTTCGGATTTCTGCATCAATTCGGGGCTCAATCTAAACATCAGCACGCAAAATTCCATCTGGTCGAGCCCTCCATCCCCATTCATATCGCCTTCTTTAACCATACTCTTCAAGTCATCATCTCTCAAATCTTGTAATCCAAGAAAGGCTGAATTCTTCTTCAGGCTATCAAATGTGATGAGCCCTTTTTCTCTATCCATCAAAAGACTAAAACCATTGCATAATTCCCTTATTAGGCCCTCGCCACCGAGCTTTTTTGCCATCAAAGGTAACATATCTTCAAAATCATTCATCTTTTTTTCTGCCATTGCCTTTTTTTTCCCCCCTTTTGAGATATAATTAAGTACAGAATGAAGAATAATGAAGGGACATGAGGGTTTTATATAACATCAAAGGGAAAAGGACAATTCAAGGAAAGAGTAGGGGTTCAAAATGGATGCCAGCCAATGTACAGACAATTTTTGCTGGTCGGATTTGGTTCTTCAAATCTGCAATTGCTTAGCTCTTTCTTAGAAGTAGCTTGCCAAGCTGTCATCTTGTTAGGGGCCTTTGTATAAAGTTATATTCCCCCGTCCCAATTATATAGGCTGAGTTTTATTTTTCTCGTCTCAAATATAGAAGCATGTTTCATAATGTAAAATATTTTGTTGTATTCCTTTACTAATATTCCCTTATTAAATTTTCTCCACTTAATATGTCAATTTCTTGAAATCATTCAAATACACACATTTCCCACTTCTTGAAAACATGGAACAATTCTCATTTCTTTTTCTTTTTCAAATTCTTTATTGATTCTAACAATAATTTAATTTTACATACTGAAAATTAAATAGGGGTAAATTAAGAAAAACCTTGACAAAAATTAATTTTTCAATGACATTAAAAAAGCTTTCTTAATCTGTGTGAAAAATAAAACAATCCTATATAATTGGGACAGAGAGAGCGTGCCCTCGTCTAACAACCAATAGCGCTTGTTTGGCCCCCATTATAATGAGTTTTGGGGGGAAATTTTAGATTTTAATTTATGTTAAAATCAACAATTATTTTTAACCACATATTTTATGAGTTCCACGGCTTTTCAATAACACATTTTATCAAAATTTACTAAAAATTTGATTTTAATCTCTACTAACACATGGGCTAAATTTTTTAGTAGTCAATTTTTTATTTTTTTTTGGAAAATTATGTAATTAGACAAGAAGGAAAAGTATTGAATTTATATATAATATTATTTTATTGAAAAATGTGTGATTAATAAAAAGAGACAGAAAAATTAATTACTATAATTTTAATAGGGGCCAAACATGGGATAATTTTGGAAAACAAAGTTTTGAATAGTGTATTTTAGAAAAATGCGTGGTTAATAAGTAGGATTTTTTTAAAATTACATGCATAATATTTTATTGTGTGGTTGAAATGAATATGTGGAAAAAAGAAATTTGAAATAATAGTTGTCAAACAGATGCTAAAAATAAATGGGTAACAATATTCAGCAGTTTTCGTTTCATGTGATTATATTCCCACTACATTGTTTTTATAAATATATCACATTTTAAATACATAATGTCACTAACTTTTATTCATTATTTCATTTATATCCCTAACTTTTTTTCTCCATCACATACTTTTAATATTTCATTGATTAGACAATCTTGTCATAATCATAATTTTTGTCTAAATATATTGCTAACGTGCTTTAAAATGATGATAAAATATTTAGTTATATTTTTGTATTATTATTTATTTTGCTTATTTAAAAATAAAATGGAGACAAATGAGTATTTTTATTCTATGTCAAAGAAGATTTTGGAAATAAACAATAATTAGAAACAATTTATGCTAATTTGAGAATAAGAGTGCAAAGAAAAAGGGTTGAGACATAAATGTGATAATATGTAAAGATTATGAGTTTTTCATACAATTAAAATGTAATCTAGTTATCAAAAACTATGATGTGAATACATGTCCCTTTTATTTATTGTATTTCACTTTAATTGCACATGAGGTCCTCAATATTTGTTTATCATAAAACTTATGTCCTTATCTATTTTTTAGTCAAACTCTTATTTTTAACTTTTCATTAATTAGCATGTTTTGTGATTTAGAGCTCATTTTTTATTTTCCTATGTCCCCTTGACTTTATCGATGAAGGCAAGAGAAATTTCAATATGTTTTGTATTATCAAAAACAATTGCAGATTCTGTCCACAATATTTAAATCCTTGGTGAATGGGAAATGAATTATTTAATATGTTCACATGATATGGATGGCATTGTTATTCTACTGGGGAACTTGGTGTGGGAACATCGAAACGTCTATCTAACAACTGCCAAATGTTGCCGAATTTTAAAATAAATTTATGTCAACTTTGCAGGAAATGGACGGTTCGAATTTGAAATTCAACTTAATAATGTGAATGACAAGTCGTGAAGTAGACATATATGACTCGATAATATTCACAACACTACTTTAAGTATTTATAAAGTGTAAGTTCTAAGGAACAATTAGTCTATAGGTATAGAAAATTAATACAGAATTAATACGTGAATTAAAATTTAAATACGTGGCAGAGGAACCAAAATTTACAAAATATTGAACCAAAACTGGGTTGACCAAAACCAGTTTGACCTAAACAAAACCATAATATGATAATGGTCCGTACCATTTTCCCCCTAATCATAGAGTTTGGATCCCCCATCACCTTCTTCATCTCCGGCGAAAGTCTCTTATCCAACTCCGGCTAATTGATTGGCACGCACCTTCGGCCATACTGTGAAGACGAAAGCCCACCGAATCCCGACATCAAAATTGTATTTGAAGACTGCAGCCCGAAACCTAGATGACGGACAAATGTATTTTGCTTCTTGGTTCTAAATAGGTTAGCTCATAAATTGGTTTTTTGCTTGAACTATATTCTTCATTGGCTACTTTATTCCATCTTATCATAGATATGGAACTTGTATTGCAACTTGTAAGATGTTGGTGTAAATTTGTAAGAAACATGAATTCCCTCCTGTAAGAATTCCATTAATCCATACGACACTTTTAGGAAATGAAGCATAGCAAGAAAGTCCATTCTCATAAACATAAATAGTCGACATTTTTAAGTTGTAAGCACTAGGACATTTTAACAACAAACAGTAAACTGTGTTTGTATAGTAAATGAAAGACTTTCTTAAAGACCCAGAAAGTAGTTGTGGACTACGGTACAAAGTTGTTTCCATAATTTACAATTTGTGTGATTTTCCAACTTGAATAAAATAGTATTCTCATTGGATTTATGTATTATCATGTATAGCATCAAATTAGATGATTTTCAATATAGCATATTTTAAGGGTAAATAATTTTCTCTATAAAACAAAGAAGAATGATCTTTGGTATCGGAGGTAAATTTGTTGGCCTTGTGATAATGAGAAAGCCGAAGAGAAATAGCATTTCTGATCATATAGATTTAGTTGTGTAACTTGTGATACTATTTTTTTTTCACGTCAAGCATGTTAATTAATGGTAGCGGCAGAGTTTTGCACTTAGTTACATATAATTTGCAACTTCTAACAAAACTAGAATTTTCGTTGCAGGAAAAGAATTTAGGCCCCGTTTGATTGGGCTACATTTTCTATGAAAAATGAAAATTAAATTTCATTTCTAGCTTTTTGTATGTTTGATTGACTAAATTTTCCATGTATTGATTTTCCACATTTTCTTGGTTTTGAGAAAAAGTTTTTCCCATGGGTTTGAAGGAAAAAGTTTTTCTAGACAACTTTTTATTTTTATTTATTTTTGACAATGGAAACAAATTCTATCCCCCAATTGTAATAAATTTTATCCCTCTAATGGATAATTTTCATGAAAATCAAAGTCAAACGAACACCAAAAGATCCAAAATTTCAATTTTTTGTCAGGTGAAAAATTATACCAATCAAACATAATTAATTGACAATTCTCACTAAAACAAGTTCTAAGCAATTCAATTCCCTGAAATTCATTTTCTTTTCACCTATTCCATTCTTCCAATCAAACGAACCCTTATGGAAGATAAGAATCATGATGTGTTGATGGAATGTGTTAACGAGAACATAATGGACAATTTGAACACATTGGGCAATGAAATTTTAGGAGAAGATGTTGTGATTGAGCCTGAGGTAGATATGATGTTTAATATTGAGAACAAAATGTTGGACTTCTACAGAAGATATGCTTACGCCGTATGTTTTTCGGTAAGGAAATGAAATTCGAAAAAAGAGGATGATGGAGTTATGGGATATGTCACACGTTCACATATAGTTGTGAAAGTCGAAGAAGTTATGCTACAGGCGGTTCTTTGAAGCCACAACCAACAAGACAAATAGATTATAAAGCAAGAATTTCTGCCTCTTTGGATAGTTTTGGAATATGGAGAATTAACAAAGTGTAGATCGACCATAATCATAAAACAAGTCCTTCAAATTTGATGCAATCGAAAATTGACTACGAATGCGAAACGAAAAAGTTGAAGCGATTGATATGGCAGAAGTCCCATTGCACAAGAGTTTTAACTCCACGATTGTGGTAGTAGGTGGATATGAAGATATGACGTTTGCGAAGAAGGATTGTCGGAATAATGTCGAACAAGTCAGACGATTACGGCTTGGAGAAGACGATGCAATCGCGATACAGTTATACTTATAAAAAATGCAAGCAAGGTGCTTAGGATTTTACTTTAGCATGTATTTAGACGACGGGTTATAACTGAAGAACGTATTTTGGGCAGATAATAGATGTAGGTAATCTTGAAAGGAGTTTGGTGATGTTGTCACTTTTGATATTACGTATCTCACTAATAAGTATGACATATTGTTCGTCCCTTTTGTTGGCGTAAATCATCACAGTCAATCGACATTGCTTGGCTATGGATTGTTATCGAATGAGGACACAAGAACTTTTGTCTGGTTGCTCAAGACATGGCTTGAGTGCAAGCATGGTAAAGCTCCTAATGGAATAATACTATTACCAACAAGTTCGTACGTTACAACAAACCATATAGAAAATACAAATTAACATCATAGTACTCTTTCTACCACAAATATAACTCCTATCATGGGTTCAAGTAGATCCCTTTCTTTTTCCATTAGGAGCGGAGCTCTATACGGCCCAGGGTGGACACATGCCCATCCTCAACTTGTGGGCTCATTTTTTTTTTATGAATATTCTAAAAGGCCCAAGACCTACTCAACCCGATCCAAAAAAAGGAAGAAAACATTAGGTCTTCCATCTTCACTTTTTACTTCCTTCACGTCCATCTCTCTCTCTCTCTCAGACTCTCACCGTTGTGCCGCCGCCTCTGTTCTCCTCAACTCCAAGCGGTGTTGTGCGCAGAAAATTCAGGTAACAACTAAAAGGTATAATCACATAATGTATTTGATGTTTGAATGTGCTGTGAGGTCTAAGGAAAATTTATTGACATTATTGTATTTTAGTTTAAAGAATAGGGAAGAGAAGGAATGATTTCCCACGCTCTGATTTCACCAACAATTTGTGTTTGTATTGTTTATTTGTTTTATGACCCAAG
Source organism: Fraxinus excelsior (assembly GCA_019097785.1). NCBI lineage: Eukaryota > Viridiplantae > Streptophyta > Magnoliopsida > Lamiales > Oleaceae > Fraxinus > Fraxinus excelsior. The sequence goes on along the minus strand of CM032624.1, from coordinate 50,397,873 downwards.
TTTACAAATTCGTAATTTTTTATTTTTTTGATGAATAGTTCGCAATTAGAATGATTTTCAATAAACTATGCGACTCTACACATCTGCTAATTTAATTGGATAGATACTAATTTAGTGACAGAAAATAATAGTTGCAAGTAAAAAGGTAGATGAACCCAAGAAAGCAAGCAAAGTTTTGAGCATTTGCAGACTACTGGATCTGTTATGGTTTTATTCACCAGAAAAGTAGAAGTTTTCAGAATTTAGGTAGCTGAAGAGATGTGTATAGCAAAAAGGAAATCAATAACTATACTTCTGAAGGAAAGTTTTGAGTTCTCTCTGAAATTTCTTTCTTTGGAGAAGATGAAAGGGACAAAATGGAAGAAATGGGCTGTCTGAGTCAATCATAGAAGGAAATGATTTGAACCATTGTAGATAATCTGTTTATGTTTGCATTATGTTGTAATCCCATTAGATGGACCACATACATTGACCTTAAAAGTTGGAGTATGCCAAAAGAATTTAGCTTCGTACCCTACAATTTCCACTTTAATTTTTGGTTTGATAATTCATCTTTTCTTGTCTTCTATTATTGGCATCTTGTATGCACAATGGTAGGAATGGTTGGAGAAGTTTCTAGCATTACAATTGGCATCACTTTTTGAGTTTCCTACTTTCTGAATCTGGAAACATTCTTCATCGAATGCTATTTCTAATGATCTAATGCTTGTTGTTTTGGAATTTTTTCAGGGAAAAAGACTTGATTGAGGAATTGCTGCAACTTTAACAGGAATGATTCCAAAGAAAGAAAATGCTCAGAGCTGAGGTGAATTCGAACCTAGTATTCTTTGTTATCTATTTAATAAAATTGCTTCAAAGATCCAAAAGAATAGGTTGGAATTTTATTACCAAGAATGATCTCATCAAGTCTGAGTGGGTTTGTGATTGACAGATTGAATAGTGATAATGCTCTTTTGGCTCAAGAGATATTTTGGTTCTTATAGATGAAAATGCCAGTTGAAATGTGGTTGTAAAGCTTGATATGGGTAATGCATGATTGTGGGAATTCCTTTATGCTGTATTGGAAAAATTTGGGTTCGACAATAAGTAGATTAAAAAATTCACAATCAGCCTATTGTTGGTTTTTAGTCATCGTTAATGGGGAGTAAAAAATGCCTTTTCAACTCCAGCATTATTTGTCGTTAGACTTGTTACGACTGAAAAAGATCATCACAAATTTCTATGTTTGGTCATGAGAAATTAGTTTCACATCTTTGCGAATATGTGTATTTTATAAATTATGTCATTTTTAGTATTGTGATTATATTGTTTTATATTTTTATAATCATTAAATCCATGGCCAAAAACTCAAAGTTCAGCATCGAATAAATTGTGCCCACGCTGAACAAATTTTTTGGCTCCGTCCTTGCTTCCCATCACATTCGAAAACTCATTTTTCCTTGCGAAATGTTATGTGCAATGATATGTCGATGTCTCATTTCTCGACTATTCGAGCTAGGCTGTCAAATATTTTTGGCAAATCTTCATCTTTTTCGTTGGGCTAATGACTCACCACTTCATTAACGGTATTCGATTCCCCACTTAAATCTTTTTTTTTACCCAGTCAAAATATCCACAGTCATTATTACACGTGAAGAACAATCGCCTTTTATTTCCAGTATCCCATTCGGCTTCGAAACATTTCCAAAATCCGTGTTTACACGAAGGGCATCGATGTATTATTTGGCATTGTCCAAAGTAGTGAGTGTTACTTCTATAACTGTGACAAACTCCTAAATTCCTTCCTCTTACTCTAATCGGCAACTGTTGACTAAAAAAATGAACCCACATGAATGCTATTAAATTATTAAATCCCATGTTGTAACTTATGTTCAAATACAGATAAATGGCTTATTCAGACATAGCACAAAACTAAAAAAGACATTTTTATTTTATTCGGACTGTAATAATAATTGCTGCAAAATGTTCGAGATTAAAATTTCCAATTATTTTTCTCCAAATTAAAAGTGATAAGTGTATTTTGTATACTTATCTATGCCATTAAATTAGAGCATTTGTTAGTGATTTGAATGAGTTATAACTTAATTTTGTGTTAATTATGTTTGTTAGCTTGAACTCAATGCAAATTGGTGGATTTGGAAGAAAGGAACGAAAAACTTGCAAAAATAAACGAAATTCAAAGTGTGGGGATCAAAGTGTAAATATTCAATAGTTGATTTGAAGCACAAAACGATAAATGAAGATCATATATGATCAATTGGATGCATTTGGAGGTCAAAGGAGCGAAATATAGTGGAAGTATTTTCACAAATCAATTTCCTGCTGAATAAGTTATGCTATGAATTTTTAACATCAACTTGGGACCCATTTTTGGGATAGCAATCGTTTGACTTGGAAAATTCATATTTCAAGAATAATTGTAGCCCTTTGATTATCTTTCTAGGACATCTTGAATCGGTTCAATCGGATGCTTGTAGAGAAAGTTATGACTAAAATATCGAAATTGTTTAGAGATAAAACTGCACGCGCGCACAACCTTATTTTCTCAAACCCAAGAGTCATTTGGTTCTACGACGCACGTGCAACACTTATAATGGTGCATACACAAAGCCTTTTTCGTAAACTAATCTTTAGTTTCCTTTCGCAATTCAAACTCTTTTGGAAACCAAATTGGACGAAATTTTGACCTATTTTTTGGCTATTATAAATAGAGAACGAGGGATACACATAAAGAAACTTCTCTTGCCTCTTCATACACAATAGTTTCATCAAATTCATCAAGAACAAGAGGCTAATTGCTATATTTGGGGAGAGAAGATCAAGCCATAGCAAGGAATTGAAGGTCAATTATATCAAGATTTTGAAGAATTCAACATTGGGTTTGAAGATCAATTTCTTTTGATTTATTTCCTGATTCGAGTGATATTTTTTATTATTCTTTTTGTAATTTATATATTAACATGCTAGGCTAGATTCGTTTTTGTATTGGATGAAGATGAAACCTATTATTGTTTATTTTTAATTCAAGACAAGTAGTTTAGTTTATTTCTTGTGTTTCTTGATTACTTTTGCATACACATTGCATTATTTAATTGATTGGCCACCAATTAAATAATTAGTTGCTTATTGTAGTGTTGGGAAATTCACAATAAATTTAGAACGCGGTAAAATTAACATATGTGCAATATGTGTTAGGAATAACATTTATCATGTGTGCAATCATATAGATAATCTAAATTTTAATGCATTCTAATCACTCGAATTCAGATTAGGAATAAATTTGGGATGTGGTTAGAATAGATTTAATTTGTCTTGAAAAAAGAATTAATTACAATAGAATTATCTATTATCAAGAGTGCATGAACGGAACTAGATTACAAATCAAGAATTAAAATAGACAACAATAGGCGGATTCGAGATCCAATACAATCACCCATAAATTGATAAAAAAAAAATCACATTTTACAACTTTCTTAGATTAATTAATATAAAACAAAATCAAACTCTCTTTTGTTTACGTAAATCGAATGCCATAAAAAGTTAGTAAACTTGAATTGAATTTATTCCCTGTGGAATGATATTCTTAACTCATTAATTCTATTACTTGTCAACAATCTTGTATGCTTGCGGGTTTTGCACGAACAAAAAGAAATGATAGAAAACAATACCCACAATGGAATGGCCAAACACATTTGCAGACATAAACATCAAAATCCATATGTTTCATAAAAATCCTAAAAAGTCGAAATTAGAAAAAAACCCTGCTCGAAATGAAAAATCAAACGCCCAAATGAACGTCAATCCACTACAGAATTTCAAAAAATTGAATTCAAATTCATCAAGGAAATATTAGCTACGTCACATGAGAAAACTTCATTCCTAATACCAAGGAACCACACATGAACAATTATTCAACTCATTAGCAAATCCCAAAACATTCAAGTTATATGTACTAATTGAAGGAACTCAGAAGGTAGCAAATATTAATTACATATGAAGTAAGAGAATGAACATTATGAACCGGTGCAATACTGTGAAGGGAGGACCCTTGACTACATGTGGGAGATGGTGTTGCTGGAGATGGAGTAGCGACTTTGGTCGGAGATGAAGAAATGTCGGGGAGAGAAACTATGATTTGGGGGAAATGGCATGCCAAAACAACGAGAGAGAAATGTATGCTATTCCTTTGCGCCGCCGAAGGTGAGAATGACACAGTTGCCAGATTTACTACGAGTGGGAGATGGCAAGAAAATGAGAGGCTGATTTGAGGGAAATGGGACTTTCTAGATGGACCCATGAGATAAATGTTGGCTACGATTAGTTGCGTTGAACTTGGAATAGCGACTATCATGCAGGTAATATATAAGATGTGCATTGGTTGGCTTTGAAATTCAGCAACCAATCGTGTTTCAATGGTTTGAACTTTGAGATTCTCTAGATTGGGTTATGCTACCTACCAGGTAATAAGTAATTTGCAACATGGTTCACTTCATTGGAAGTACAATAGACAATGTCCACAATTAGATAGGCAAGTTGAGACTTAAACAACAAAAAATTAAGTCTCGCGCTTTGTAAATTTGAGTGGGCTATATGAGTCCTTCTTTGCAAATTAGTTCATTTTATTGCTATGTCTACTGGAGAAACCCAACTATGTGTATATAAGGATTCATGTTATATAACGTTTGGTGTTGACTATTAACATAATACAATGATATGCAAAGCCTCTAAAAGTTTGTACTTCAAGAAAATTGATGAAGAAATAAGAAACAACAATATCTTGGTAGTTTATTAGTGGATGGGTTTTTTTAAATCTGAATTGATTTATATTAGTTGTTTATGATGAATAATTTTCCCTTTTGTTTCTAACTTCCTTTTTGTTTATTTGTATATTTTTCGTTGTAACTTTCAAGTTTTCTTTTGAAAACGTTTTGCTAAATAAGATTTAATTAGTGATGTCTTCAAAAATAATAAAAAAATCTGTCAACGCTATTACGTAGCCAACTATACTACGGCACGTGCCTTGCACGTGCGTTGATAGGAATGTAAAATGCGTATTTCTCCCTCCTTATTTTATGCACTCGTATGTTTATTTTGTGCCAAAATGTATTCATTACGCTCATATTTTGATTTAAGTAGCAATTCTATGGATATAGCGTAATTTGGAAGAAATATGTGAAAATGTACCGAAGTGAAAGGAAATGAAAGTTCAAGGACTAGCGTGTAAATACACAAAAGTTGTCTCAAATGAAACGATGAAGATTTGAGATTCAATTGGTTGAAAGAAGATATTAAAGGGATGAAATATCGTTAAAATATGATTACATATCAATTTCCAATCGAAAAGTTATACACTGATTTTCAGCCTCATATTGAGACCAATTTTTGACATGGAAAACAATCAAGTTAGAAGATGATATCTAAAAAATTGTAGACCTCTGAGTTATATTTCCAACACATCTTGAATCACCTCAATCGGATATCGGGAGAATAAGATATGACCAAAATACTGAAAGCTGTCCGGAAGAAGTTTCGTAAGAACATGCGGTCGCATGACTTTAATTTCATGCGGACGCACAAACTACTTTTGAGAGTCTGAGGGCTGAGTTCATTTGGTCCATGTGACCTTAAGCATGTAAACCATGCGATCGTATGGTTCATTTCCGATACAAAAATTTTGGTTTCCTAATTCCATTCCACTACTTATAGAAACAAGTTCCTTTGATTTTTATCAACCCTAGAACACACGAAAAAGACACCAGAACGCCTCCAACCTATTTTTTCTCTATTTTCCTTAGATATATTATGTGTAACTAACTTTTGGTGTTTGATTAAAGGATACCGAAGCCTTGGGAAATATTATAACTGTGAGATCAACTTATTTTCATTGTTTAATTTATATTTTCAGTATTGAATATTCTTCCATGCATAATTTCATAATTGCCATGTTTGATTGCTAAGAGATCTATTAGCTTTTCACATATCGCAATCTATAACTAAGTTAAATCTCAAATCCGTAATTGTTTGAATCATTTAACTTGTGAAGCATTCGGACTTGATAATTTTCTGCGATAGAGGTTATTAATCTTAAGAAGAATGTATAAATAGATTGAATGTAATCGCTGGTGTTTGTATTATCTAGTTAATCGATTTCTTTATTATTTAAATCTGTTATTAAATTGAATCTTTAGTGTTGGTCTGAGATTATTTGATAATTAGGGTTAATTAGAACACATGTTTCTCATTAACTAAAATTAAGGAGAAATATGAATTTATTCCAACGATGAATATTATGAATGTGAATTGATTATTTTTTGTGGATCGATGAATTGCTATAAATCTCCAATGGTGGAAGTTGACTTTGATCAAGACTCGTTTCATTGATTTAATACAACTCGTTAATTTACATTGTTATTTGCTATAAGATTGATTTCGTTATAAACAAAACCCTCATAATCGTTATACAAAGCATAAATTGTTGAATTGCACACTTTTCGTAGTATCGATCTTTACTTCCATGGCTACATTAGTTTTAGAGGTTTAATGATTATTTTTGGGTGCCTATGACAGCACACCAAATTTTGGCGTCGTTGTCGAAGAGTGGTGTTAATTTATTTTTGCGCTTCTTAGTTGTTTATTTTACTTTTGAAAAAGAAAAAGAAATCATAATTTTCTATGTTTTTAGGTATTTTATTGTTTTTAGAAATTTTAGCATAGAATTTTATTTGTTTTACTTAATCTAGCTTTTTTTAATTTATTTTGTTTTTTTATACCCGCAACTCAATCTTCTAATCAAAGTGCAATACGATCCATAAATTGAGATAACTTTGTGTAGGTAAAGATCCTCATAAATATCTGAAAGAGTTTCATGTAGTCTGCACGAGTATGAAACCCACTGGAATTACTAAAGAACAGATTAAACTGAGAGTCTTTCCATTTGCTCTAAAGGATTCGGCTAAGGATTGACTCTACTATCTACAATCGGGAAGCATTACCACATGGGATGGAATAAAGAGATTATTTCTAAAGAAATATTTTCCAACTTTAAGGGTAGCAAATATTAGGAAAGAAATTTGTGGTGTCAGACAAGATCACATGGAATCTCTACATGAGTATTAGGAGCAGTTCAAGAAATTGTGTGCAAGTTGTCCCCATCATCAGATCAGTGAGCAACTTCTCATCCAATACTTCTATAAAGGTCTTCAACCCACAGAAAGGAGCATGATTAACGCTGCAAGTGGAGGAGCTTTAGTTGATAAAACTCCTGAAGGAGCGAGGAATTTAATTGCAAACATGACATCCAATTCTCAATAATTTGGTGCTAGATTTGATCCCCCTTCTAGACAAGTTAATGAGGTAAATGTCTTATCCATTGAATAACAAATAGTGAATCTAACTATCCTTGTTCGTCAAATGGCCATAGGTAATGTGCAGACAACGAAGATTTGTGAAATTTGTTCAGTAATGGGACATCTAACTGATGCATGTCCAACTTCAAGAAGAACACACGGAACAAGTGAATGCAGCGAGTGGTTTCCGTAGACAACCACAGAGGAATTATGATTCTTTTTCGAAGACATACAACCCAGGATGAATGGATCATCCCAATCTTAGCTATGGAAATTCGCATTCAAATCAACATATTGCTCAAAATTGCCCAAACTTTCAACAATATAGGTAGTCATACCCGCCCAGACAACAATAGGGCCAATCTTCTAACTTTGAAATGTCTTTAGAAGATATTGTTAAATCTCTTGCAACTAACACTTTACAATTTGAACAGGAGACCAAGGCTAGCATTCAATGTTTGGAGAATCACATGGGTTAAATGGCTAGCGCAGTCAGTCGGCTGGAATCACAAAGTTCGGGAAAGCTACCCTTTCAAATAGTAGTAAATCTAAGGGAAATGCAAGTACAATTATATTGAGGAATGGCAAGGAAGTGGAAACCTAGTAAATGAAGTTCCTACATCGTTAGAACAAAACAAGGAGAAAAACATGGACATCACTGTGGAAAAGAGTAACACAACTGAGGATGATGCACCAAAACGTAAGTTTCCTCCACTATCTGATTATAAACCAGTAGCCTCATTCCCTCAGGCTTTGGTAGAATCTAGGAAAATGATCCAAATAAGAAACTTTATGAAACTTTTCGAAAATGTGAGGTAAACATCCCCTTGTTAGATATTATTAAGCAAATACATCGTTATGCTAAATTTTTAAAAGAATTGTGTACTATTAAGAGAAAAAAGAAACTAAAAGGGTGTGAAAATGTAAAAATTGGAGAAAACGTGTCTACAGTCATTCAAAAGAAACTTCCTACAAAATGCAAAGACTCAGGTATGTTTACTATCCCTTGCATGATAGGTAACACCGGATTTGGGAAAGCCATGTTAGACTTAGGAGCTTCTATAAATGTCATGCCGTATTCCATTTAACTGAAACTTGGCCCCTTAACTGAAACTGGTATGGTAATTCAATTAGCTGATAGATCAAATGCCTACCCAAAGGGTGTGATTGAGGATGTCCTTGTACAAGTTAATGACTTGGTTTTTCCTGCTGACTTTTATGTGCTTGGTATGGAAAACAGTGACCAAACTAGCCCTATCTTGTTAGGAAGACCATTCTTAAAAACATCCAAAACTACAATTGATGTTCATAGTGGTACATTGACTATGGACTTTGATGATGAGGTAATTACATTTAATATCTATAATGCCATAAAATTTCATGTTGATGATAATGCTATATATTCTATCTATGTAATTGATGATCTAGCACGTGATGTTTTTGAACTTGATGGAAAGGATGAATTGGAGGTTGCTATTCGTGAGAGTGTAGAGAAAGAAAGTGATGCCACAACGTTAAATCCCAGTTTACGAGAAGCTATTGATATGTTGAACGCTCCTCCAAAGTCACAACAAGCAGGTAAGGGTTTATATGTTGATTTGCCTATTTCTAATGAATAATTTCTACCTTCTGTTGTGCAGGCCCCCATTCTGGATTTTAAGCCTCTCTCTAATCACCTAAATATGTATTCCTTGGAGATGACAAAACATTACCAATGATAATTTCCAATGAACTGACTACATTGCAAGAAGAAAAATTGTTGCAGGTTCTCAAGGAGCATCGAACAGCCATTGGTTGGACAATCGCAGACATCAAGGGAGTCAGTCCATCCACCTGCATGCATCGCATTTTGCTTGAAAAATGAGAAAAGCCTTCCCATCAACCTCAACAAAGATTAAACCCACCCATGATGGATGTTGTAAAGAAAGAGGTCCTCAAGCTTTTGGAAGTTGGCATAATTTATCCTATTTCTGATAGCAGTTGGGTCAGTCCAGTTCAAGTGGTTCCTAAGAATATGAGGATAACTGTGGTAAAGAATCGGAATGATAAATTGGTTACTACCCATGTTCAAAATGGGTGAAGGGTTTGTATAGACTATAGGAAATTAAATGTTGTGACCCGAAAAGATCACTTTCCTTTACCGTTTATTGATCAAATGTTTGGAAGGTTAGCTGGTGTTTCTTACTATAGTTTTCTTGATGGTTATTTAGGTTATTTCCAGATTGCAATTGCCCCAGAAGATCAAGAAAAGACAACCTTCACATGTCCATTTGGAACATTTGCATACCGTCGCATGCCCTTTGGTCTTCGTAATGCTCCGCTACTTTTTAACGATGTATGGTAAGTATATTTTCATATTATGTTGAGCATATCATAGAGATTTTTATGGATAATTTCACAGTCTATGAGGATTCATTTGATAACTGTTTGCATAATCTTGAGTTAATCCTTAAAATATGCATGAAAACTAATCTTATTTTAAATTCTGAAAAGTATCACTTTATAGTAGAACAAGGTATAGTTCTCATCTAAGGGCATTGAAGTAGATAAAGCTAAAATTGATATTATTCAATCTCTACCTTACACCGCTAGTGTACAGGAGGTTTGCTCTTTTCTTGAACATCCAGGTGTTTATCTCATGTTTATCAATGACTTCTCCAAAATTGTTGTGCCCCTATACAAATTGTTATAAAAGGACGTGGCTTTTGAATTTGATGAGGCATGCAAAATGACATTTGATTAGTTTGAAAGAACTATTGACTTCTGCACCAATCATTCAACCCCCTGACTGGAATTTTCCCTTTGAAGTCATGTGTGATACAAGCAACTTTGAAAGAACTATTGACTTCTGCACCAATCATTCAACCCCCTGACTGGAATTTTCCCTTTGAAGTCATGTGTGATACGAGCAACTTTGCAGTAGGAGGAATGTTGGGTCAAAGAACTGAAAAAGCATCACATGCCATCTATTATGTGTCCAAAATTCTAAATGATGCCCAGAGAAACTACACCACAACTGAAAAAGAACTCTTGGCTATTGTTTTTGCTTTAGAAAAATTATGTCCTGATTTACTGGGTAGCAAAGTGATTATTTACTCTGATCATGTAGCTTTGCGTTACTTGATGACAAAGAAAGAGGCAAAACGAAGACTAATACAATGGATACTTCTTCTGAGTGAATTCAACCTGGAAATCAAAGACAAAAGGGAATAGAAAACAGTGTTGTAGATCATTTGAGCCGTCTAACTAACGTGGATGCTGAACTCCAATTGCAAAAAACCTTTCCCGATGAGCAATTATTTTCTGCAAGCACAACTTTACCATGGTATTGAGACATTGTAAACTTTTTGGTTGTTAACACTCTACCTTCTGATTTGTCTAGGGCTCGAAGAGATAAGCTAAAAAGTGAACGAAATATTATGTATGGGACGATCCATACTTGTGGTAGCATTGTGTAGATCAGGTGATTAGAAGGTGTGTTCCTGAAAATGAGATTACTTCCATTCTCACCTTCTGTCACTCTTATGCTTGTGGAAGACGCTTTTGTAAGTCATGCTAAAACTGTCAAAAAATAGATAATATATCTCAAAAGACTGAAATGCCACAAACTACCATACTTGTTTGTGAAATCTTTGATGTTTGAGGCATTGATTTCATGAGACCATTTCCTGTCTCTTTCGATTTTACTTATATTTTGCTTAATGTGGATTATGTTTTGAAATGGGTGGAAGATAAAGCCACCAAGACTGATGATTCTAAAGTTGTTGCAGATTTTATCAAGTCTAATATATTCTCGAGTTTGGGATTCTGATAGCTCTCATCAGCGATTGTGGAACTCATTTTTGTAATTGAACTGTGGAAGCTCTGTTGAGGAAATACCATGTCACCCACAAAGTGTCAACTGCATATCATCCACAAACTAATGGTCAGGCGGATGTGTCAAATCGGGAAATCAAATCCATCATTGAGAAAACGACATGTCCGAATAGAAAAGATTGGAACTTGCGCTTGGATGAGGCTTTATGGACATACAGAACTGCATACATGACACTCATCGGTATGTCACCTTATCGGTTAGTGTTTGGGGAACCATGCCACCTTCTAGTGGAGTTAGAACACAAAGCTTACTGAGCCGTCAAAAGCTTCAACATGAAGATGGATGAGAGTGGAGAACACAGAAAGTTGCAACTTCAAGAGCTAGAGGAAATTCACAATGATGCCTATAAGAGTGCAAGACTCTACAAGGAGAAGACGAAGGCTTTCCATTACAAGATGATCTCTAGGAAGGAATTTGAAGTTGGTCAAAAAGTCCTCCTAAACCCATCACGGCTTCGTCTGTTTCCAGTAAAAGTTTGAAGTCTGGAAACCTCAAAGGTTTTCAAGGTGAATGGTCATATACTGAAACCTTTCTATGAAGGTCTTCAGGTAGAGGACATGACAAGATTAGATCTCGAAGACTCATTCTATGCCAGTTGAAGGAAAAAGCAATAAGTCGAGCCTAAGATAATAAATAGAGGCGCAGTTTAGGAGGCAACTCAATTAGAGTTCGTTCCTTTATCTTTTTATTTTTATTTTTCACATTCCATTTTTTTTATTTTAGTTATATTTTCCATTTTCTTTGCATTGAACCTTATATTGGGGACAATGTAAGTTTTAAGCGTGGGGGGAAGGGGATTTAGACTTATTGCATTTCAATTTTGAGTGAGTATTTTAATTTTGAGTGAGTTTAATTTCAATAATTTTTGCATGATTTTTCAGGAAAATGAGTTGAGAGTTAAATGATTATTTTTGGTTATGTATGCTATTTGTTAGAATTAATTAGTCTTTTGAAGAACTCATCACATGATTGAATGAATAATCCTCCAACTTATAGTTGATTAGTGGAGTTATTTTCTTTGAGGATGGTAGTAACTAAATTATGTAGACAAAAGTCAATGAGATTTTTGAGTCTTTAGACTGATACATCCATAACAGTCTTATTATTCTTTTTCTTGTATGATATTCTTCCATGATTTTATTTCTCTAGAACTTGTCTTGATTCTCTTTAAGATCACATTGACACGTGTATGCACGAACATGATTAGGGTCATCTTTGTTACATAAATGAGTTTCATTAGCCAAATAGCCTACCATGTAATTGAATTTTTCATTGTTGAGCTCTTTTGAGCTTTATTGCATTTTCTTTGTATAAACTGACATTACAAGCTTTAAACTGGAAAAATATTATCTTTACCCAATCCTTAGAGTTAGTGGAGTATTGTTGAATGTCATGAGAAGTGGATGTATCAAGATTTATGGTAGTGCTATTATTGGTGAATTGGAACAAATTTTCTATGTCAATTCAGGGAGTTCCAGTATTGGTGTATAATTTTGGGTTTACATTGTGCAAGAAAAATACAAGAAGAAGAAGGAAAAAATTAATGATTGAAGAAAAAGAAAAGAAAAAATAAATAAATAAATGATGAAGGAGAGTGATTTTAATGTGAAAAAGATCTATATTCATAATTTTTCATATATCTCAAGAAAGAGTTCGATTTGTGTAGGACAGATGCAAAAATGATGAAGCTATCATGTGAAGTGGTTGGTTTACATGTCTTATGTATATGTTTGAGCTAAGTCTATTTATCTTTACTACACTAATTTCGATGGCTCTTGAATCACATACCCAAATATTTCTCACCTTGACCATAAGCCACATTACAACCTTTGAAAAGTTTTTATGATTCTTGTAAAGCATGTGATCTAAGTGGTGGCGAATGAGAATATATGCAAGCATATGGTAGAACATCTCAATTGGAATGAATTTGAGCGAAACACTTACCCTTTTAAACACATAAGAGTTGGGTGCTTATATCCGTAAGGGTCTACATGTTTAGTTTACTCCATCTTTATATGAAAATGATTGCTAATTGATTATGTGTTGTGTGGAATGTTTATTCATGATATTTTATGTGTTTTGAAAAGTTTGATGGTTCTATGTTCTTGGCATTATGACCTGGTGTTTTTAGGGAATTAAATTTGAGTTTTACCTGAGGACGAGCAAAAGCTAAGTGTGGGGAAATTTGATAGAAATGTAAAATGCATATTTTTCCCTCCTTATTTTATCCACTCGTATGTTTATTTTGTGCCAAAATGTACTTATTACACTCATGTTTTGATTTATGTGGCAATTCTATGGATATGGCGTAATTTGGAAGAAATATGTGAAAAGAGACCAAAGTGAAAAGAAATGAAAGTTTAAGGACTAGCGTGCAAATACACAAAAGTTGTGTCAAACCAAACAATGATGATTTGAGAGTCAATTGGTTGAAAAAATATATCAAATGGATGAAATATTGTCAAAATATGATCACACATCAATATCCAATCGAAAAGTTATACACCGATTTTCAGCCTCATATTGAGACTCATTTTTGACATGTAAAATGATCAAATTGGAAGATAATATATAGCCCTCTACGTTATCTTTCCAACGCATCTTGAATCGCCTCAATCGGATATCGAGAGAAGAAGATATGACCAAAATACTGAAAGCTGTCCGGAGGAAGTTTCGTAAGACCATGCGGTCGCATGACTTTAATTTCATGCGGCCGCACAAACCACTTCCGAGAGTTTGATGACTGAGTTCATTTGTTCCATGCGGCCACAAGTCTCTAAACCATGCGGCCGTATGGTTCATTTCTGACATGAAAATTCTGGTTTCCTAATTCCGTTCCACTACTTATGGAAACAAGTTCCTTTGATTTTTATCAACCCTAAAACACACGAAAAAGATACCATAACACCCCAGCCTATTTTCTCTCTATTTTTCTTAGATCTATTATGTGTAACTAACTCTTGGTGCTTGATTTCTCTATTGTTTAAAGTTGTCATTAAATTGAATCTTTAGCGCTGATATGAGATTATTTGATAATTAGGGTTAATTCATACGCTGATTTCTGATTAACTAAAATTAAGGAGAAATAGAAATTTATTCCAATGATGAATATTGTGAATGTGAATTGATTATTCTTTGTGGATTGATGAATGGTTATAAATCTCCAATGGTGAAAGTTGACTTTGATCAAGACTCATTTCATTGATTTCATACAACTTGTTAATTTACATTGATATTTTTTATAAGATTGATTTCATTATAAACAAAACCCTCTCAATCATTATACGAAGCATAAATTGTTGAATTGCACATTTTTCGTAGGATCGACCCTTACTTTCATTGCTACATTAGTTTTAGAAGTTTAAGAACTATTTTTGGATGCATACGATAGCACACGATGCTTCTCACTAGTTGTTTTAAAAAATTATCTCAGTAACATTTATTATTTTTACGCGACAAATTTCTCAACACAATTTACATCAATTTACTAATAAATTTTACATGGGGTATAAAATCAAAAAAATAAAAAAATAAATTCCTTCTACAGAGGAATCAAACCATAAGTGAAAAACCAAACAAAAACTTGTAGAACTGGAAAATGCAATTGCTTCTTTTTTAGCCTTTCCATCAATGTCAACAAATCCACAAATACCCAATCGAACTTAGGTCAAACTTTTACAAATCTGTTCCTTGAACCAAATTCTGATGCAATGAAGAAATTTCAAAACTTTCCACCTAGAAGCAGATTCCATTGCAAGGTAAAAACTAAAATCTGCAACAAGAACATCCACCGAACTCTCCAACGAACAAAATACCCCATGCCTTCTATAAAATTCAATTAGGATAAATGAATCCAAGCACTACTCATTAGAATTACATCGGGCTCCCAAAATTTGCACAAATTATCAACACGGACAACAAAATCACAAAATAAATCAACAATCAGCAAACATGGCAAAATGTACGCCCTGAAACATAATCAACACCACAAAAAATGCCTTTGTAGAAAGTCTTTCGTTAAACTCAACACCTTCAACCACACTTAAAGTATACGCAACTAAATAAATTTCCCATTCCTATGTAGATGCCTAATATTTCTTCGAGCATGTCTCTAGCAATTGAATATGATGGCATCGCTGGTGATGGTGGCAAAACGTTATTATCTATAACATCTAAACTTGACTGAGATGTATTCTTAAACAAGGACTCCAAACCAAACTTCAACGATAATGTACTAAACTAAATATCCTCCAAAGCACTAAACCTCTATTGATTGATTTTCAAAGATTCTGCACAACCTTACAAGACATACAACTGGAACCTTCACTATCCCTCCAACACAGCATGGGTACCTTTACAGATTTTTAGAGCTCCAACTTCACTAGCGAACTTGTACCCTTTGGAATTAAGAGGACTCAAGGAGATAAGATTTCTCTTCAAATTTAGAATGTGTCTCACATCATCAAGTGTTTTAACCATCTCATCTAACATATTAAGTTAGACACTTCCAATACCAACTATCTTACAGTGTGCGTTGTTGCCCATAATTTCAAAAATTCTTCATATACTAAAAATAAATCTCGATTGGAACACATATGAAAAGTGCAACATGTATCAAGAATCCAATTCTTGATAGGTTTGAAATCACCGTAAAAAATAATCAAAATTTCTCTATCACTCAAACAGTTCTCTGCAATATCTACTTTGCCTGAAGTATCTAGTTGCTTTCCCTTCTAATTTACAGCCAATTTCTCTTTAGTTTACAACTTGTAGCAATCATTTTTAATGTGCCATTTCTTCTTACAAAAAATATAAATTTGATTACTGAGGTTAGATTTTGATCAACCTATCTAATAACCACCTTGAATAATAAAACCTTCTCCTTGAGCCTCAGATCCAATAATATGTTTCATCTTCTTTTTTGAAAATAAAGTATCATATATGAAGTAAGCAACGAGCACAAGAAAATCAACCCAAAATCCTCTTTATCATACTTAACCTCCAACTTTCTAAATCAACAATTTCTTTAAAGACGACGAGGTAAATTTATAAGGACATACCTTATGTCATACGATGAGAATATAAACGCTGCTTCAGGTGCAATATCCTAGTTATACTCTTAGTAATGCACAATTGATCCAACTTCAACAGTGATGCAACTGCAATTTTCTACTTCAAAATGTTCTGAAAAATATTATTCAAAAGATGAAGATAAATTTGTGAAAGGGCTTTTTGATCATTTTGTTGTTTCTCTTCCAATGTCCAAATTGTGAGCATCTTGTCAAATTTCAACAATGCATGATGCAAATCTATCTGAGCGAGGATTGATCGCATCTTCACCTTCCACAACGAGAATCTAGTGTTGCGATCCAAAAGTGAAATAGCATACTTCATGATTGTCATCAAGAGCAAATCTCGAACAAATCAAACATTAAGATCCGATACCACTTAATAGAATTCGAACAAGAATTATGTATGTTGATACAAATTGTTGGGTATAGAAGAAACGAAATTATAGACACAATATGATGTAATAATCACAACACAAGAAGAATACAAGAAATTGGCATAGGGATGTAGAATGTATTATAAAAAAAGAAAGATTTACAAAGATTGTGTGTTTATTACAATTCTAATGAAGTCTAATTTGTTCTAACTATGAAGAAAAGCTAACTATATATATGGGTACATGTCAAACTCTAATAAGAGTCCTAAAGATGAGAACGACATAAAAAATCACATGTAATAAAGAAAACAATATTGGATTGGACAAAGCGCGGCACTCGAGCGCCATGCTCGTGGTAAACAAGTGACAGGTGTGTTGCTCGAGCGTCAAGCGGACAATAGGCAATGCGATGTCTTTTCCTCCTTGATCTATATTTTGACCTCTTCAAAGTCCAATTCAACAAATCTACAAATACCTAATAGAATTTGGGTCAAACTTTAACAGTGCCCTTTTACTTGTTGGGTTATTAGTCCAAAACGTCCATAATTTCAAGTTTATTGTGCAAAATGTCCCCACATTTTCTTTTGCATTTTCACCTTTATTTATACATTTTGTTGCGAAAATTATCATTTCCATTCATTTTCTCATTAAAAAGTTATGAAATGACAAATATACCATCATATTCAAATAAAAAATAATAATAAAGGACTAATTGCAGCCTTAGTTGCAAAGTTTTCAAAAAAAAAAAAAACTACAAATGAATCCCAAATAAATAATTAAAAATCAAAACTAAAAAACAAAAATCTTCTTCCCACCAGCCCCGCCCCACCCTACATGTGATTTCAGACTACACCATGTTTTCTGTATTATTGATGACTTCATTCTTTACCTCTTCCCTCCATAGCCTTTCGCTCTTCTACTTCTCCTAATCCTCTCTCTTCATTTTTCTTAAAGCTTCTTTCTATTCTTGTTCATTTATTAAAATTTTTAGCCGATAAACTAAACAAAAACACCATTTTTATTAACATGTCTACATTTATATACAACACACACACGCAAGTTTAACAGACCAGATCTTTAGAGTGAATATTATCATACACCCTTTTGAGTTTTGTCATCTTTTGGGTTGAAATTTTAATGGAGAAATCAATGGCGCTCTATTTTTTCAATTGTGCCTTTGTTTCTTGTATTAATTAGGATTCTTCCTTTAACATTGGGTGGCAATGACTATGGCCAAGCTCTTATTAAGGGCATTCTATTCTTTGAAGCTCAGAGATCTGGTTACTTGCCCAGTAATCAAAGAATCCAATGGCGGGGTAATTCTGGACTCAATGGAGGAAAAATTGATGGGGTATGCATCACTGCAAATTTGGTTTTCAGTTAAAATATTTTACTGCAATTTCTTTAGATAAGTTTGTACTTCAAAATTGTGTGTTTTTAAGGGGTTAATTACTTGAATGGTTACTGAACTTTGCCAAATGTTACTACTTAATAATTGAACTTAAAAATATATCTCGATGGTTTCTGGATTTCGTTAAGTATTAGTACTTCATAAGTGAACTTAAAAATATATCTCAATAGTCATCAATATGTACCGTATTACCCATCAATCACTCAAGTGAAAAACCCGTTTGTTTTAAGTAACACTGAGTTATTAATGTGATGGAAAATATTATTTTATTGAAGAATGTGTGGTTAAAAATAAGTAGAAGAATGAGAATACGAAAAATAATGTGGCTCAAACAGGGACTTAATCAAAGCCCATTAAAAAAAATATGTGCTAAGCAATCACTTCATCACTCATTGGCATGGTTTCTGAAATCATATATGGGTTGAGTGGGGGTGGGGAAAGGGAAGAAGATTATGTGATTTTTTTTTTTTCATTTTTAATTTTGATTTTTAATTATTTATTTAGTATTCATTTATAATTTTTTGAAAAATTTAGGATTATGGTTGCAATTAGTTTTTTTATTTCTTATTTAAATAGGAGTGTATATTTGTCATTTTACAGCTTCTTATTGAGAAAATGAATGGAATTAATGATTTTCGCAATAAAATGTGTATATAGGGACGAAAATGCAAAAACAAAAAAAATGAAATGTGAGGACGTTTTACACAATGAATTTTAAATGTAGAAAGTTTTGTGCTAATAAGACTTTCCTTGTTTATTTATTTATTTATTTTAAATAATTTAGCCCCTCATTGGTTCAACTTAAAAAAAAAAAAAAGAGATTAAAATCTAGACCAGTCAAAAATGAATTTAATTATACGTTTCATGGGATCCATAACTTTTAAAATCAATTATCTTAAAATTCAGGTTGATGAAATTGAAGCGAGGCTTTTGAAAAGTGAAGTTGTGGAGTTGGTTAAGAGAGATGCAAATGAAAGGTTGAAGATGAATGAGAGCTTAATAGCTTTGCCTTTTAAGCTGGATTATGTTGGAGGTATAGATTTGCGTGTTACGAATTTAAGGAAGGCAGTGATTCATGGTGTTTGATAACTGGAGGGTGGACGTTGAGGCGGTGGGTAGTTTTGGAAAGACGAAGTGAAGTGAGGTTAGAGTAATGTGGAAAATAAAGTTTTAAAAATTTAAAATTATGGGTGGCACATATAAAAAATTTGGGTGTCATTTGTAAACAATAAAAAGTCTAGAATTGAAACTGCAGATATTCATTTTAATTTTGACAATTTTTACTATTTTTAACGGTAAACTAACTGTAAGGGATTTGTCACGCCTAAATTGGTGTATTCCGCACCAAAAGTCTCAAATAATGACATTTTATGCTATTTCTAATATATAGAAAATTTTCTACACAATATCCATTGGGTAAGGGAATTTTTTGCTATTAAGCATTCAAATTAAATCAAGGAAAAATTGTAGTCAAGATACCAAATATTTCATCTAGTAGCAGAGGACTCTAAATTTGGTTTTGGAAAGGGTAGGGTAGGATAAGGTAAGGTGGGCTGGGTTGCGCTCTTGAGAAAAAAAATTGATAATTTTCGTTTGATTTTGGTGCTTTGGTTTTTCGGTTTTAAAAAGGGGAAATGTGTTTAACTAATATGTCCTTACTTTATTTGGTTCAAGTCTACAACTAAATGAAAAGTTCGATATTTTAGCTGCAATTTTCCCTTAAATCAACAAGTGGTGTTTCTAATTTTGGAGCTTATTTGTTTCCTATTGTAATTTACACCATTACTATCAAATCACAAATCAGGTGAACATCACATGGTCCATGGGCCCTGATTCGAAAGCAGTGTGTCCCCGTAAGCAAATCAAAATCTCTCTTCTGCCATGTCATTACCAACCAATCAAAATATTCTTTGCACCCGCTACGGGAAACACAAACCCCATTCCAAATACGATGTCGTTTCAGTGACCCACAAATTTCCCGTCAACAAACATATCCGTCGCCATATAGAATAATTGAAATCGCACTAGTGCCCTTGTCTATTTCTACAACTACCGAATTCTCTACAGTCCCTAAACATTATTACTTGTGCCACTTGGGTCCCACTCATTTTATTGTTGCTTTTTTAGGTTACACAATTGGATGGAATTCGTTCAAATTTCCATCAAATAATCACTTGAAAGGCACGTGATCTTCATTCTTACACGGGAACTTAGCCTATATTTAGACAAAAACCATTTTGATCATCATTTCGTTAAATCTAAGTTCACCATGTTTCATTTCACCTTTTCCCTCCTTATGTGTTGCTCTCCATTCTAATCTCGTGGTCTATAGAGAGAGGACCACAAATTCCAATTGGTCTTTTGTTTCTTCTTGAAATTTTATTTTCCATAAATTTTCTTTTATTTTTCAAAGACAATCCATTCATACTTTTCAAGTTAACTAGTGGGGTAAACGTGCGTTACACGTTAATTGGATAATGTTAAAAATAAGTGTGTACCAAAATAAAGAATAAGCCTATAAAAGTCGACATACAAATTATATTTACAAACTCGACATATAAATATAAACCAATTTGATGATTCTCAATAGATGCAATTCATTCACAATATGGGTTTATGTTTAAAAATATATATATAGTATCTTGATTCAACCTTGATAATAGGAAAAATTGTATTTGAGAACTCTGAATACATTACATGCAACATTAATCTAATCTAACAAAATTGTTCACTAATTCCAAAAGGAAAATAACATTTTAACACAGTTCTAATATTTTAATCATGAGATATTTGAGAAACTTTTGCAAATTGAATAAAACATCAAAACAGATGAATATCAGCTCACTAATAAATATGTTAATAAGAAAGATAACACTAACTATTATTAGTACAATGACATTAAAGCAAACATGGGCATCGCCTCTCGTGGGCGTTCGGGGGTGACGTCCCCATCGGTGATCGACTGACCGGTCAGGTCGTCGAGGGTCGAGGGAGTAACGCCCCTCGTGGGGGTTCAGGGGGCAATGCTCCCGATGGGGTCAACCTGATTTTTGTGTGTGGAATAAAGTTGTGTTTTTATGATGAACCGATTTTTTTGCTTTTTTTTTTTTATTTTCTGAATTCTAACATAAGAATAAAAATTGTAAAGATTAATATCTAATAGAATTGAATATTTTTTAGTATTAATATTAATAGAATGAAATGTTCATATTTTGGCAAAAAAAAAAAAAATTAAGAAATAATTCAGTAATAATTTCAAAAATATGAAAGTATTTTTTTCTAGCAAAAAAGAAAAAAAAAAGTCGGTAGACATGATATCCGTCATGTCTCTGCACTGCGCGGATACATTTTCTTTATCCTTCTTCTAAGAATACATGTCTAAATAATAAGCAACCCTGAAAATCTTAAAAATAATTATTGGAATTCCCATGTTTAGCCTTTAGCCTATACTTTTCTCTATCTATTTATCACATACTTCCACCCCAAGATCTAAAATCACTACCTATTACATCCTAGATCAAAGACATTTATTACCGGCCACCATCACCAATGGAACATGATTGTCATCCTCGAAACGACAACCATCATTAATCTCATAGTAGAATGAATGGTATTATAATCAAAATATTCAAATAAAATATACAAATTTACTCCAACAAATAAAAGAAAACCATATTGTTCCACCAATAATTACTATATGGGTGTGCATATTTTTTTAGGAGAAGCACCATCTAAGCCTAGAAGGGATTTGAGGTCTCTACCTAGACTTATTGGGGATTTTTGAATTCCCAAGCCCTATCTATTGGTAAAGAAATGACGTTCAAATGGGAGGCGTGCATCTCTTAATGTAATTGCAAGATGATGTTAGATATTGAATTTGGAAATATGTAACTGTGAGCTTATGGTTGGCCAAAACAGACACCGTTGAGGATGACTTCTTGAAAACCTAAATAGATTTTGAAACTAAGAAACTTCTTTTAAATCTATATAGAAATTTTTTTTGACAGATCTTTATGTGACACTTAAAAAAGCTTCCAAAGGCAGCTAACTCCAGAAGTACTTCTACAAAATGTAGAAGCTATCCAAAATGACTTTCACAATAAGTACAAAAATCCAAGATTTTGTCATCATCTACTCAATACTTTCGAGTGGTATTATCACCTCCTTATCAAACATGTTAAAATAATGCTATGTTAAACTTACAATTAGAGGTCACTGAACTTTGAGAGCAGAAATTTAGTCGCCCCTTCAATGCCCTTCTTGAACTCCGCTTGCTTCTCTTGGGTGTCAACAACTTGACATACTTCTTGGTGGGTGCAACAAATTGCTTCTTGTCAAATGTGGGTTGCTCCTGTATTTAATAACAATGTTAAAAGACACTAAATTCTAAACATAGAATTCAATCATAATACACAATTACACATTATGCATGAACTAATTCTGGATTTTGAATGTGTCAACAATGCCAACGAACTTAATAGCAGTGTCATCAACACCATATCCTCATCAGCAGAAGGGTTTGCACCAATGTCTACACCAACTTCTCCCTGGACAACCCACTGTAATCCACCACAAAAATTACAGTGAAAATCTTTCAAATGAGACATAATAATACAAGCATCCAATATTTTCTAGGATAATCCAAACAAACAAGCAATTAAAAAATAAAGCAAATTGATAATTGTTTAATGAGTTAATGAACATAACAATGAACCAAATAACTAAATCTAATAAAATAAGTAAAGATTTTTACGTTTCCTTCAATTTCCCAGACAATCCCATTTTCAATTTCATTGTATGGAAATAAGATTGAAAGAAGTTCATCACCTAAAACAAAAAAAATAAGAATGTCAGTCATTGTAAAAACATTAACTGGTTATGGTAATCTGAAAAGCCAATTAAACTCTCCAGAAATAACTCGTCCCGAATTGTGCAAATTGTTGACCCCGAAGTGGGTATGTCATCGTCAAGAATCAGAAGATGAATGCCAAATCTAAGCTTGTACAGGCACCTCATTCTTGGAGAGGTGAAATTAATGGAAGGGTTTTTAGCGGTGTAGCAATTCAGCGTATAACTGTTGTGAATTAATGGTGCTAGATTGATGAATGATGGGGAGTGATATGGATGAAGTTAATTGCGTGTAAAAATGAAAGATGCAGTGGGTGATGGGTTGCGTGAAGATGAGGAGATACGTGAAAATTTCAGGAAAAAAAAGCATTTTCGTCGACGATGAGAAATCGCGACACGTAGTGTCAAGTTTTTTGGCTCTTTTATTTTGTAGTGATATTATTCAAAAAAAAAAAAACAAATGTTTTGGAGGGGACCTTATATTATACAAAAATACCCTTGAAAGAATGTTTCACGTACTTTGCAAATGATGATTTGATGGAAAATTGAACTATTTCAGTCTATTCGTGTTTATGTGTACCAAATGAGAAGGTCTGAGGACCTAAATGCAACAGAAAAATAAATAGGTACCCCAAGTGAGATGCGTTATGTTTGGGTATTGGGTGAGAATTGCCCAAACAAGCTATTTCGTATTCTGTGGCAGTTTGGGTAATATTAACACAATGTAAAGGTCTTTTTCGAGTTGCTGAGTGCAGGTTGAATTGTAGAGGTTGCTTCCTCTTTCTCATCAGTTTTCTCTCCTCTACTCTCTATTCCAATTTTCCATTTTCTCTCACCATTTTTTGGCTTCAAGATTGAAAATTCGAGAGGATTTTTGGGGATTTAGGCAATATGAGGTGCGCGTTGTGTAAAGGAATGGCTACGATTTACTGTGAATCAGACCACGCAAGTTTGTGCTGGGACTGCGACGTGAAGGTGCACTCGGCGAACTTCCTGGTGGCTAGGCATTCTAGGAATCTGCTTTGTCACGTATGTCTGTCTCCGATGCCGTGGTCTGCCTCCGGTGGGAAACTAGCACCCACCGTCTGTGTGTGTGAAAAGTGTGTCAATGGAACCGTCACGACGGAAGAAGAAGATGAGGATGAAAGCAATGTGGAAAGCGAAGTTGAACCTGCTGATAAGGACAAAGAAGAGGACAATCAGGTAGTACCATGGTCATCGACATCTCCGCCGCCTGCGAGTTCTTCAAGTAGCGAAGGGTCGACAATCGGATATAGAGAGGTTCGAAGGAAGCGAATGCGCGAGGAAGTTTCAAATGTACGATTTTTTAAATTATTTTTTTGCTTCATTTGGTTCATCAAGAAAATGATTTTTGAAGATTTCGATTTTCTTTACACAATTTCTTTTCGAATTTGGAGATCGTAATTATGAAATTTTGGTTTTAAAACGACAGGAAGATCACGGCTGCTCGTCGTCTCAACCTGATGTTCACACACCGCCGTTTGCCGCTGCAGAGTTGGTGGTGGAAGAAGTTGAGCCGTTGCTCGCTCCACCAAAAATCCGGAAAATTGAATCTGATAAAACAGATGGGGTGGGGTTATCCGAATCAAGTATTTTGGAATCCTTGAGAAGATTTCACCGGGAAGATATGTCATCAGGTGCAAAAGAGTTCTGCCGCGACATCAGTGCCGTAGATTACGATTCATGCGACTCTTCTTAACCGATAGATATGAAGGCTGAAGGTTTTTGATATGCCAATTTCTTCATTATTTTATTTAGGATTATTAACCTTTTGTTAGGGGTCTTTTTAATATTGGCTAAAAAATTGTGGTTCCAATGGCTTAATTTGTAGTTTTGACTTGTCAAGAGGTTTGTTTAGGGTCAGTCAGAAGAAGCTTCTATGGTCGGTTCGTCAGCCTTTGGAGTGATCTTCTAGTACTCATGTGGAATTAAAATGAGTAGATAGTACTTTAGGTATTGGGTCGAGGAAATGTGATACTTGTATGCTGTTGACTAGGGGTGGGTATTGGGTAGGGTCAGGTTGGGTTTGGCCCCAACCCAACCCAGATTGAATCGGGTCGGGTCCAATGTTTTTTTTTATAGCACTGATTGACTTAAATATAAATGATACTTTTGCCATTTTAATAAGAAATTTTCAACAAAATAATATTTGTCATTCACACGATACAATCAATTAAATTGAGTAAAAGGGCAATGACAATGCTAGGAGGTGAAAGTGAGCAGCAAGGCTTACACCAGAGGGGTAATGTGAATCCGAACTCGAAATTGAACGTAAACTTTTTGCCCCCTTCGTTGGACTCCAATGCTATTGCAGATACTATCAGGTCCTTCTTCCCAATGAGTGCTTCGGTCGAGTCCAGTTCCTCAGCTATATAGTTTCAAAACTTTGGAACTGATGATTTGCTGTCAAGAACCAATAGCCTGAGTCAAGATCTAAGGCTCTCTTTGCAGTCATTTCAAGATCCAATTTTGCTCCACCACCATAACCAACAACGGCCTCAGTAGCATCAAAATCCCATTCACCACAGTGAACAAACACATGTTCAATCACAAGAACCAAATAGCCAAAGTCAAGATCTAAGGTTTTCTTTGCAGTCATTTCAAGATTCAATTTTGCTACCATAACCAACAACAGACTCAGCAGCATCAAAATCCCTTTTACCACAATGAACAAACACATGTTCAATCACAAGCACATGTCCTACTAAGTTATTGCGAAGCCGAGAAAAACCATGAATGTCCCCCTACTTTTTGCAGCAGTATCATAAACATTAGCTACCCATTTCGACTTAGAGGCGACCTCGAAAATTCTTGCATAATGCTTCCACAACAGCGTTTATTCTCTCTCTATCCTGCAACAATTCCAGGCATTCTGTAAATTTCGACTTGTAAATTTTATGATATCAAAACGACAAAGCATCTTCTAGCAAACATCCTTACCTTTCCATCAAAAGTGACAACAAGAGGTCATTTTCTTGATTCATGGTAACCTCCTTCGCATCCCAAGAAAGCTATTGATTTTTGGTTCTCGAGCTCGCTTAAGTTGACATCCAAGAGCAGCCATTGATATCTCAGGAAGAAATGTCGGAGAGGGAGGTTGGGTTTTGAAGTTGGGAGAATTTGAGGGAGAATTTTCAAAATAGCCTGTGAACAGTGGTTTTTAAAGATTTCTGTTAAAAAGTCAATTTTATCCTTAATGAAATAGGTTTCTTTATTGCAAGACATGTCCTTCTATTTTAGGGTAGGTTTCTAATCTGTTCTTCTATATTTCTTATGTTCTGATTAAAGTATAAATCTAATATATTATCATAATCTGCTATTTTTTGTTCACATTCTTTTATAAGTCTAATATATTCTTCAGATATTTCATCTGTATTTTCTAGTTGGGATATAAGATTTTCTACTTTTCCAAGTATTCTTTTTAATAAATCGTTTAATCCTTTAACTGTATATCCTGGCATAACTGGATATTATATAAACATCATCATAGTATTATAAAATATAAACATCATGGTAGACAGTAATCCAAACATCATGAATAATCATAAACATTTATAATCCCTGCGATTCTCTAAGATCTTAAGAAATTCTTTCAAAATTTAACAAGAAATAGTAGTTCTACCTTAATTTTAATCTGGCTCTTTATTCTTAGAATCGAGTGACCTTCAGGCTCTGAATGTGCAAATTGTTTCCTTCAACGGCCTCCTGCCTTAACGGAATCCTTGCTATTCAGCTTCTTGCTTTCACTGTGTCGCTTCTAAGGACAAATCCCTAGACTTGGATTAAAGAAAAACTGTTTTTGTTGTTAAAATAAGAAAGAGATTTCTTATTAGATCTATCAAGGATCTATGGGAATGAAGATTTAGAAACTCATTCTTTTATGTAAGAAATGGATTTTCTATTGATATTCTGAAATTGGTACAAAGATTATATCAAAAGACAGAAGTGTTTTTCTCGTAATATGAGGGCTCAAGTGTTTTTTCTCAACTCATTCTGCCTCTATCTTAACCCAAAGGCTTCTATTTATACTACTACATGAGGCTCGATTATTGGCCTCTTACATCATCCATTACATCATACTCCATTAATGGAGTCCTATTATTTCAATAATTTCTTCACTACATAATTGTAGCTCTATTATATCTTCCAGCTGTCCACCTTTCTTTCACATCTTCTTTTCCTCTATTGTCTTCATATAGAGTTTGTCAAGATTCTTCATAGTGGCGGGGCCTTTTTTCATTTGGATAGCATGTGGGACACTCCCTCAACTGGCATGACTCTTGTATGGTTGATGGACTTCCATGGATTTGATGGATATCAAACTTTTGGATATACTCTTTTAAAATTGTAGACTTATCCTTTCCATTATTTGTCATAAGTGTCCATCCTTCATATTGGCATAAACATTGGAATTTTTTATCATATAGATTTTTTGCCATGTTGTAGAGAACTTTCATCCCTAAGACTCTTCGGGATCTCATCCATGATCTGTTAATGTTTGGCAATGACTTTCTATTTTGGCCTACTTCAATTTGGAAATTTCGGCCTACATATCCGATTGTAATAATATGTTCTGCAGGATAATATATCCTTCCATCAATTTCTGGACTGATTGAGTAAAATTTAAGATATATTGGTCTTCCTTTGGCGAATTTTGAAACTTCTCCTCGGAAGATATCATCAAATTTCTCAATTTCTTTTAAATCTTTTCCTGGATAAATTAAATCCAAGAATCCATAGTCTGCCGCCATTTTAACCATGTTAGGGTCTCCATCGTTTGTAATGATCATTCTTGGGTAAACATGTTCTCCTGGGGAGATGAAATATGATTCATTATCTTGTAGTTCATAGACAAGTTTTGCAAAAGCTTTATATTCTTCTTCTCTTGGTGTTAAAGGGGTTTCATCATCTTCATCTGCTCTGATTTTGATCACCCTTGTATGTTTATCATCATTTTTTATTGTCACCTTTCGGGGACTTTCCATGATTGTATCTCTTTTTATTTGACTGGGTCCACCGCTGCTTCCACTTGGTGTACCTGTTTGTATTCCCTGTTTGGTATTTTGAGATTGTGCTAAAGCATCAATCCCTGTATTTTTGGTATTGTAGACTCTAATTGTGCTTCAAGAGCATCAATTCGGTCTTTTAATTCATTGGTAACTTTGGTATGGGACGTACTGATCTCAAGTAATAATTTGACATTATAACTTAAGGTTTCAGCTAATGCCTCCATTCCAACTTTTATATCATCAGCTTCATCTTTGGCAAATGCTGCCGCAGATTTTATTTCTGATATCTCCTGCTTGATATTATCCATCTCCAAACTCGATATTCCTGCTTAAAAAATCAGCAAGATAATTGTTTATACCTTTAATATGAATAATATCGAAATTATAAAATGACAAATATGCTTGCCATCTGTGCAATCTCCTATATTGGGGCTCCATTGGCAACTTATTTTTAATTAATCCTGTAACATTAGAATTGTCAGTTTCAACAATAAACTTCTTAGATAATAGGAATAATGAAAACTTTTTTATTCCTCTAATAATTGCTAACAATTCTTTTTCATGAGTGGTATAATTTATTTCTGCTTGGTTAAAAGTTCCACTTGAATACCTGCAGATTTCATTTAAATCTGTTTTTAATATGGCTGCCCAATATTTATCAGAAGCATCTGTATTAACAACCAAATTATCTTTTTCATCTGGCAATCTTAATTTTGGTAAATTTTTACATTCTTCTTTTAATAATTTAACAGTTTCTGTATGTTCTTCACTCCATCCTTTAGTATTTGTT
The DNA here is from genome assembly GCA_019097785.1 of Fraxinus excelsior. NCBI lineage: Eukaryota > Viridiplantae > Streptophyta > Magnoliopsida > Lamiales > Oleaceae > Fraxinus > Fraxinus excelsior. Next base: position 50,369,125 of record CM032624.1, on the reverse strand, counting down.
TTTCTAAGTAAGACTTGTATTTTATGTCTCTTTTTTGAAAGATTTTCAATAAATCCTTATGCATAATTTAGACATCCTAAGAACTTTTGTATTTGTTCTTTTGATTCTAATTTATTTGGAAAACTTTCTATTTTCTTAGATATATGAGTTTGTAATTTTATTCCTTTTTTATCTATTGATAATCCCAAGAAAATCAATTTCTTGTTTTTCTATTATAGCTTTCTTTTTTGAAAGAACAATTCCTTCTTTTTTTACATTCATTTATAAATTTTATCAAATGATTTCTATGTTCTTCTTTAGTATTAGAACATATTAATATATCATCAACATATACTATTAAAAATTCATCAAATTTTCTAAATATATTATCCATTTTTCTTTGATATATTTGTGGTGCATTTTTTAAACCAAAAGGCATTACTAACCATTCATATTTACCTTGAGGTGTACTAAATGCAGTATATTGTATACTATCTTCTTCCATTTTAACTTGCCAAAAGCCTGATTTACAATCAAACTTGAATAATATTGTTTTCCTTTTGCAAGGTTTATTAGGACTTCTTTATTTGGTAAAAAGTATCCATCAAATTTAGTATATTTGTTTAATTCTTTATAATTGATTACCATTCTAGCCTTTCCTCTAACTTGCTCAGAATGTTTCATGACCATAAAAGCTGGACTACTATGAGGTCCATTACTTGGTCTAATAAGTTTTTGTTCTAGTAATTCTTTTATTTGGGTTTTAAATTCTTGTGTATCTTGTATAGTATACATCATTGGTCTGACTCTAATTATAACATTTTCTGTTAATTCTATTTTAGCTTTAGGATGGTATGGTTTCCAAAATAATAATGGATTTTCTCCACATGTTTTTTCTAATTGTTCTATAATTTTTTCTATACTTATCTCTATTTCTGCTTTTAGCACTTTTTTGTATAGAATTTTTGTGTTTATGTCTTTATTTATTATTGATTTTTTCTCCCATTTATCACCACGCTGGGCTGGCTGAACTCTATAGGGTCTAAATTCCCTTGGAATTTTTAATAAGTGTGCACATGGTGTTTGTAACATTATCATATAATTATTTTGTTTATAATATTGAAATTGTTGAATAAAGTCATTTCCTAATAATATATCACAATCTAATTTATTGTAACTATATATCTTGTTTATTATTACTTGTTTACTTCCAAGTATTATACTGACTTTATCGGCACTATTAATTATTTGTGTACTTTCTCCTGTTACTCCTGTTATTTTTATTTTACTATTTTCATTCCATGATTTTATTAAGAAGTTTTTAAATATTGTTATATCACTTCCTGTATCTATTAAGGCACATGTTGTTATATTTGTTTCTACTATAGTAACTTGTATATATACGGCTAATGGAAAACTTATTTGGTTATTCATTTATCTCTTTTCGCATAATATAGTTTGATCATTATGTGTTATGTATAATCCTTCTCTTTTTATACTATAGTCTTTTAATCCATTTAGAAAACTCATTCCTAATAATATATGAGGATCTGTATTCATACTATTATCCATATAACATAGTACTACCATCTTAATTCCTCTTATTTTTATAGGTACTTTGACTTCTAATTCTGTAGTATGTATTTGTCCATCAAAATTTACATATCTATATGGTTCAATCTTATGAGTCATCAATCCTTTATTTCTAATTGAAGCTATATGGCATTCACTTGCTCCTGTATCAATTAGTATATTTGATCCTTCAATATATTCTCTTCCATTATAATATTCTCCTTCTATCTTCATCTTTCCAGCATTTCTATGAAGTTTGATTTCTTTTATATTACTAGTTCCTTCTAAATGTTTTCTAGGTAATTTAAGGCTTGTTGATCTTTTAATTAATCTTCCATCTCTAAACATTATGTTATTAGAATAATCATCTTCTTTATCTTCTGCTATTTCAGGTTTATCTTTGAGTATACTAAATTCATATTCTTTAGGAATTAAACTTATTTGTTTACTTGGTTCTATTATTTTACTAATATCCTTACATTCTTTGTGAACTTCTATGTATGGTTTTTTAGAGTATATATTTCCATAATTGGAGTTAGTAAATGTGTATAAAGCTCTATATTCTATAGTCATAATCTTGTCTTCTGGTTCCATTATATCATTTCTATGTAACTTAAAATGTAGTCCTAAGACTTCATTGAAGTTCTTATCTGTAATTGAGACACAATATTTTGGGTAACAAGTAAATATTAATTTTTGATATGCCAAGTTTCCTTTTATAGTTCCTAAATGACTATCTTTTAAATTTATTATTCTTCCATCATGTAAACTTACGGTTAAAGGTGAATCTATTCTTTCTCTAAATAAGGATTTAAACATTATTTGTATTCCTGCTAAATAGACATATTGAATTTTTTCTCCTTGTTTTTTACTAATCTTTGTTAATAATTCATCTACTGTACTTCTTGTTAAAAGATTTAATTTATGTGTTCCTTGAGTTGTTCTAACATTTATTGCTTTTTCAATTTTATGATACTCATTTATTGCTATTCTTTCTCTTTTCCATATCTTATCTAAGGCTTCCCATTTTCCTATTTTTAAATCCAAAGATAATTTTCTCATTTTCTTAAATTTGTTATTATCAAATGTTACTTTTAATCCATAACCTTCTATTCCTTCATATTCTTGTTTATCTATATTATCTTTTTCTATTTCCTCAATCTCGTTATTCAGATTCTGATTCATTATCTTTTTCTGAATCTGATTCGGTTATATATACTTCTTGATCATAATATTGTTCAATGTCTGATATTTCACTTAATTCACTTTCTATATCTAAATATTCTTTTTGTAATATTTTAACCTTTTTCTTTTTACAGTCAGGGCTTATATGTCCTATTTCTCCACAATTCCAACATTTGCATTGGCTTTTATCTTTTTTATAAGATCTGTTTTTCTGTTGTCTATTAGGATTATACTTCCTCTTATAATATCTTCTTCTAGGTTTTATATATTTTTTCTTAAAATTTCTAAATTTTCTAAATTTTTTATTTTTGAATTTTATTTTAATATTTTTTCTTTCAGGATTACATCCCCATTGTGTAGGTTTTTCCATATCTTCACAACATATCTTGGTTAATCTTCCTGATTTTTTCATTAATTGTCTTTGTTGACATATGTATGCAAGTCTTTCAAATAAAAATTTTATCCTTGATCCTAAAGATCTAGGTGCTTCAGGATTTTCTTTAATGTATTTTTCAAATTCTATTTTAAAATATATTCCCCATGTTCCTGGTAGCTTATTATAGTACATATCTTTATATACATCTTGATTTTCATTACTATAAAATTGGGTATAATAATATTCTTTAAATTCACATGTGTATTCTTTGATTTTACACATATCACATATTGTTAAGTTTATTAATTTTATCCTAGCATTTTCTTTTTCTTTTATTGCTTCTCCATCAAAATTTCTTATCCAATCTTCTCCTAAGAATTCATCTGAAATATAGTTTACTAATCTTTCTATACCTTCTTTATCTGATTTTATTATTTCTGTTTGTATATTTCTTTTTATTAGTGTTTTTGTATCATTATTTATTCCATCCCACCAATTTCTAACATTTCCTTCAAAGGATGCTACTAAAAAGTCTATTCTTCTTTCAGTATTTTCCCATGTATCATCTTTATTATATAAAAAGAATAATATCATTGAGTTTGCCCAAATCTCTAAGGCTTTTTTAATATCTATCTTACAATCTAAGTCTAATTTTGCTCCTCCATGATTAACAGGTTTATCATAATTATCATTTAGTTCAAATCTATTTTTGTATTTGTTTCCTTTTGGTGGTTGTCTATCTCTTATTGTTTCATAGTATTGTCTATATGGTTTAATGTATATAGGTGCATAACTTTCATCTGGATCCAATATTTCTTGTTTATTAGAGGATTCTGCTTTATTTAGTCCTCCTCCAGTATTCATTAGGACTTGATATTCATCTAAATTTTCTAAATTTAATTGATCAAAATTTTCTATAAGTAAATCTAATTCTTCATTCATCTTTATCTTCTATATCATCTTGGTTTTCTTTAATTTCTAATTTTCCTATTGCTTTTTCTTTAGATTTTTAAAAAAAAAAAAAAAAAAAAAAAAAAAAAAAAAAAAAAAAAAAAAAAAAAAAAAAAAAAAAAAAAAAAAAAAAAAAAAAAAAAAAAAAAAAAAAAAAAAAAAAAAAAAAAAAAAAAAAAAAAAAAAAAAAAAAAAAAAAAAAAAAAAAAAAAAAAAAAAAAAAAAAAAAAAAAAAAAAAAAAAAAAAAAAAAAAAAAAAAAAAAAAAAAAAAAAAAAAAAAAAAACAAAAAAAAAAAAAAAAAAAAAAAAAAAAAAAAAAAAAAAAAAAAAAAAAAAAAAAAAAAAAAAAAAAAAAAAAAAAAAAAAAAAAAAAAAAAAAAAAAAAAAAAAAAAAAAAAAAAAAAAAAAAAAAAAAAAAAAAAAAAAAAAAAAAAAAAAAAAAAAAAAAAAAAAAAAAAAAAAAAAAAAAAAAAAAAAAAAAAAAAAAAAAAAAAAAAAAAAAAAAAAAAAAAAAAAAAAAAAAAAAAAAAAAAAAAAAAAAAAAAAAAAAAAAAAAAAAAAAAAAAAAAAAAAAAAAAAAAAAAAAAAAAAAAAAAAAAAAAAAAAAAAAAAAAAAAAAAAAAAAAAAAAAAAAAAAAAAAAAAAAAAAAAAAAAAAAAAAAAAAAAAAAAAAAAAAAAAAAAAAAAAAAAAAAAAAAAAAAAAAAAAAAAAAAAAAAAAAAAAAAAAAAAAAAAAAAAAAAAAAAAAAAAAAAAAAAAAAAAAAAAAAAAAAAAAAAAAAAAAAAAAAAAAAAAAAAAAAAAAAAAAAAAAAAAAAAAAAAAAAAAAAAAAAAAAAAAAAAAAAAAAAAAAAAAAAAAAAAAAAAAAAAAAAAAAAAAAAAAAAAAAAAAAAAAAAAAAAAAAAAAAAAAAAAAAAAAAAAAAAAAAAAAAAAAAAAAAAAAAAAAAAAAAAAAAAAAAAAAAAAAAAAAAAAAAAAAAAAAAAAAAAAAAAAAAAAAAAAAAAAAAAAAAAAAAAAAAAAAAAAAAAAAAAAAAAAAAAAAAAAAAAAAAAAAAAAAAAAAAAAAAAAAAAAAAAAAAAAAAAAAAAAAAAAAAAAAAAAAAAAAAAAAAAAAAAAAAAAAAAAAAAAAAAAAAAAAAAAAAAAAAAAAAAAAAAAAAAAAAAAAAAAAAAAAAAAAAAAAAAAAAAAAAAAAAAAAAAAAAAAAAAAAAAAAAAAAAAAAAAAAAAAAAAAAAAAAAAAAAAAAAAAAAAAAAAAAAAAAAAAAAAAAAAAAAAAAAAAAAAAAAAAAAAAAAAAAAAAAAAAAAAAAAAAAAAAAAAAAAAAAAAAAAAAAAAAAAAAAAAAAAAAAAAAAAAAAAAAAAAAAAAAAAAAAAAAAAAAAAAAAAAAAAAAAAAAAAAAAAAAAAAAAAAAAAAAAAAAAAAAAAAAAAAAAAAAAAAAAAAAAAAAAAAAAAAAAAAAAAAAAAAAAAAAAAAAAAAAAAAAAAAAAAAAAAAAAAAAAAAAAAAAAAAAAAAAAAAAAAAAAAAAAAAAAAAAAAAAAAAAAAAAAAAAAAAAAAAAAAAAAAAAAAAAAAAAAAAAAAAAAAAAAAAAAAAAAAAAAAAAAAAAAAAAAAAAAAAAAAAAAAAAAAAAAAAAAAAAAAAAAAAAAAAAAAAAAAAAAAAAAAAAAAAAAAAAAAAAAAAAAAAAAAAAAAAAAAAAAAAAAAAAAAAAAAAAAAAAAAAAAAAAAAAAAAAAAAAAAAAAAAAAAAAAAAAAAAAAAAAAAAAAAAAAAAAAAAAAAAAAAAAAAAAAAAAAAAAAAAAAAAAAAAAAAAAAAAAAAAAAAAAAAAAAAAAAAAAAAAAAAAAAAAAAAAAAAAAAAAAAAAAAAAAAAAAAAAAAAAAAAAAAAAAAAAAAAAAAAAAAAAAAAAAAAAAAAAAAAAAAAAAAAAAAAAAAAAAAAAAAAAAAAAAAAAAAAAAAAAAAAAAAAAAAAAAAAAAAAAAAAAAAAAAAAAAAAAAAAAAAAAAAAAAAAAAAAAAAAAAAAAAAAAAAAAAAAAAAAAAAAAAAAAAAAAAAAAAAAAAAAAAAAAAAAAAAAAAAAAAAAAAAAAAAAAAAAAAAAAAAAAAAAAAAAAAAAAAAAAAAAAAAAAAAAAAAAAAAAAAAAAAAAAAAAAAAAAAAAAAAAAAAAAAAAAAAAAAAAAAAAAAAAAAAAAAAAAAAAAAAAAAAAAAAAAAAAAAAAAAAAAAAAAAAAAAAAAAAAAAAAAAAAAAAAAAAAAAAAAAAAAAAAAAAAAAAAAAAAAAAAAAAAAAAAAAAAAAAAAAAAAAAAAAAAAAAAAAAAAAAAAAAAAAAAAAAAAAAAAAAAAAAAAAAAAAAAAAAAAAAAAAAAAAAAAAAAAAAAAAAAAAAAAAAAAAAAAAAAAAAAAAAAAAAAAAAAAAAAAAAAAAAAAAAAAAAAAAAAAAAAAAAAAAAAAAAAAAAAAAAAAAAAAAAAAAAAAAAAAAAAAAAAAAAAAAAAAAAAAAAAAAAAAAAAAAAAAAAAAAAAAAAAAAAAAAAAAAAAAAAAAAAAAAAAAAAAAAAAAAAAAAAAAAAAAAAAAAAAAAAAAAAAAAAAAAAAAAAAAAAAAAAAAAAAAAAAAAAAAAAAAAAAAAAAAAAAAAAAAAAAAAAAAAAAAAAAAAAAAAAAAAAAAAAAAAAAAAAAAAAAAAAAAAAAAAAAAAAAAAAAAAAAAAAAAAAAAAAAAAAAAAAAAAAAAAAAAAAAAAAAAAAAAAAAAAAAAAAAAAAAAAAAAAAAAAAAAAAAAAAAAAAAAAAAAAAAAAAAAAAAAAAAAAAAAAAAAAAAAAAAAAAAAAAAAAAAAAAAAAAAAAAAAAAAAAAAAAAAAAAAAAAAAAAAAAAAAAAAAAAAAAAAAAAAAAAAAAAAAAAAAAAAAAAAAAAAAAAAAAAAAAAAAAAAAAAAAAAAAAAAAAAAAAAAAAAAAAAAAAAAAAAAAAAAAAAAAAAAAAAAAAAAAAAAAAAAAAAAAAAAAAAAAAAAAAAAAAAAAAAAAAAAAAAAAAAAAAAAAAAAAAAAAAAAAAAAAAAAAAAAAAAAAAAAAAAAAAAAAAAAAAAAAAAAAAAAAAAAAAAAAAAAAAAAAAAAAAAAAAAAAAAAAAAAAAAAAAAAAAAAAAAAAAAAAAAAAAAAAAAAAAAAAAAAAAAAAAAAAAAAAAAAAAAAAAAAAAAAAAAAAAAAAAAAAAAAAAAAAAAAAAAAAAAAAAAAAAAAAAAAAAAAAAAAAAAAAAAAAAAAAAAAAAAAAAAAAAAAAAAAAAAAAAAAAAAAAAAAAAAAAAAAAAAAAAAAAAAAAAAAAAAAAAAAAAAAAAAAAAAAAAAAAAAAAAAAAAAAAAAAAAAAAAAAAAAAAAAAAAAAAAAAAAAAAAAAAAAAAAAAAAAAAAAAAAAAAAAAAAAAAAAAAAAAAAAAAAAAAAAAAAAAAAAAAAAAAAAAAAAAAAAAAAAAAAAAAAAAAAAAAAAAAAAAAAAAAAAAAAAAAAAAAAAAAAAAAAAAAAAAAAAAAAAAAAAAAAAAAAAAAAAAAAAAAAAAAAAAAAAAAAAAAAAAAAAAAAAAAAAAAAAAAAAAAAAAAAAAAAAAAAAAAAAAAAAAAAAAAAAAAAAAAAAAAAAAAAAAAAAAAAAAAAAAAAAAAAAAAAAAAAAAAAAAAAAAAAAAAAAAAAAAAAAAAAAAAAAAAAAAAAAAAAAAAAAAAAAAAAAAAAAAAAAAAAAAAAAAAAAAAAAAAAAAAAAAAAAAAAAAAAAAAAAAAAAAAAAAAAAAAAAAAAAAAAAAAAAAAAAAAAAAAAAAAAAAAAAAAAAAAAAAAAAAAAAAAAAAAAAAAAAAAAAAAAAAAAAAAAAAAAAAAAAAAAAAAAAAAAAAAAAAAAAAAAAAAAAAAAAAAAAAAAAAAAAAAAAAAAAAAAAAAAAAAAAAAAAAAAAAAAAAAAAAAAAAAAAAAAAAAAAAAAAAAAAAAAAAAAAAAAAAAAAAAAAAAAAAAAAAAAAAAAAAAAAAAAAAAAAAAAAAAAAAAAAAAAAAAAAAAAAAAAAAAAAAAAAAAAAAAAAAAAAAAAAAAAAAAAAAAAAAAAAAAAAAAAAAAAAAAAAAAAAAAAAAAAAAAAAAAAAAAAAAAAAAAAAAAAAAAAAAAAAAAAAAAAAAAAAAAAAAAAAAAAAAAAAAAAAAAAAAAAAAAAAAAAAAAAAAAAAAAAAAAAAAAAAAAAAAAAAAAAAAAAAAAAAAAAAAAAAAAAAAAAAAAAAAAAAAAAAAAAAAAAAAAAAAAAAAAAAAAAAAAAAAAAAAAAAAAAAAAAAAAAAAAAAAAAAAAAAAAAAAAAAAAAAAAAAAAAAAAAAAAAAAAAAAAAAAAAAAAAAAAAAAAAAAAAAAAAAAAAAAAAAAAAAAAAAAAAAAAAAAAAAAAAAAAAAAAAAAAAAAAAAAAAAAAAAAAAAAAAAAAAAAAAAAAAAAAAAAAAAAAAAAAAAAAAAAAAAAAAAAAAAAAAAAAAAAAAAAAAAAAAAAAAAAAAAAAAAAAAAAAAAAAAAAAAAAAAAAAAAAAAAAAAAAAAAAAAAAAAAAAAAAAAAAAAAAAAAAAAAAAAAAAAAAAAAAAAAAAAAAAAAAAAAAAAAAAAAAAAAAAAAAAAAAAAAAAAAAAAAAAAAAAAAAAAAAAAAAAAAAAAAAAAAAAAAAAAAAAAAAAAAAAAAAAAAAAAAAAAAAAAAAAAAAAAAAAAAAAAAAAAAAAAAAAAAAAAAAAAAAAAAAAAAAAAAAAAAAAAAAAAAAAAAAAAAAAAAAAAAAAAAAAAAAAAAAAAAAAAAAAAAAAAAAAAAAAAAAAAAAAAAAAAAAAAAAAAAAAAAAAAAAAAAAAAAAAAAAAAAAAAAAAAAAAAAAAAAAAAAAAAAAAAAAAAAAAAAAAAAAAAAAAAAAAAAAAAAAAAAAAAAAAAAAAAAAAAAAAAAAAAAAAAAAAAAAAAAAAAAAAAAAAAAAAAAAAAAAAAAAAAAAAAAAAAAAAAAAAAAAAAAAAAAAAAAAAAAAAAAAAAAAAAAAAAAAAAAAAAAAAAAAAAAAAAAAAAAAAAAAAAAAAAAAAAAAAAAAAAAAAAAAAAAAAAAAAAAAAAAAAAAAAAAAAAAAAAAAAAAAAAAAAAAAAAAAAAAAAAAAAAAAAAAAAAAAAAAAAAAAAAAAAAAAAAAAAAAAAAAAAAAAAAAAAAAAAAAAAAAAAAAAAAAAAAAAAAAAAAAAAAAAAAAAAAAAAAAAAAAAAAAAAAAAAAAAAAAAAAAAAAAAAAAAAAAAAAAAAAAAAAAAAAAAAAAAAAAAAAAAAAAAAAAAAAAAAAAAAAAAAAAAAAAAAAAAAAAAAAAAAAAAAAAAAAAAAAAAAAAAAAAAAAAAAAAAAAAAAAAAAAAAAAAAAAAAAAAAAAAAAAAAAAAAAAAAAAAAAAAAAAAAAAAAAAAAAAAAAAAAAAAAAAAAAAAAAAAAAAAAAAAAAAAAAAAAAAAAAAAAAAAAAAAAAAAAAAAAAAAAAAAAAAAAAAAAAAAAAAAAAAAAAAAAAAAAAAAAAAAAAAAAAAAAAAAAAAAAAAAAAAAAAAAAAAAAAAAAAAAAAAAAAAAAAAAAAAAAAAAAAAAAAAAAAAAAAAAAAAAAAAAAAAAAAAAAAAAAAAAAAAAAAAAAAAAAAAAAAAAAAAAAAAAAAAAAAAAAAAAAAAAAAAAAAAAAAAAAAAAAAAAAAAAAAAAAAAAAAAAAAAAAAAAAAAAAAAAAAAAAAAAAAAAAAAAAAAAAAAAAAAAAAAAAAAAAAAAAAAAAAAAAAAAAAAAAAAAAAAAAAAAAAAAAAAAAAAAAAAAAAAAAAAAAAAAAAAAAAAAAAAAAAAAAAAAAAAAAAAAAAAAAAAAAAAAAAAAAAAAAAAAAAAAAAAAAAAAAAAAAAAAAAAAAAAAAAAAAAAAAAAAAAAAAAAAAAAAAAAAAAAAAAAAAAAAAAAAAAAAAAAAAAAAAAAAAAAAAAAAAAAAAAAAAAAAAAAAAAAAAAAAAAAAAAAAAAAAAAAAAAAAAAAAAAAAAAAAAAAAAAAAAAAAAAAAAAAAAAAAAAAAAAAAAAAAAAAAAAAAAAAAAAAAAAAAAAAAAAAAAAAAAAAAAAAAAAAAAAAAAAAAAAAAAAAAAAAAAAAAAAAAAAAAAAAAAAAAAAAAAAAAAAAAAAAAAAAAAAAAAAAAAAAAAAAAAAAAAAAAAAAAAAAAAAAAAAAAAAAAAAAAAAAAAAAAAAAAAAAAAAAAAAAAAAAAAAAAAAAAAAAAAAAAAAAAAAAAAAAAAAAAAAAAAAAAAAAAAAAAAAAAAAAAAAAAAAAAAAAAAAAAAAAAAAAAAAAAAAAAAAAAAAAAAAAAAAAAAAAAAAAAAAAAAAAAAAAAAAAAAAAAAAAAAAAAAAAAAAAAAAAAAAAAAAAAAAAAAAAAAAAAAAAAAAAAAAAAAAAAAAAAAAAAAAAAAAAAAAAAAAAAAAAAAAAAAAAAAAAAAAAAAAAAAAAAAAAAAAAAAAAAAAAAAAAAAAAAAAAAAAAAAAAAAAAAAAAAAAAAAAAAAAAACAAAAAAAAAAAAAAAAAAAAAAAAAAAAAAAAAAAAAAAAAAAAAAAAAAAAAAAAAAAAAAAAAAAAAAAAAAAAAAAAAAAAAAAAAAAAAAAAAAAAAAAAAAAAAAAAAAAAAAAAAAAAAAAAAAAAAAAAAAAAAAAAAAAAAAAAAAAAAAAAAAAAAAAAAAAAAAAAAAAAAAAAAAAAAAAAAAAAAAAAAAAAAAAAAAAAAAAAAAAAAAAAAAAAAAAAAAAAAAAAAAAAAAAAAAAAAAAAAAAAAAAAAAAAAAAAAAAAAAAAAAAAAAAAAAAAAAAAAAAAAAAAAAAAAAAAAAAAAAAAAAAAAAAAAAAAAAAAAAAAAAAAAAAAAAAAAAAAAAAAAAAAAAAAAAAAAAAAAAAAAAAAAAAAAAAAAAAAAAAAAAAAAAAAAAAAAAAAAAAAAAAAAAAAAAAAAAAAAAAAAAAAAAAAAAAAAAAAAAAAAAAAAAAAAAAAAAAAAAAAAAAAAAAAAAAAAAAAAAAAAAAAAAAAAAAAAAAAAAAAAAAAAAAAAAAAAAAAAAAAAAAAAAAAAAAAAAAAAAAAAAAAAAAAAAAAAAAAAAAAAAAAAAAAAAAAAAAAAAAAAAAAAAAAAAAAAAAAAAAAAAAAAAAAAAAAAAAAAAAAAAAAAAAAAAAAAAAAAAAAAAAAAAAAAAAAAAAAAAAAAAAAAAAAAAAAAAAAAAAAAAAAAAAAAAAAAAAAAAAAAAAAAAAAAAAAAAAAAAAAAAAAAAAAAAAAAAAAAAAAAAAAAAAAAAAAAAAAAAAAAAAAAAAAAAAAAAAAAAAAAAAAAAAAAAAAAAAAAAAAAAAAAAAAAAAAAAAAAAAAAAAAAAAAAAAAAAAAAAAAAAAAAAAAAAAAAAAAAAAAAAAAAAAAAAAAAAAAAAAAAAAAAAAAAAAAAAAAAAAAAAAAAAAAAAAAAAAAAAAAAAAAAAAAAAAAAAAAAAAAAAAAAAAAAAAAAAAAAAAAAAAAAAAAAAAAAAAAAAAAAAAAAAAAAAAAAAAAAAAAAAAAAAAAAAAAAAAAAAAAAAAAAAAAAAAAAAAAAAAAAAAAAAAAAAAAAAAAAAAAAAAAAAAAAAAAAAAAAAAAAAAAAAAAAAAAAAAAAAAAAAAAAAAAAAAAAAAAAAAAAAAAAAAAAAAAAAAAAAAAAAAAAAAAAAAAAAAAAAAAAAAAAAAAAAAAAAAAAAAAAAAAAAAAAAAAAAAAAAAAAAAAAAAAAAAAAAAAAAAAAAAAAAAAAAAAAAAAAAAAAAAAAAAAAAAAAAAAAAAAAAAAAAAAAAAAAAAAAAAAAAAAAAAAAAAAAAAAAAAAAAAAAAAAAAAAAAAAAAAAAAAAAAAAAAAAAAAAAAAAAAAAAAAAAAAAAAAAAAAAAAAAAAAAAAAAAAAAAAAAAAAAAAAAAAAAAAAAAAAAAAAAAAAAAAAAAAAAAAAAAAAAAAAAAAAAAAAAAAAAAAAAAAAAAAAAAAAAAAAAAAAAAAAAAAAAAAAAAAAAAAAAAAAAAAAAAAAAAAAAAAAAAAAAAAAAAAAAAAAAAAAAAAAAAAAAAAAAAAAAAAAAAAAAAAAAAAAAAAAAAAAAAAAAAAAAAAAAAAAAAAAAAAAAAAAAAAAAAAAAAAAAAAAAAAAAAAAAAAAAAAAAAAAAAAAAAAAAAAAAAAAAAAAAAAAAAAAAAAAAAAAAAAAAAAAAAAAAAAAAAAAAAAAAAAAAAAAAAAAAAAAAAAAAAAAAAAAAAAAAAAAAAAAAAAAAAAAAAAAAAAAAAAAAAAAAAAAAAAAAAAAAAAAAAAAAAAAAAAAAAAAAAAAAAAAAAAAAAAAAAAAAAAAAAAAAAAAAAAAAAAAAAAAAAAAAAAAAAAAAAAAAAAAAAAAAAAAAAAAAAAAAAAAAAAAAAAAAAAAAAAAAAAAAAAAAAAAAAAAAAAAAAAAAAAAAAAAAAAAAAAAAAAAAAAAAAAAAAAAAAAAAAAAAAAAAAAAAAAAAAAAAAAAAAAAAAAAAAAAAAAAAAAAAAAAAAAAAAAAAAAAAAAAAAAAAAAAAAAAAAAAAAAAAAAAAAAAAAAAAAAAAAAAAAAAAAAAAAAAAAAAAAAAAAAAAAAAAAAAAAAAAAAAAAAAAAAAAAAAAAAAAAAAAAAAAAAAAAAAAAAAAAAAAAAAAAAAAAAAAAAAAAAAAAAAAAAAAAAAAAAAAAAAAAAAAAAAAAAAAAAAAAAAAAAAAAAAAAAAAAAAAAAAAAAAAAAAAAAAAAAAAAAAAAAAAAAAAAAAAAAAAAAAAAAAAAAAAAAAAAAAAAAAAAAAAAAAAAAAAAAAAAAAAAAAAAAAAAAAAAAAAAAAAAAAAAAAAAAAAAAAAAAAAAAAAAAAAAAAAAAAAAAAAAAAAAAAAAAAAAAAAAAAAAAAAAAAAAAAAAAAAAAAAAAAAAAAAAAAAAAAAAAAAAAAAAAAAAAACAAAAAAAAAAAAAAAAAAAAAAAAAAAAAAAAAAAAAAAAAAAAAAAAAAAAAAAAAAAAAAAAAAAAAAAAAAAAAAAAAAAAAAAAAAAAAAAAAAAAAAAAAAAAAAAAAAAAAAAAAAAAAAAAAAAAAAAAAAAAAAAAAAAAAAAAAAAAAAAAAAAAAAAAAAAAAAAAAAAAAAAAAAAAAAAAAAAAAAAAAAAAAAAAAAAAAAAAAAAAAAAAAAAAAAAAAAAAAAAAAAAAAAAAAAAAAAAAAAAAAAAAAAAAAAAAAAAAAAAAAAAAAAAAAAAAAAAAAAAAAAAAAAAAAAAAAAAAAAAAAAAAAAAAAAAAAAAAAAAAAAAAAAAAAAAAAAAAAAAAAAAAAAAAAAAAAAAAAAAAAAAAAAAAAAAAAAAAAAAAAAAAAAAAAAAAAAAAAAAAAAAAAAAAAAAAAAAAAAAAAAAAAAAAAAAAAAAAAAAAAAAAAAAAAAAAAAAAAAAAAAAAAAAAAAAAAAAAAAAAAAAAAAAAAAAAAAAAAAAAAAAAAAAAAAAAAAAAAAAAAAAAAAAAAAAAAAAAAAAAAAAAAAAAAAAAAAAAAAAAAAAAAAAAAAAAAAAAAAAAAAAAAAAAAAAAAAAAAAAAAAAAAAAAAAAAAAAAAAAAAAAAAAAAAAAAAAAAAAAAAAAAAAAAAAAAAAAAAAAAAAAAAAAAAAAAAAAAAAAAAAAAAAAAAAAAAAAAAAAAAAAAAAAAAAAAAAAAAAAAAAAAAAAAAAAAAAAAAAAAAAAAAAAAAAAAAAAAAAAAAAAAAAAAAAAAAAAAAAAAAAAAAAAAAAAAAAAAAAAAAAAAAAAAAAAAAAAAAAAAAAAAAAAAAAAAAAAAAAAAAAAAAAAAAAAAAAAAAAAAAAAAAAAAAAAAAAAAAAAAAAAAAAAAAAAAAAAAAAAAAAAAAAAAAAAAAAAAAAAAAAAAAAAAAAAAAAAAAAAAAAAAAAAAAAAAAAAAAAAAAAAAAAAAAAAAAAAAAAAAAAAAAAAAAAAAAAAAAAAAAAAAAAAAAAAAAAAAAAAAAAAAAAAAAAAAAAAAAAAAAAAAAAAAAAAAAAAAAAAAAAAAAAAAAAAAAAAAAAAAAAAAAAAAAAAAAAAAAAAAAAAAAAAAAAAAAAAAAAAAAAAAAAAAAAAAAAAAAAAAAAAAAAAAAAAAAAAAAAAAAAAAAAAAAAAAAAAAAAAAAAAAAAAAAAAAAAAAAAAAAAAAAAAAAAAAAAAAAAAAAAAAAAAAAAAAAAAAAAAAAAAAAAAAAAAAAAAAAAAAAAAAAAAAAAAAAAAAAAAAAAAAAAAAAAAAAAAAAAAAAAAAAAAAAAAAAAAAAAAAAAAAAAAAAAAAAAAAAAAAAAAAAAAAAAAAAAAAAAAAAAAAAAAAAAAAAAAAAAAAAAAAAAAAAAAAAAAAAAAAAAAAAAAAAAAAAAAAAAAAAAAAAAAAAAAAAAAAAAAAAAAAAAAAAAAAAAAAAAAAAAAAAAAAAAAAAAAAAAAAAAAAAAAAAAAAAAAAAAAAAAAAAAAAAAAAAAAAAAAAAAAAAAAAAAAAAAAAAAAAAAAAAAAAAAAAAAAAAAAAAAAAAAAAAAAAAAAAAAAAAAAAAAAAAAAAAAAAAAAAAAAAAAAAAAAAAAAAAAAAAAAAAAAAAAAAAAAAAAAAAAAAAAAAAAAAAAAAAAAAAAAAAAAAAAAAAAAAAAAAAAAAAAAAAAAAAAAAAAAAAAAAAAAAAAAAAAAAAAAAAAAAAAAAAAAAAAAAAAAAAAAAAAAAAAAAAAAAAAAAAAAAAAAAAAAAAAAAAAAAAAAAAAAAAAAAAAAAAAAAAAAAAAAAAAAAAAAAAAAAAAAAAAAAAAAAAAAAAAAAAAAAAAAAAAAAAAAAAAAAAAAAAAAAAAAAAAAAAAAAAAAAAAAAAAAAAAAAAAAAAAAAAAAAAAAAAAAAAAAAAAAAAAAAAAAAAAAAAAAAAAAAAAAAAAAAAAAAAAAAAAAAAAAAAAAAAAAAAAAAAAAAAAAAAAAAAAAAAAAAAAAAAAAAAAAAAAAAAAAAAAAAAAAAAAAAAAAAAAAAAAAAAAAAAAAAAAAAAAAAAAAAAAAAAAAAAAAAAAAAAAAAAAAAAAAAAAAAAAAAAAAAAAAAAAAAAAAAAAAAAAAAAAAAAAAAAAAAAAAAAAAAAAAAAAAAAAAAAAAAAAAAAAAAAAAAAAAAAAAAAAAAAAAAAAAAAAAAAAAAAAAAAAAAAAAAAAAAAAAAAAAAAAAAAAAAAAAAAAAAAAAAAAAAAAAAAAAAAAAAAAAAAAAAAAAAAAAAAAAAAAAAAAAAAAAAAAAAAAAAAAAAAAAAAAAAAAAAAAAAAAAAAAAAAAAAAAAAAAAAAAAAAAAAAAAAAAAAAAAAAAAAAAAAAAAAAAAAAAAAAAAAAAAAAAAAAAAAAAAAAAAAAAAAAAAAAAAAAAAAAAAAAAAAAAAAAAAAAAAAAAAAAAAAAAAAAAAAAAAAAAAAAAAAAAAAAAAAAAAAAAAAAAAAAAAAAAAAAAAAAAAAAAAAAAAAAAAAAAAAAAAAAAAAAAAAAAAAAAAAAAAAAAAAAAAAAAAAAAAAAAAAAAAAAAAAAAAAAAAAAAAAAAAAAAAAAAAAAAAAAAAAAAAAAAAAAAAAAAAAAAAAAAAAAAAAAAAAAAAAAAAAAAAAAAAAAAAAAAAAAAAAAAAAAAAAAAAAAAAAAAAAAAAAAAAAAAAAAAAAAAAAAAAAAAAAAAAAAAAAAAAAAAAAAAAAAAAAAAAAAAAAAAAAAAAAAAAAAAAAAAAAAAAAAAAAAAAAAAAAAAAAAAAAAAAAAAAAAAAAAAAAAAAAAAAAAAAAAAAAAAAAAAAAAAAAAAAAAAAAAAAAAAAAAAAAAAAAAAAAAAAAAAAAAAAAAAAAAAAAAAAAAAAAAAAAAAAAAAAAAAAAAAAAAAAAAAAAAAAAAAAAAAAAAAAAAAAAAAAAAAAAAAAAAAAAAAAAAAAAAAAAAAAAAAAAAAAAAAAAAAAAAAAAAAAAAAAAAAAAAAAAAAAAAAAAAAAAAAAAAAAAAAAAAAAAAAAAAAAAAAAAAAAAAAAAAAAAAAAAAAAAAAAAAAAAAAAAAAAAAAAAAAAAAAAAAAAAAAAAAAAAAAAAAAAAAAAAAAAAAAAAAAAAAAAAAAAAAAAAAAAAAAAAAAAAAAAAAAAAAAAAAAAAAAAAAAAAAAAAAAAAAAAAAAAAAAAAAAAAAAAAAAAAAAAAAAAAAAAAAAAAAAAAAAAAAAAAAAAAAAAAAAAAAAAAAAAAAAAAAAAAAAAAAAAAAAAAAAAAAAAAAAAAAAAAAAAAAAAAAAAAAAAAAAAAAAAAAAAAAAAAAAAAAAAAAAAAAAAAAAAAAAAAAAAAAAAAAAAAAAAAAAAAAAAAAAAAAAAAAAAAAAAAAAAAAAAAAAAAAAAAAAAAAAAAAAAAAAAAAAAAAAAAAAAAAAAAAAAAAAAAAAAAAAAAAAAAAAAAAAAAAAAAAAAAAAAAAAAAAAAAAAAAAAAAAAAAAAAAAAAAAAAAAAAAAAAAAAAAAAAAAAAAAAAAAAAAAAAAAAAAAAAAAAAAAAAAAAAAAAAAAAAAAAAAAAAAAAAAGGATCATCCCAATCTTAGCTATGGAAATTCGCATTCAAATCAACATATTGCTCAAAATTGCCCAAACTTTCAACAATATAGGTAGTCATACCCGCCCAGACAACAATAGGGCCAATCTTCTAACTTTGAAATGTCTTTAGAAGATATTGTTAAATCTCTTGCAACTAACACTTTACAATTTGAACAGGAGACCAAGGCTAGCATTCAATGTTTGGAGAATAACATGGGTTAAATGGCTAGCGCAGTCAGTCGGCTGGAATCACAAAGTTCGGGAAAGCTACCCTTTCAAATAGTAGTAAATCTAAGGGAAATGCAAGTGCAATTATATTGAGGAATGGCAAGGAAGTGGAAACCTAGTAAATGAAGTTCCTACATCGTTAGAACAAGACAAGGAGAAAAACATGGACATCACTGTGGAAAAGAGTAACACAACTGAGGATGATGCACCAAAACGTAAGTTTCCTCCACTATCTGATTATAAACCATTAGCCTCATTCCCTCAGGCTTTGGTAGAATCTAGGAAAATGATCCAAATAAGAAACTTTATGAAACTTTTCGAAAATGTGAGGTAAACATCCCCTTGTTAGATATTATTAAGCAAATACATCGTTATGCTAAATTTTTAAAAGAATTGTGTACTATTAAGAGAAAAAAGAAACTAAAGGGGTGTGAAAATGTAAAAATTGGAGAAAACGTGTCTACAGTCATTCAAAAGAAACTTCCTACAAAATGCAAAGACTCAGGTATGTTTACTATCCCTTGCATGATAGGTAACACCGGATTTGGGAAAGCCATGTTAGACTTAGGAGCTTCTATAAATGTCATGCCGTATTCCATTTAACTGAAACTTGGCCCCTTAACTGAAACTGGTATGGTAATTCAATTAGCTGATAGATCAAATGCCTACCCAAAGGGTGTGATTGAGGATGTCCTTGTACAAGTTAATGACTTGGTTTTTCCTGCTGACTTTTATGTGCTTGGTATGGAAAACAGTGACCAAACTAGCCTTATCTTGTTAGGAAGACCATTCTTAAAAACATCCAAAACTACAATTGATGTTCATAGTGGTACATTGACTATGGACTTTGATGATGAGGTAATTACATTTAATATCTATAATGCCATAAAATTTCATGTTGATGATAATGCTATATATTCTATCTATGTAATTGATGATCTAGCACGTGATGTTTTTGAACTTGATGGAAAGGATGAATTTGAGGTTGCTATTCGTGAGAGTGTAGAGAAAGAAAGTGATGCCACAACGTTAAATCCCAGTTTACGAGAAGCTATTGATATGTTGAACGCTCCTCCAAAGTCACAACAAGCAGGTAAGGGTTTATATGTTGATTTGCCTATTTCTAATGAATAACTTCTACCTTCTGTTGTGCAGGCCCCCATTCTGGATTTTAAGCCTCTCTCTAATCACCTAAATATGTATTCCTTGGAGATGACAAAACATTACCAATGATAATTTCCAATGAACTGACTACATTGCAAGAAGAAAAATTGTTGCAGGTTCTCAAGGAGCATCGAACAGCCATTGGTTAGACAATCGCAGACATCAAGGGAGTCAGTCCATCCACCTGCATGCATTTTGCTTGAAGAATGAGAAAAGCCTTCCCGTCAACCTCAACAAAGATTAAACCCACCCATGATGGATGTTGTAAAGAAAGAGGTCCTCAAGCTTTTGGAAGTTGGCATAATTTATCCTATTTCTGATAGCAGTTAGGTCAGTCCAGTTCAAGTGGTTCCTAAGAATATGAGGATAACTGTGGTAAAGAATCGGAACGATGAATTGGTTACCACCCATGTTCAAAATGGGTGAAGGGTTTGTATAGACTATAGGAAATTAAATGTTGTGACCCGAAAAGATCACTTTCCTTTACCGTTTATTGATCAAATGTTTGGAAGGTTAGCTGGTGTTTCTTACTATAGTTTTCTTGATGGTTATTTAGGTTATTTCCAGATTGCAATTGCCCCAGAAGATCAAGAAAAGACAACCTTCACATGTCCATTTGGAACATTTGCATACCGTCGCATGCCCTTTGGTCTTCGTAATGCTCCGCTACTTTTTAACGATGTATGGTAAGTATATTTTCATATTATGTTGAGCATATCATAGAGATTTTTATGGATGATTTCACAGTCTATGAGGATTCATTTGATAACTGTTTGCATAATCTTGAGTTAATCCTTAAAAGATGCATGAAAACTAATCTTGTTTTAAATTCTGAAAAGTATCACTTTATAGTAGAACAAGGTATAGTTCTCATCTAAGGGCATTGAAGTAGATAAAGCTAAAATTGATATTATTCAATCTCTACCTTACACCGCTAGTGTACAGGAGGTTTGCTCTTTTCTTGAAAATTTAGGTGTTTATCTCATGTTTATCAATGACTTCTCCAAAATTGATGTGCCCCTATACAAATTGTTATAAAAGGACGTGGCTTTTGAATTTGATGAGGCATGCAAAATGACATTTGATTAGTTTGAAAGAACTGTTGACTTCTGCACCAATCATTCAACCTCCTGACTGGAATTTCCCCTTTGAAGTCATGTGTGATACGACCAACTTTGCAGTAGGAGCAATGTTGGGTCAAAAAACTGGAAAAGCATCACATGCCACCTATTATGTGTCCAAAATTCTAAATGATGCCCAGAGAAACTACACCACAACTGAAAAAGAACTCTTGGCTATTGTTTTTGCTTTAGAAAAATTATGTCCTGATTTACTGGGTAGCAAAGTGATTATTTACTCTGATCATGTAGCTTTGCGTTACTTGATGACAAAGAAAGAGGCAAAACGAAGACTAATACGATGGATACTTCTTCTGAGTGAATTCAACCTGGAAATCAAAGACTAAAGGGAATAGAAAACAGTGTTGTAGATCATTTGAGCCGTCTAACTAACGTGGATGCTGAACTCCAATTGCAAAAAACCTTTCCCGATGAGCAATTATTTTCTGCAAGCACAACTTTACCATGGTATTGAGACATTGTAAACTTTTTGGTTGTTAACACTCTACCTTCTGATTTGTCTAGGGCTCGAAGAGATAAGCTAAAGAGTGAACGAAATATTATGTATGGGACGATCCATACTAGTGGAAGCATTGTGTAGATCAGGTGATTAGAAGGTGTGTTCCTGAAAATGAGATTACTTCCATTCTCACCTTCTGTCACTCTTATGTTTGTGGAAGACGCTTTTGTAAGTCATGCAAAAACTGTCAAAAAATAGATAATATATCTCAAAAGACTGAAATGCCACAAACTACCATACTTGTTTGTGAAATCTTTGATGTTTGAGGCATTGATTTCATGAGACCATTTCCTGTCTCTTTCGATTTTACTTATATTTTGCTTAATGTGGATTATGTTTTGAAATGGGTGGAAGCTAAAGCCACCAAGACTGATGATTCTAAAGTTGTTGCAGATTTTATCAAGTCTAATATATTCTCCAGTTTGGGATTCTGATAGCTCTCATCAGCGATTGTGGAACTCATTTTTGTAATTGAAGTGTGGAAGCTCTGTTGTGGAAATACCATGTCACCCACAAAGTGTCAACTGCATATCATCCACAAACTAATGGTCAGGCGAATGTGTCAAATCGGGAAATCAAATCCATCATTGAGAAAACGACATGTCCGAATAGAAAAGATTGGAACTTGCGCTTGGATGAGGCTTTATGGACATACAGAACTGCATACATGACACTCATCGGTATGTCACCTTATCGGTTAGTGTTTGGGGAACCATGCCACCTTCTAGTGGAGTTAGAACACAAAGCTTACTGAGCCGTCAAAAGTTTCAACATGAAGATGGATGAGAGTGGAGAACACAAAAAGTTGCAACTTCAAGAGCTAGAGGAAATTCACAATGATGCCTATAAGAGTGCAAGACTCTACAAGGAGAAGACGAAGGCTTTCCATTACAAGATGATCTCTAGGAAGGAATTTGAAGTTGGTCAAAAAGTCCTCCTAAACCCATCACGGCTTCGTCTGTTTCCAGTAAAAGTTCGAAGTCTGGAAACCTCAAAGGTTTTCAAGGTGAATGGTCATAGACTGAAACCTTTCTATGAAGGTCTTCAGGTGGAGGACATGACAAGATTGGATCTCGAAGACTCATTCTATGCCAGTTGAAGGAAAAAGCAATAAGTCGAGCCTAAGATAATAAGTAGAGGCGCAGTTTAGGAGGCAACTCAATTAGAGTTCGTTCCTTTATCTTTTTATTTTTATTTTTCACATTCCATTTTTTTTATTTTAGTTATATTTTCCATTTTCTTTGCATTGAACCTTACATTGGGGACATTGTAAGTTTTAAGCGTGGGGGGGAAGGGGATTTAGACTTATTGCATTTCAATTTTGAGTGAGTATTTTAATTTTGAGTGAGTTTAATTTCAATAATTTTTGCATGATTTTTCAGGAAAATGAGTTGAGAGTTAAATGATTATTTTTGGTTATGTATGCTATTTGTTAGAATTAATTAGTCTTTTGAAGAACTCATCACATGATTGAATGAATAATCCTCCAACTTATAGTTGATTAGTAGAGTTATTTTCTTTGACGATGGTAGTAACTAAATTATGTAGACAAAAGTCAATGAGATTTTTGAGTCTTTAGACTGATACATCCATAACAGTCTTATTATTTTTTTTCTTGTATGATATTCTTCCATGATTTTGTTTCTCTAGAACTTGTCTTGATTATTTTTAAGATCACATTGACACGTGTATGCACGAACATGATTAGGGTCATCTTTGTTACATAAATGAGTTTCATTAGCCAAATAGCCTACCATGTAATTGAATTTTTCATTGTTGAGCTCTTTTGAGCTTTATTACATTTTCTTTGTATAAACTGACATTACAAGTTTTAAACTGGAAAAATATTATCTTTACCCAATCCTTAGAGTTAGTGGAGTATTGTTGAATGTCATGAGAAGTGGATGTATCAAGATTTATGGTAGTGCTATTATTGGTGAATTGGAACAAATTTTCTATGTCAATTCAGGGAGTTCCAGTATTGTGTATAATTTTGGGTTTACATTGTGCAAGAAAAATACAAGAAGAAGAAGGAAAAAATTAATGATTGAAGAAAAAGAAAAGAAAAAATAAATAAATAAATGATGAAGGAGAGTGATTTTAATGTGAAAAAGATCTATATTCATAATTTTTCATATATCTCAAGAAAGAGTTCGATTTGTGTAGGACAGATGCAAAAATGATGAAGCTATCATGTGAAGTGGTTGGTTTACATGTCTTATGTATATGTTTGAGCTAAGTCTATTTATCTTTACTACACTAATTTCGATGGCTCTTGAATCACATACCCAAATATTTCTCACCTTGACCATAAGCCACATTACAACTTTTGAAAAGTTTTTATGATTCTTGTAAAGCATGTGATCTAAGTAGTGGCGAATGAGAATATATGCAAGCATATGGTAGAACATCTCAATTGGAATGAATTTGATCGAAACACTTACCCTTTTAAACACATAAGAGTTGGGTGCTTATATCCGTAAGGGTCTACATGTTTAGTTTAGTCCATCTTTATATGAAAATGCTTGCTAATTGATTATGTGTTGTGTGGAATGTTTATTCATGATATTTTATGTGTTTTGAAAAGTTTGATGGTTCTATGTTCTTGGCATTATGACCTGGTGTTTTTAGGGAATTAAATTTGAGTTTTGCCTGAGGACGAGCAAAAGCTAAGTGTGGAGAAATTTGATAGAAATGTAAAATGCATATTTTTCCCTCCTTATTTTATCCACTCGTATGTTTATTTTGTGCCAAAATGTACTTATTACACTCATGTTTTGATTTATGTGGCAATTCTATGGATATGGCGTAATTTGGAAGAAATATGTGAAAAGAGACCAAAGTGAAAAGAAATGAAAGTTTAAAGACTAGCGTGCAAATACACAAAAGTTGTGTCAAACCAAACAATGATGATTTGAGAGTCAATTGGTTGAAAAAATATATCAAATGGATGAAATATTGTCAAAATATGATCACACATCAATATCCAATCGAAAAGTTATACACCGATTTTCAGCCTCATATTGAGACTCATTTTTGACATGTAAAATGATCAAATTGGAAGATAATATATAGCCCTCTACGTTATCTTTCCAACGCATCTTGAATCGCCTTAATCGGATATCGAGAGAAAAAGATATGACCAAAATACTGAAAGCTGTCCGGAGAAAGTTTCGTAAGACCATGCGGTCGCATGACTTTAATTTCATGCGGCCGCACAAACCACTTCCGAGAGTTTGAGGACTGAGTTCATTTGTTCCATGCGGCCACAAGTCTCTACACCATGCGGCCGTATGGTTCATTTCTGACATGAAAATTCTGGTTTCCTAATTCCGCTCCACTACTTATGGAAACAAGTTCCTTTGATTTTTATCAACCCTAAAACACACGAAAAAGATACCATAACACCCCAGCCTATTTTCTCTTTATTTTTCTTAGATTTATTATGTGTAACTAACTCTTGGTGCTTGATTACAGATACCGAAACCTTGAAAAACATTATAACTGTGAGATCCACCTAATTTTATTGTTTAATTTATATTTTCAGTATTGAATATTCTTCTATGCATAATTTCATGATTGCCATGTTTGATTGCTGAGAGATCTATTAGCTTTTCACACATCGCAATCTATAGCTAAGTTAAATCTTAAATCCGTAATTGTTTGAATCATTTAACTTGTAAAGCATTAGGATTTGATAATGTTCTGCGATAGAGGTTATTGAATTTTAAGAAGAATATTTAAATAGATTAAATGCAACCGCTGGTGTTTGTATTATCTAGTTCATCGATTTCTCTATTGTTTAAAGTTGTCATTAAATTGAATCTTTAGCGCTGATATGAGATTATTTGATAATTAGGGTTAATTCATATGCTGATTTCTGATTAACTAAAATTAAGGAGAAATAGAAATTTATTCCAATGATGAATATTGTGAATGTGAATTGATTATTCTTTGTGGATTGATGAATGGTTATAAATCTCCAATGGTGAAAGTTGACTTTGATCAAGACTCATTTCATTGATTTCATACAACTTGTTAATTTACATTGATATTTTTTATAAGATTGATTTCATTATAAACAAAACCCTCTCAATCATTATACGAAGCATAAATTGTTGAATTGCACATTTTTCGTAGGATCGACCCTTACTTTCATTGATACATTAGTTTTAGAAGTTTAAGAACTATTTTTGGATGCATACGATAGCACACGATGCTTCTCACTAGTTGTTTTAAAAAATTATCTCAGTAACATTTATTATTTTTACGCGACAAATTTCTCAACACAATTTACATCAATTTACTAATAAATTTTACATGGGGTATAAAATCAAAAAAAATAAAAAAATAAATTCCTTCTACAGAGGAATCAAACCATAAGTGAAAAACCAAACAAAAACTTGTAGAACTGGAAAATGCAATTGCTTCTTTTTTAGCCTTTCCATCAATGTCAACAAATCCACAAATACCCAATCGAACTTAGGTCAAACTTTTACAAATCTGTTCCTTGAACCAAATTCTGATGCAATGAAGAAATTTCAAAACTTTCCACCTAGAAGCAGATTCCATTGCAAGGTAAAAACTAAAATCTGCAACAAGAACATCCACCGAACTCTCCAACGAACAAAATACCCCATGCCTTCTATAAAATTCAATTAGGATAAATGAATCCAAGCACTACTCATTAGAATTACATCGGGCTCCCAAAATTTGCACAAATTATCAACACGGACAACAAAATCACAAAATAAATCAACAATCAGCAAACATGGCAAAATGTACGCCCTGAAACATAATCAACACCACAAAAAATGCCTTTGTAGAAAGTCTTTCGTTAAACTCAACACCTTCAACCACACTTAAAGTATACGCAACTAAATAAATTTCCCATTCCTATGTAGATGCCTAATATTTCTTCGAGCATGTCTCTAGCAATTGAATATGATGGCATCGCTGGTGATGGTGGCAAAACGTTATTATCTATAACATCTAAACTTGACTGAGATGTATTCTTAAACAAGGACTCCAGACCAAACTTCAACGATAATGTACTAAACTAAATATCCTCCAAAGCACTAAACCTCTATTGATTGATTTTCAAAGATTCTGCACAACCTTACAAGACATACAACTGGAACCTTCACTATCCCTCCAACACAGCATGGGTACCTTTACAGATTTTTAGAGCTCCAACTTCACTAGCGAACTTGTACCCTTTGGAATTAAGAGGACTCAAGGAGATAAGATTTCTCTTCAAATTTAGAATGTGTCTCACATCATCAAGTGTTTTAACCATCTCATCTAACATATTAAGTTAGACACTTCCAATACCAACTATCTTACAGTGTGCGTTGTTGCCCATAATTTCAAAAATTCTTCATATACTAAAAATAAATCTCGATTGGAACACATATGAAAAGTGCAACATGTATCAAGAATCCAATTCTTGATAGGTTTGAAATCACCGTAAAAAATAATCAAAATTTCTCTATCACTCAAACAGTTCTCTGCAATATCTACTTTGCCTGAAGTATCTAGTTGCTTTCCCTTCTAATTTACAGCCAATTTCTCTTTATTTTACAACTTGTAGCAATCATTTTTAATGTGCCATTTCTTCTTACAAAAAATATAAATTTGATTACTGAGGTTAGATTTTGATCAACCTATCTAATAACCACCTTGAATAATAAAACCTTCTCCTTGAGCCTCAGATCCAATAATATGTTTCATCTTCTTTTTTGAAAATAAAGTATCATATATGAAGTAAGCAACGAGCACAAGAAAATCAACCCAAAATCCTCTTTATCATACTTAACCTCCAACTTTCTAAATCAACAATTTCTTTAAAGACGACGAGGTAAATTTATAAGGACATACCTTATGTCATACGATGAGAATATAAACGCTGCTTCAGGTGCAATATCCTAGTTATACTCTTAGTAATGCACAATTGATCCAACTTCAACAGTGATGCAACTGCAATTTTCTACTTCAAAATGTTCTGAAAAATATTATTCAAAAGATGAAGATAAATTTGTGAAAGGGCTTTTTGATCATTTTGTTGTTTCTCTTCCAATGTCCAAATTGTGAGCATCTTGTCAAATTTCAACAATGCATGATGCAAATCTATCTGAGCGAGGATTGATCGCATCTTCACCTTCCACAACGGGAATCTAGTGTTGCGATCCAAAAGTGAAATATCATACTTCATGATTGTCATCAAGAGCAAATCTCGAACAAATCAAACATTAAGATCCGATACCACTTAATAGAATTCGAACAAGAATTATGTATGTTGATACAAATTGTTGGGTATAGAAGAAACGAAATTATAGACACAATATGATGTAGTAATCACAACACAAGAAGAATACAAGAAATTGGCATAGGGATGTAGAATGTATTATAAAAAAAGAAAGATTTACAAAGATTGTGTGTTTATTACAATTCTAATGAAGTCTAATTTGTTCTAACTATGAAGAAAAGCTAACTATATATATGGGTACATGTCAAACTCTAATAAGAGTCCTAAAGATGAGAACGACATAAAAAATCACATGTAATAAAGAAAACAATATTGGATTGGACAAAGCGCGGCACTCGAGCGCCATGCTCGTGGTAAACAAGTGACAGGTGTGTTGCTCGAGCGTCAAGCGGACAATAGGCAATGCGATGTCTTTTCCTCCTTGATCTATATTTTGACCTCTTCAAAGTCCAATTCAACAAATCTACAAATACCTAATAGAATTTGGGTCAAACTTTAACAGTGCCCTTTTACTTGTTGGGTTATTAGTCCAAAACGTCCATAATTTCAAGTTTATTGTGCAAAATGTCCCCACATTTTCTTTTGCATTTTCACATTTATTTATACATTTTGTTGCGAAAATTATCATTTCCATTCATTTTCTCATTAAAAAGTTATGAAATGACAAATATACCATCATATTCAAATAAAAAATAATAATAAAGGACTAATTGCAGCCTTAGTTGCAAAGTTTTCAAAAAAAAAAAAAAACTACAAATGAATCCCAAATAAATAATTAAAAATCAAAACTAAAAAACAAAAATCTCTTCCCACCAGCCCCGCCCCACCCTACATGTGATTTCAGACTACACCATGTTTTCTGTATTATTGATGACTTCATTCTTTACCTCTTCCCTCCATAGCCTTTCGCTCTTCTACTTCTCCTAATCCTCTCTCTTCATTTTTCTTAAAGCTTCTTTCTATTCTTGTTCATTTATTAAAATTTTTAGCCGATAAACTAAACAAAAACACCATTTTTATTAACATGTCTACATTTATATACAACACACACACGCAAGTTTAACAGACCAGATCTTTAGAGTGAATATTATCATACACCCTTTTGAGTTTTGTCATCTTTTGGGTTGAAATTTTAATGGAGAAATCAATGGCGCTCTATTTTTTCAATTGTGCCTTTGTTTCTTGTATTAATTAGGATTCTTCCTTTAACATTGGGTGGCAATGACTATGGCCAAGCTCTTATTAAGGGCATTCTATTCTTTGAAGCTCAGAGATCTGGTTACTTGCCCAGTAATCAAAGAATCCAATGGCGGGGTAATTCTGGACTCAATGGAGGAAAAATTGATGGGGTATGCATCACTGCAAATTTGGTTCAGTTAAAATATTTTACTGCAATTTCTTTAGATAAGTTTGTACTTCAAAATTGTGTGTTTTTAAGGGGTTAATTACTTGAATGGTTACTGAACTTTGCCAAATGTTACTACTTAATAATTGAACTTAAAAATATATCTCGATGGTTTCTGGATTTCGTTAAGTATTAGTACTTCATAAGTGAACTTAAAAATATATCTCAATAGTCATCAATATGTACCATATTACCCATCAATCACTCAAGTGAAAAACCCGTTTGTTTTAAGTAACACTGAGTTATTAATGTGATGGAAAATATTATTTTATTGAAGAATGTGTGGTTAAAAATAAGTAGAAGAATGAGAATACGAAAAATAATGTGGCTCAAACAGGGACTTAATCAAAGCCCATTAAAAAAATATGTGCTAAGCAATCACTTCATCACTCATCGGCATGGTTTCTGAAATCATATATGGGTTGAGTGGGGTGGGGAAAGGAAAGAAGATTATGTGATTTTTTTTTCATTTTTAATTTTGATTTTTAATTATTTACTTAGGATTCATTTATAATTTTTTGAAAAATTTAGGATTATGGTTGCAATTAGTTTTTTTATTTTTTATTTAAATAGGAGTGTATATTTGTCATTTTACAGCTTCTTATTGAGAAAATGAATGGAATTAATGATTTTCGCAATAAAATGTGTATATAGGGACGAAAATGCAAAAACAAAAAAAATGAAATGTGAGGACGTTTTACACAATGAATTTTAAATGTAGAAAGTTTTGTGCTAATAAGACTTTCCTTGTTTATTTATTTATTTATTTTAAATAATTTAGCCCCTCATTGGTTCAACTTAAAAAAAAAAAGAGATTAAAATCTAGACCAGTCAAAAATGAATTTAATTATACGTTTCATGGGATCCATAACTTTTAAAATCAATTATCTTAAAATTCAGGTTGATGAAATTGAAGCGAGGCTTTTGAAAAGTGAAGTTGTGGAGTTGGTTAAGAGAGATGGTGTGCTGTCGTAGGCACCCAAAAATAGTCCTTAAACCTCTAAAACTAATGTAGTAGTGGAAGTAAGGGTCGATCCCACGAAGAGTGTGTAATTCAATAGTTTATGCTCCGTACAATGATTGGGGGGTTTTGCATGCAAACAATTGTAAATAATGCAATTAATAACAATGAAAACTAAATTAACGAAAATAATCAAAAGACTAACCTTGATCCAAGTCAATATCCACCTTCAGAAATCCACAACTGATCATAGATGCAATGATAATTCAATTCATATCTTGAATATTCACCGTTGGAATAATTTTCATATTTCTCCTTAATTTTAGTTAGTTAGAAACCAGCGTTCTAATTAACCCTAATTATTAAATAACCCCAGACCAGCGCTCAAGATTCAATTTAATAACAGCTTTAAACAATAGAGAAATCGATGAACTAGATAACACAAACACCAGCGGTTGCATTCAATCTATTTAAACATTCTTCTTAAGATTCAATAACCTCTATCGCAGAAAATTATCAAATCCTAGTGCTTCACAAGTTAAAAGAATCAAACAATTACGGATTTGATATTTAACTTAGCAGTAGATTGTAACGAATAATAAACTAGTAGGCCTCCTAGCAATTAAACATAACAATCATAGAAATAAGTGCAGAAAAATATTTAATACTCAAAAACATGAATTAAATTAAGAAAAACCATTTAGATCTCACAATATGTGGTTCCGAGGCTTCAATCTCCTTCGACCAAGTGTAAAGGTTTAGTTACAATTCATGAATCTAAGAGAAAAATAGAGAAGAATCAAGTTGGAGAGGTTCTCCCTCTGTGTTTTTGGTCTCCTTGTGTCTATTTATACTTCCCTACATGTTCTTGGCCAATTTGGAGTCTTTTTCTCGAGTTTTCGCGGCCCAAACAATAAAAACCTAAAATCTGTGACGGCGCGCAGCGCTTGAGCGCTATAGGAGAGCGCTTGAGCGCTAGAAATCTGTCCACTTTGCGTATGTTTCAGTATTTGCATCATAACTTCCTCTTCCGATGTCCGATTAAGACGATTCAAGATGCGTTAGAAAGATAACTCAAAGGGCTACAACTTTCATTCAGAGACCATCTTCAAATTCGATCTTTTACCATGTCAACAATTGGTCTCAATATGATGTTGAAAACCGATGCAAAATTTTTCAGCTTGAAAGTTGATATGTGAAAATGTCTTGACCATATTTCATCCCTTTGAATCCTTTCTTCATCCAATTGACCTCTAACACTCTCGAATCTTTATCTCAAGGTTAGAATCAAGTTTAGAATATTTTCACTTTAATCCTTGAACTTTCACTTTCTTCCATTTTGGTCCCTTTTCACCTATTTCTTCCAAATTACACCATATCGATAGAATTGCCACCTAAATCAAAATATGAGCGTAATGAGTACATTTTAGCACAAAATAATCATACGAGCACATAAAATAAGGAGGGAAAATATGCATTTTTCATTCCTATCAAATTCCCCCACACTTAGCTTTTACTCGTCCTCGGGCAAAACTCAAATTTAATTCCCCAAAACACCAGGTCATAATGCCAAGAACATAGAACCATCAAACATTTTCAAAACACATAAAATATCATGAATAACATTCCACACAACTCATTATCAATTAGCGACCATGTTCATATGAAGATGGAGTAAACTAAACATGTAGACCCTCACGGATATAAGCACTCAACTCTCATGTGTTTAAAATGGTAAGTGTTTCGCTCAAATTCATTCCAATGGAGATGTTCTACCATATGCTTGCATATCTTCTCACTCGCCATCACTTAGATCACATGCTTTACAAGAATCATAAGGACTTTTCAAAGGTTGTAATGTGGTTTATGGTCAAGGTAGGAAATATTTGGGTATGTGACTCAAGAGCCATCAAAACTAGTGGAGTAAAGGTAAAAAGACTTAGCTCAAACATATACATAAAACATGTAAACCAACCACTCCACATGATAGTTTCATCATTTTTGCATCTATCCCACACAAATCGAACTCCTTTTGAGATGTAGGAAGAGTTATGAATATAGATCTTTTTTCACATTAAAATCACTCTCCTTCATCACTTATTTTTTTTCTTATTTTTTTCTTCAATCATGCATTTTTTTTTCTTCTCCTTCTTGCATTTTTCTTACACAATGTAAACTTCAAATTATACACCAATAATGGAACTCCCTGAATTGACATAGAAAATTTGTTCTAATTCACCAATAATAGCAATGCCATAAATCTTGATACCCCCACACTTATTTTCTTGCATACCCACATTTCTCATGACATTCAACGATACTCCACTAGCTCTAAGGCTTGGGTAAAGATATTGTTTTTCCAGTTTAAAACTTGTAATGTGAGTTTATACAAAGAAAAGGCAATAAGGCTCAAATGGGTTCAACAATGGAAAATTCAATTACAAGGTCGACGAGGCTAATGAAGCTCATTTATGTAACAAAGATGGCCTTAATCATGTTCGTGCATGCATGTATCAATGTGATCTTGAAGAGAATCAAGGCAAGTTCTAGAGAAACAAAACCATGGAAGAATATCACACATGAAAAAGAATAATGAGACTGTTATGGATGTATCAGTCTAAAGGCTCAAAAATCTCACCGGCTTTTGTCTACAGAATTTAGTTACTACTATCCTCAAAGAAAATAACTCCACTAATCAACTCTAAGTTGGAGGATTATTCATTCAATCATGTTATGAGTTCTTCAAAAGCCTAATTAATTCCAGCAAATAGCATACACAACCAAAAATCTTTTAACATCAACTTCTCTTCTTGAAAAATTATGCACATTTGTGTTTTCTTTTAAAAAAAAAGTAACTCACTCAATATAAATGCAACCTAAATCCAAATCCCTCCCCCACACTTAAAACTTACATTGTCCTCAATGTAGGTCCAATGCAAAGAAAATGACAAATATAACTAAAATAAAAAATGGAATGCGAAAAATAAAAAATAAAAATAAAATGATAAAGGAACGAACTCCCCTTGGGTTGCCTCCCAAGCAGCGCCTTTGTTTATTGTCTTTGGCTCGACTCAATGTCTCCTTATTCAGCCCGGGTCTATCATGGTTGGCTTCGATCTTCCTTGCGATGTACCAAGTTCAATGGGAATGATAACTGACAATGTTCTTTCACCTCCATGGAGTAAATACTTATAGTGATTGAGGTGAGGCTTCAAATCCGAAATGAAAGTCTGCAAAACAGAAAGTAGAGGCTTCTTATTAGAAATTGGTAATACAAAATAAGAACTGTTACCTAACTCTGGAAGATCATTTAATGCTGCCACAGTTCTTTGTAACTCAGTGTTTAAGGCCAGCTCCTCTTTTTCCTTTCCAAGATGCTCAATATTAGCAACTTCCAATTCTTTTGTAGCAACAAATTCGAAAACATCCTGTGCTAATTGATCAATCACATCAATAAAATGAACATGGTTATTATTACATGGATGTTTCATGGAATCATAAATATTAAGTGTAATAGTTTTATCATCAAATTCCATGGTTAGTGTGCCATTATGAAAGTCCATTTCAGTTTTGGATGTCCTTAAGAACGGTCTTCCTAACAAAATAGGGAGAGTTTGATCACTACTGCCCATGTCAAGCACATAAAAATCAGCAGGAAAAACCAACTCATTAACTTTCACAAGAACATCCTCAACTACCCCCTTAGGATATGTATTAGATTTATCAGTTAGTTGGATTGTCACACCAGTGTCAATTAAAGGTCCTAGTTTCAAGGAAGTGTATACCGAATATGGCAAGACATTAATAGATGCTCCGGAATCTAACATGACCTTCTCAAACTTAGTATTGCCTATCATGCAATGGATAGTGAACATACCTGAATCCGTGCACTTTGCAGGAAGTTTCTTTTGAATTATTGCAGATACCTGTTCTCCAACTTTTACCCTCTCAATCCCCTTCAATTTCTGTTTCCTTTTACTTGTGCACAAGTGTTTCAAAAATTTAGCATAACGAGGCATTTGTTTAAACATATCTAAAAGTGGAATATTTACCTCACATTTACTAAAAATTTCATGCAGCTCATCATGATCTCGTTCATATTTCCTAGATCCTACTAAAGCTTGAGGAAAATGAGGTACACATTTATAATCAGAAAGAGGTGGAAACTTACGCTCAGTTACCTCAATATCGTTAGGAGCACTCTTTTCTGCTGTGATATATTCCTCATTTTCTTCCATCGATGATGTAGGGGCTACCTTCACTGGAACTTCAACCTTCGCTCCACTCCTCAACATGATTGCACTTACATTTTCTTTTGGATTTATCATTGTTTGAGATGTCAATTCTCTCATATTCTGTGACTCCAACCTACTGACCGCGTTAGCCATTTGACTAATTTGATTCTCCAAACTTTGAATGCTAGCCCTTCTCTCCTGTTGAAATTGTAAAGTGTTAGTGGCAAGAGATTTAACCATATCTTCTAAAGACATACTAGAGTTAGAAGTTTGGCTATGTTGATGTTTAGGAGGGTATGGCTGATTATATTGCTGAAAATTCTGCCAATTTTGATTCATAGGTTGATTCACTTGTCGATTCCCATAACTAATATTTGGATGATCCCTCCATCCTTGGTTGTACGTGTTTGAATAGGGATCATAATTCCTTTGTGGTTGTCCAAGAAAACTACCAACTGCATTTACGTGGTCAACGGATTCTTCTTGAAGTGTTGGACACATATCAGTTGGATGGCCTACAAATGAACAAATTCCACAAGTCTTTGCTGTTTGCATAGTACCTACAGCCATTTGACAAATAAGAGTAGTTAGACTCGCAAGTTGTTGTTCAATGGATGAAACATTTACATCATTAACATGTGTAGATGGCATGTCGAGCCTAGTGCCAAATTGTTGAGAATTGACGGCCATATTTGCAATCAAGTTTCTTGAGTAGAATATCAAGTTATAGGGATAAACTATCAAGGAAACTAAAAAAAATATGAAAAACAGGTTAAAAAGAAGCTAGAATAAGAAAAATAAATAAAATTCTATGCTAAAACTCCTAAAAACAATAAATTGTCTAAAAACCTAAAAAGTATGATTTTTTTTTTCGAAATAAAATAAACAACTAAAGAAGCACAAAAATAAATTACACCACTCCCCGGCAACGGCGCCAAAATTTGGCGTGCTGTCGTAGGCACCCAAAAATAATCCTTAAACCTCTAAAACTAATATAGTAGTGGAAGTAAGGGTCGATCCCACGAAGAGTGTGTAATTCAATAGTTTATGCTTCGTACAATGATTGAGAGTTTTTGTATGCAAACAATTGTAAATAATGCAATTAATAACAATGAAAACTAAATTAACGAAAATAATCAAAAGACTAACCTTGGTCCAAGTTAATATCCACCTTCGGAAATCCACAACTGATCATAGATGCAAGGATAATTCAATTCATATCTTGAATATTCACCGTTGGAATAATTTTCCTATTTCTCCTTAATTTTAGTTAGTTAGAAACCATCGTTCTAATTAACCCTAATTATTAAATAACCCCAGACCAGCGCTCAAGATTCAATTTAATAACAGCTTTAAACAATAGAGAAATCGATGAACTAGATAACACAAACACCAGCGGTTGCATTCAATCTATTTAAACATTCTTCTTAAGATTCAATAACCTCTATCGCAGAAAATTATCAAATCCTAGTGCTTCACAAGTTAAAGGAATCAAACAATTACGGATTTGATATTTAACTTAGCAGTAGATTGTAACGAATAATAAACTAGTAGGCATCCTAGCAATTAAACATAACAATCATAGAAATAAGTGCAGAAAAATATTCAATACTCAAAAACATGAATTAAATTAAGAAAAACCATTTAGATCTCACAATATGTGGTTCCGAGGCTTCAATCTCCTTCGACCAAGTGTAAAGGTTTAGTTACAATTCATGAATCTAAGAGAAAAATAGAGAAGAATCAAGTTGGAGAGGTTCTCCCTCTGTGTTTTTGGTCTCCTTATGTCTATTTATACTTCCCTACATGTTCTTGGCCAATTTGGAGTCTTTTTCTCGAGTTTTCGCGGCCCAAACAATAAAAACCTAAAACCTTTGGCGGCGCGCGGCGCTTGAGCGCTATAGGAGAGCGCTTGAGCGCTAGAAATCTGTCCACTTTGCGTATGCTTCAGTATTTTCATCATAACTTCCTATTTCGATATCCGATTGAGACG
The DNA here is from genome assembly GCA_019097785.1 of Fraxinus excelsior. Taxonomy (NCBI): domain Eukaryota; kingdom Viridiplantae; phylum Streptophyta; class Magnoliopsida; order Lamiales; family Oleaceae; genus Fraxinus; species Fraxinus excelsior. The sequence goes on along the minus strand of CM032624.1, from coordinate 50,334,556 downwards.
ATTCAAGATGCGTTAGAAAGATAACTCAAAGGGCTACAACTTTCATTCAGATACCATCTTCAAATTCGATCGTTTACCATGTCAACAATTGGTCTCAATATGATGTTGAAAACCGATGCAAAATTTTTCAGCTTGAAAGTTGATATGTGAAAATGTCTTGACCATATTTCATCCCTTTGAATCCTTTCTTCATCCAATTGACCTCTAACACTCTCGAATCTTCATCACAAGGTTAGAAACAAGTTTAGAATATTTGCATTTTAGTCCTTGAACTTTCACTTTCTTCCATTTTGGTCCATTTTCACCCATTTCTTCCAAATTACGCCATATCCATAGAATTGCCACCTAAATCAAAATATTAGCATAATGAGTACATTTTAGCACAAAATAATCATACGAGCACATAAAATAAGGAGGGAAAATATGCATTTTTCATTCCTATCAAGAGATGCAAATGAAAGGTTGAAGATGAATGAGAGCTTAATAGCTTTGCCTTTTAAGCTGGATTATGTTGGAGGTATAGATTTGCGTGTTACGAATTTAAGGAAGGCAGTGATTCATGGTGTTTGATAACTGGAGGGTGGACGTTGAGGCGGTGGGTAGTTTTGGAAAGATGAAGTGAAGTGAGGTTAGAGTAATGTGGAAAATAAAGTTTTAAAAATTTAAAATTATGGGTGGCACATATAAAAAATTTGGGTGTCATTTGTAAACAATAAAAAGTCTGGAATTGAAACTGCAGATATTCATTTTAATTTTGACAATTTTTACTATTTTTAACGGTAAACTAACTGTAAGGGATTTGTCACGCCTAAATTGGTGTATTCCGCACCAAAAGTCTCAAATAATGACATTTTATGCTATTTCTAATATATAGAAAATTTTCTACACTATCCATTGGGTAAGGGAATTTTTTGCTATTAAGCATTCAAATTAAATCAAGGAAAAATTGTAGTCAAGATACCAAATATTTCATCTAGTAGCAGAGGACTCTAAATTTGGTTTTGGAAAGGGTAGGGTAGGATAAGGTAAGGTGGGCTGGGTTGCGCTCTTGAGAAGAAAAACTGATAATTTTCGTTTGATTTTGGTGCTTTGGTTTTTCGGTTTTAAAAGGGGGAAATGTGTTTAACTAATATGTCCTTAGTTTATTTGGTTCAAGTCTACAACTAAATGAAAAGTTCGATATTTTAGCCGCAATTTTCCCTTAAATCAACAAGTGGTGTTTCTAATTTTGGAGCTTATTTGTTTCCTATTGTAATTTACACCATTACTATCAAATCACAAATCAGGTGAACATCACATGGTCCATGGGCCCTGATTCGAAAGCAGTGTGTCCCCGTAAGCAAATCAAAATCTCTCTTCTGCCATGTCATTACCAACCAATCAAAATATTCTTTGCACCCGCTACGGGAAACACAAACCCCATTCCAAATACGATGTCGTTTCAGTGACCCACAAATTTCCCGTCAACAAACATATCCGTCGCCATATAGAATAATTGAAATCGCACTAGTGCCCTTGTCTATTTCTACAACTACCGAATTCTCTACAGTCCCTAAACATTATTACTTGTGCCACTTGGGTCCCACTCATTTTATTGTTGCTTTTTTAGGTTACACAATTGGATGGAATTCGTTCAAATTTCCATCAAATAATCACTTGAAAGGCACGTGATCTTCATTCTTACACGGGAACTTAGCCTATATTTAGACAAAAACCATTTTGATCATCATTTCGTTAAATCTAAGTTCACCATGTTTCATTTCACCTTTTCCCTCCTTATGTGTTGCTCTCCATTCTAATCTCGTGGTCTATAGAGAGAGGACCACAAATTCCAATTGGTCTTTTGTTTCTTCTTGAAATTTTATTTTCCATAAATTTTCTTTTATTTTTCAAAGACAATCCATTCATACTTTTCAAGTTAACTAGTGGGGTAAACGTGCGTTACACGTTAATTGGATAATGTTAAAAATAAGTGTGTACCAAAATAAAGAATAAGCCTATAAAAGTCGACATACAAATTATATTTACAAACTCGACATATAAATATAAACCAATTTGATGATTCTTAATAGATGCAATTCATTCACAATATGGGTTTATGTTTAAAAATATATATATAGTATCTTGATTCAACCTTGATAATAGGAAAAATTGTATTTGAGAACTCTGAATACATTACATGCAACATTAATCTAATCTAACAAAATTGTTCACTAATTACAAAAGGAAAATAACATTTTAACACAGTTCTAATATTTTAATCATGAGATATTTGAGAAACTTTTGCAAATTGAATAAAACATCAAAACAGATGAATATCAGCTCACTAATAAATATGTTAATAAGAAAGATAACACTAACTATTATTAGTACAATGACATTAAAGCAAACATGGGCATCGCCTCTCGTGGGCGTTCGGGGGTGACGTCCCCATCGGTGATCGACTGACCGGTCAGGTCGTCGAGGGTCGAGGGAGTAACGCCCCTCGTGGGGGTTCAGGGGGCAATGCTCCCGATGGGGTCAACCTGATTTTTGTGTGTGGAATAAAGTTGTGTTTTTATGATGAACCGATTTTTTTGCTTTTTTTTTTTTATTCTGAATTCTAACATAAGAATAAAAATTGTAAACATTAATATCTAATAGAATTGAATATTTTTTAGTATTAATATTAATAGAATGAAATGTTCATATTTTGGCAAAAAAAAAAAAAAAAAATTAAGAAATAATTCAGTAATAATTTCAAAAATATGAAAGTATTTTTTTCTAGCAAAAAAAAAAGTCGGTAGACATGATATCCGTCATGTCTCTGCACTGCGCGGATACATTTTCTTTATCCTTCTTCTAAGAATACATGTCTAAATAATAAGCAACCCCGAAAATCTTAAAAATAATTATTGGAATTCCCATGTTTAGCCTTTAGCCTATACTTTTCTCTATCTATTTATCACATACTTCCACCCCAAGATCTAAAATCACTACCTATTACATCCTAGATCAAAGACATTTATTACCGGCCACCATCACCAATGGAACATGATTGTCATCCTCGAAACGACAACCATCATTAATCTCATAGTAGAATGAATGGTATTATAATCAAAATATTCAAATAAAATATACAAATTTACTCCAACAAATAAAAGAAAACCATATTGTTCCACCAATAATTACTATATGGGTGTGCATATTTTTTTAGGAGAAGCACCATCTAAGCCTAGAAGGGATTTGAGGTCTCTACCTAGACTTATTGGGGATTTTTGAATTCCCAAGCCCTATCTATTGGTAAAGAAATGACGTTCAAATGGGAGGCGTGCATCTCTTAATGTAATTGCAAGATGATGTTAGATATTGAATTTGGAAATATGTAACTGTAAGCTTATGGTTGGCCAAAACAGACACCGTTGAGGATGACTTCTTGAAAACCTAAATAGATTTTGAAACTAAGAAACTTCTTTTAAATCTATATAGAAATTTTTTTTGACAGATCTTTATGTGACACTTAAAAAAGCTTCCAAAGGCAGCTAACTCCAGAAGTACTTCTACAAAATGTAGAAGCTATCCAAAATGACTTTCATAGTAAGTACAAAAATCCAAGATTTTGTCATCATCTACTCAATACTTTCGAGTGGTATTATCACCTCCTTATCAAACATGTTAAAATAATGCTATGTTAAACTTACAATTAGAGGTCACTGAACTTTGAGAGCAGAAATTTAGTCGCCCCTTCAATGCCCTTCTTGAACTCCGCTTGCTTCTCTTGGGTGTCAACAACTTGACATACTTCTTGGTGGGTGCAACAAATTGCTTCTTGTCAAATGTGGGTTGCTCCTGTATTTAATAACAATGTTAAAAGACACTAAATTCTAAACATAGAATTCAATCATAATACACAATTACACATTATGCATGAACTAATTCTGGATTTTGAATGTGTCAACAATGCCAACGAACTTAATAGCAGTGTCATCAACACCATATCCTCATCAGCAGCAGAAGGGTTTGCACCAATGTCTACACCAACTTCTCCCTGGACAACCCACTGTAATCCACCACAAAAATTACAATGAAAATCTTTCAAATGAGACATAATAATACAAGCATCCAATATTTTCTAGGATAATCCAAACAAACAAGCAATTAAAAAATAAAGCAAATTGATAATTGTTTAATGAGTTAATGAACATAACGATGAACCAAATAACTAAATCTAATAAAATAAGTAAAGATTTTTACGTTTCCTTCAATTTCCCAGACAATCCCATTTTCAATTTCATTGTATGGAAATAAGATTGAAAGAAGTTCATCACCTAAAAAAAATAATAAGAATGTCAATCATTGTAAAAACATTAACTGGTTATGGTAATCTGAAAAGCCAATTAAACTCTCCAGAAATAACTCGTCCCGAATTGTGCAAATTGTTGACCCCGAAGTGGGTATGTCATCGTCAAGAATCAGAAGATGAATGCCAAATCTAAGCTTGTACAGGCACCTCATTCTTGGAGAGGTGAAATTAATGGAAGAGTTTTTAGCGGTGTAGCAATTCAGCGTATAACTGTTGTGAATTAATGGTGCTAGATTGATGAATGATGGGGAGTGATATGGATGAAGTTAATTGCGTGTAAAAATGAAAGATGCAGTGGGTGATGGGTTGCGTGAAGATGAGGAGATACGTGAAAATTTTAGGAAAAAAAAGCATTTTCGTCGACGATGAGAAATCGCGACACGTAGTGTCAAGTTTTTTGGCTCTTTTATTTTGTAGTGATATTATTCAAAAAAAAAAAAAAACAAATGTTTTGGAGGGGACTTTATATTATACAAAAATACCCTTGAAAGAATGTTTCACGTACTTTGCAAATGATGATTTGATGGAAAATTGAACTATTTCAGTCTATTCGGTTTATGTGTACCAAATGAGAAGGTCTGAGGACCTAAATGCAACAGAAAAATAAATAGGTACCCCAAGTGAGATGCGTTATGTTTGGGTATTGGGTGAGAATTGCCCAAACAAGCTATTTCGTATTCTGTGGCAGTTTGGGTAATATTAACACAATGTAAAGGTCTTTTTCGAGTTGCTGAGTGCAGGTTGAATTGTAGAGGTTGCTTCCTCTTTCTCATCAGTTTTCTCTCCTCTACTCTCTATTCCAATTTTCCATTTTCTCTCACCATTTTTTGGCTTCAAGATTGAAAATTCGAGAGGATTTTTGGGGATTTAGGCAATATGAGGTGCGCGTTGTGTAAAGGAATGGCTACGATTTACTGTGAATCAGACCACGCAAGTTTGTGCTGGGACTGCGACGTGAAGGTGCACTCGGCGAACTTCCTGGTGGCTAGGCATTCTAGGAATCTGCTTTGTCACGTATGTCTGTCCCCGATGCCGTGGTCTGCCTCCGGTGGGAAACTAGCACCCACCGTCTGTGTGTGTGAAAAGTGTGTAAATGGAACCGTCACGACGGAAGAAGAAGATGAGGATGAAAGCAATGTGGAAAACGAAGTTGAACCTGCTGATAAGGACAAAGAAGAGGACAATCAGGTAGTACCATGGTCATCGACATCTCCGCCGCCTGCGAGTTCTTCAAGTAGCGAAGGGTCGACAATCGGATATAGAGAGGTTCGAAGGAAGCGAATGCGCGAGGAAGTTTCAAATGTACGATTTTTTTAATTATTTTTTTGCTTCATTTGGTTCATCAAGAAAATGATTTTTGAAGATTTCGATTTTCTTTACACAATTTCTTTTCGAATTTGGAGATCGTAATTATGAAATTTTGGTTTTAAAACGACAGGAAGATCACGGTTGCTCGTCGTCTCAACCTGATGTGTACACACCGCCGTTTGCCGCTGCAGAGTTGGTGGTGGAAGAAGTTGAGCCGTTGCTCGCTCCACCAAAAATCCGGAAAATTGAATCTGATAAAACAGATGGGGTGGGGTTATCTGAATCAAGTATTTTGGAATCCTTGAGAAGATTTCACCGGGAAGATATGTCATCAGGTGCAAAAGAGTTCTGCCGCGACATCAGTGCCGTAGATTACGATTCATGCGACTCTTCTTAACCGATAGATATGAAGGCTGAAGGTTTTTGATATGCCAATTTCTTCATTATTTTATTTAGGATTATTAACCTTTTGTTAGGGGTCTTTTTAATATTGGCTAAAAAATTGTGGTTCCAATGGCTTAATTTGTAGTTTTGACTTGTCAAGAGGTTTGTTTAGGGTCAGTCAGAAGAAGCTTCTATGGTCGGTTCGTCAGCCTTTGGAGTGATCTTCTAGTACTCATGTGGAATTAAAATGAGTAGATAGTACTTTAGGTATTGGGTCGAGGAAATGTGATACTTGTATGCTGTTGACTAGGGGTGGGTATTGGCTAGGGTCAGGTTGGGTTTGGCCCAAACCCAACCCAGATCGAATCGGGTCGGGTCCAATGTTTTTTTTTTTTTATAGCACTGATTGACTTAAATATAAATGATACTTTTGCCATTTTAATAAGAAATTTTCAACAAAATAATATTTGACATTCATACGATACAATCAATTAAAATTGAGTAAAAGGGCAATGACAATGCTAGGAGGTGAAAGTGAGCAGCAAGGCTTACACCAGAGGGGTAATGTGAATCCGAACTCGAAATTGAACGTAAACTTTTTGCCCCCTTCGTTGGACTCCAATGCTATTGCAGATACTATCAGGTCCTTCTTCCCAATGAGTGCTTCGGTCGAGTCCAGTTCCTCAGCTATATAGTTTCAAAACTTTGGAACTGATGATTTGCTGTCAAGAACCAATAGCCTGAGTCAAGATCTAAGGCTCTCTTTGCAGTCATTTCAAGATCCAATTTTGCTCCACCACCATAACCAACAACGGCCTCAGTAGCATCAAAATCCCATTCACCACAGTGAACAAACACATGTTCAATCACAAGAACCAAATAGCCAAAGTCAAGATCTAAGGTTTCTTTGCAGTCATTTCAAGATTCAATTTTGCTACCATAACCAACAACAGACTCAGCAGCATCAAAATCCCTGTTACCACAATGAACAAACACATGTTCAATCACAAGCACATGTCCTACTAAGTTATTGCGAAGCCGAGAAAACCCATGAATGCCCCCCTACTTCTTGCAGCAGTATCATAAACATTAGCTACCCATTTCGACTTAGAGGCGACCTCGAAAATTCTTGCATAATGCTTCCACAACAGCGTTTATTCTCTCTCTATCCTGCAACAATTCCAGGCATTCTGTAAATTCGACTTGTAAATTTTATGATATCTGTTGACCCCAAAAATTGGTCCAACAGAGAAACAGTTCCACGTGTTTCTTTTATGGTAGTGAGATTATACTTTGTAGGAAAAAGGGGGTCGGCCAGAATGGTAAATTCAAAGAAAGCCAAAGCGTTGTGTATAAATTTGCATCATCCTTTACAAAGTTACAGTGTGCGCTTTTATAGTAGAATGCAATGGTGGAGAGCCGTTGGATGATGGAACACGTGGCCTCATCCGCATAGCCGAGACCTCTTATCGTAGCCATCAATCAATCATTCATAGGTCATTTCGTATTTAATGCTGTGACGGCTTGGCAGCCCTATGCCTGGTATGTAAGACTAGATTTGACTTGTTTCATTAAGTGGAGCTACATATATAGTGAGTTGTCACATCACCCACTTGATACAAGATCTAGTATGAGATCTTCTTCAATACGCCTCTACATATCTCGTGTCACCCATTGGGGCTTAGCTCTTCATAAGGGTTCGGACAATAGAGGTTCGACCAATAGTGGCTCGGCCAAAAGAGGTTCGGCAAGATAGGGGTTCGACCAACAGTGGCTCGATCAAATTCCCGTATGGGCAGAATGATGTGGGACGGATCTAGGTTCACTTGCTGTGTAGTTTGTCACTTGGCTATATTTAGGACTTCGCTGGAACTTGTCCACTTGCCACGTGTATTTATTGTACGATTATTTATATGAGTAACATCAGTCCCCCTAGTTTGAGCCGTGCATTCATGTGTGGGTCGGACTTTGAACATACCACATGACATATAGGTGCAGCCCTATGAGGCCGGACTTACCTTGACTGAGGCCTTTTATACAAAGGAGGAGCCTGCTTGAAAGGGGCAGCCTTTATTGGTAGCGCCTTGCGTAGGACCGGGGGCTAGGCGATATGTGTCGTCCAGGGGGAGCTCTTCCGCAACCGACCCTGTGGTTCCTTTGGACACTTTTTCCGATCCCCGGGTATACTTCGAACCTCAACGACATCTGTCATTGCTTCCAGAAGCGCTGAGTCCCAAAGGACTACAGCTGGTGATTCTGGTCATTTCCAAGGCTTGGGGCGTCGTGTGTATTTAATGCGAAATGATTACGCCGGCGCGCGCTTTCCTACGCCTACGCCTTTCTTGGGCGCGTGCCAGGTACGAGTTCATCTACACCCTTAATTGTGTCAATCCGACTGGTCGTCTACTGGCAAGCACGCTGAGCAGGATTACAGGTGGACGACCCAGATGGAACTTGTAGGAAACATCCAACGGTGGGGCCTCGCCCTCACATCCTATATAAAAGGTTGGAAATCCGTCTTTTTCACCTTTTCCACTTTCAGAAAAATTTGCGACCAAGTTCCTCTTGAGGCATTAGTCCGAACTCCTTTGTTTCCCCGCCGTTAACGAAGATTTTGCTTTTCATAGCGTGTCCTCGGAGCCTGGTTTTTCTTTTAGAGTCTACGTAAGTATTTTCCTCCTTTTTGTCTAACTTCCAGCCTTGCCTTCTAATTTTGATGGCTTCTTCCTCTAGAAAGGAGGAAGTGGGAAGGTTCGCCAGGGCGGATATGGCCCTTATCTGTGCGGAGGCGGGTATTCCCCCGGTTATTCCTACTGGGAGGATCGCGGAAGCGATGGGGGGTCCTTTCAGTGCTTGGATGATGCAGGAAGGGCCCGTTGATCGTAGCATTAGGTGGGGGGCCTCTTTATGGCCAACAGATATAAAGGAGAGTGAACTGGAGGGATTTAGGGAGTCGTACCGGATTCCTGACGATATCGAACTGTTGCTACCAACACAAGAGGATAGGGCCTGTTTTCCAAGGCAAGGTTGTGTAGCGGTGAGCGAGGCGATATTGGCCGGGGGGTTAAGATTGCCTATACACCCATTCTTTAGATTTATCCTTAGGCACTATAACCTCGCCCCTACCCAACTCGTCCCCAATGCCTGGAGTCAACTTGCAGGGGCATTCCTTCTTTGGAAGGAGGTGACCCTTGGCGGGGACATGCCCCCCCATGTCTTCCAAACCCTTTTCCAGCCCCGAGCCTCTAGCGGGGGGGTCGATTGTAAGGGGTGGTACTGCGTCAATCCCTGGGGCTCGCATTCCCCCTTCGTCTGGGGAACCCCAACCTCCATAAAGAACTGGAAATCATCTTGGTTTTGGGTTAGGGGTCGATGGCAGACGGTGGAAGGGGATGTGGTCCCAGAGATAACAGTACCGACCCAATACCACGAGTACAGTGAGTCGAGTCCTATTTGTTTGTTCCCTTAATTGCTTATGTTATAATCGCACTAACGTGAGATTCTCGCAGCTGCAGCGGAACGATTCCGTCTCGAGCCGTCTGAGTGGGCCGAGGTAAGGGCCATATACGAACTCCCTGTCGAACGGAGGCATTTCAAAAACCTGATCGCCAAGAGGAGTTACTTCGTTACCCATTTCTTGATGGCAACGAAAGGTAAAAGAAACAAAGGTCCCTTTGCTCGCCCCTTTTTCGTTCCCATTCTCTTTCTGATTCGCCTTTTTTGCAGGGCAACATGACAATAAGGAACGGGTGAAACCGACCCTCCTGGATCTGAGGAGTCTTGGGGAGGCTCATAGGAGGAAGCCGTTGGCCAAAGATTCTTCTGCTTACAAAAATCAGAGGGACGAGCTTGCCCGTTTATCTAGGTCGAACCCTCCACCGCCTCCATCCAAGCCCACTGATAAGGATAAAGGGGAGGAGCAAAAAGGTGAGGCTTCACCAGATAGGCCCCCCAAGAGAAAGTTGGTTCTCACCAAGAATACCGGGCCTCCCCCCACCGAAACGTCAAACGACCCTGGGGGAGTCGCTGAAGAGGCCCATGATGGTCGAACCCCTTGCTTCTATTAAAGGGGTCGAGGGCGAAGAAGTTGCGGAGGAGGGTGTCTCCCTTCAGAGGAGAAAGAAGAAGGCGGTGGATTTCAGCACCCGTAGTGAAGATAAAGTCCAGAATTTCTTGGGTGGACAATCCGATGAAATCGCCCATGCCGTAATGGAAATGCTCCCGGCGGAGGCTCAAGGGGCGGCCAGGCTCAGCCATAAGTACTGGACAGAAAAATATTCTAACCATGCTGAGTGCTGCGATATTGTCGACCTTATGAAGGCCGGACTCGCCATGCAAGCTCGCTCTCAGAACTTCATGGTTGCGGCCCAGATGGAAGCGGTCCGGCTGCAAGGGGTTGTGAAGGATTACCTACAACGAGCCCAGAATGCTGAATTTTCTGTTATCAAGGCTAATGCCGAGGTCTCCTGTGCGAAAAAGGCCGCTGACGCTTCTAACTTGAAGTTGGCTGAAGTCGAGTCGAAGGTGGGGGTTCTCTCCAAGGAGAATAAGGAACTGAAGGATGAAATTCACCTCTGCCGGGCCGATGTTAATGCCCTGACGAGGCGCGTTGACAATTCTGACAATCTGCAGAAAATCGCCTCGTCGGCTTTAGATGTGGCGAACAAGGAGAAGGCAGAGTTGGCAGCTCGTGTGGGGGAGCTCAAAGCCGAGGTATCATCCTTCGATGAGAAACTCAAGAAGGCTGAGGACGCGGCAGTTCACAATTATGTGGCACATTTCCATGAGACTGCCGAATATGATGGGCTAGAAATCCACTGGCGGAGGGTCGCCTATGAAGAAGTTTTTGCCAGATTGGCGGGGACGCTCCCTCAAGTGGACCTGTCTTCTATAAGGAGCGAGTTCTTGCCGGATGAGCCTTCGACCCCGACAATCGAAGGGGGCGGTGCGGAAGCGACCGAAGTTACTGGGGACCCCGCCAAGGAGGACGCCGTTCCCGTAGATTAGGGTTTTTTATTTATCAGTTCCTCCTGTAACCTTTCATTAATGAAAAATTGGTTTATTTCGGTATTTCCTGAGCCGTGCACTTATTTTTATTTATCAAAGTATCTCTTATGGTATTAACTGGACTAGGTATAGGTTCGTTCTGCAGCAACCACAGCTGTATGGACTCCGTAATCAGTAATTCACGAACTTGTTATAATAAATATTCCAAAAGCGCGGGCCCATCTTGTAACTACCTTTGTTCGGGACGCAGGGGCCGGTTAAGCTTAATTGAAGTTACGAACTGGAAGCGTGGGTTCATCATACGTTTGACCATTTAGTTTTTAACATGGTGATCCGGGTCCGTCACACGACTAATCATTGGTAAATATGAGCGAGCCACACACCTGATCGAACTCGCGGGCTAAGAGATACATAGATGATTAGTAGTAATACATAGATGATTAGTACGTACACGAAACGGGGTTTTACTGATAGTACACACGCAGGTGCTCCATGTTCCAGGGGTGGGGTTGAACTTTGCCACCGAGGTTCTCAATTGAGAATGTACCGGGTCGGACTTCGTCTGTGATGCGATAGGGTCCTTCCCAACTGGGGCCCAGAGAGCCGACTCCAGGTTCTTTTGTGGACAAAAACACCCTCCGGAGCACCAAGTCGCCCCTTCTGAAGGATTTCCGTTTAACCTTGGCATTGTAGTATCTGGCCATCTTCTTTTCGTACCTCAGTAGTTTATCCTGCGAAGTCTCCCTCTTTTCTTCAAGGAAATCTAGTTCGCCCCGTCGTATCTCTTCGTTTGAGATTTCGTTGAAGTGCAGGCGCCGGGCGATGGCAGGCCGATTTCTACGGGGCTCATTGCCTCAGCCCCATAAGTCATTGAAAAGGGGGTCTCCCCGGTAGCCGTCCGACTGGTAGTTTGGATTGCCCATAGTACATTCGGAAGCTCATCGACCCATGCCCCTTTCGACTCATCCAGCTTCTTTTTAAGAAGGTGCTTGATGGTTTTGTTAACTGCTTCGACTTGGCCGTTTGCTTGTGGATGGTGAGGGAGGAGAAATGCTTTCGGATGTTTAACTCTTCGCAGAGGTCGCGAAGTTTCTTGTTGTCGAACTGTCGCCCATTGTCTGTTACTATTGAGTGGGGAATTCCGAAACGGCATATGATATTTTTCCACAAAAATTTTGAAGTATGTGCCTCTGTTATTTTTCCCAATGGCTCTGCCTCAACCCATTTAGTAAAGTAATCGATGGCAACAATGGCGTGATTAGCCCCTCCCTTCCCTTTAGGCATGGGGCCTATCAAGTCGATACCCCATTTGGCAAAGGGCCAAGGGCTGGATACAACGGTGAGCTCCTGGGCAGGCTGTCGCTGTATGGGGGAGAAACGCTGACACTTATCGCATCTTTTAACAAAATGGATGGCATCATTCTTCAAGGTGGGCCAGTAGTATCCCTGTCTTAGGACCTTGTGGGCGAGTGTTAAGCCTCCGGTATGGTTTCCACATATTCCCTTGTGTATTTCCCTCAAGACGTAATCCGCCTCTTCACCCCCAGTGCAGCGCAGGAGTGGCGAAGAGAATCCTCGTCGGTATAAGACCTCATCCTTGATTACATAGCGGGCGGCCCTGCGCACGAGTTTCCGAGCTTCTTGCTTGTTATCTGGGAGGGTGTGGTTTCTGAGATACGCAAGGATGGGTCGCATCCAGTCAGGGGTCTCTGTGATCCACATTGTTTCCTCTGCCTTGGAGGTGGAGGGTTCGGCAAGATGGTCAATAGGTATAAACTTGAGCAACTCCGAGTTCTTACTGCTAGCCAGTTTTGAAAGCGCATCCGCGTGCGCGTTTTCTGCTCTGGGGACCTGGGTCAGTTCGAATTTATCAAAGTAAGGGATCAATCCCCGGACCGCCTTTAAGTAAGCTGCCATGCCCTTGTCTTTGGCGGTGAAATCGCCGTTAACCTGGCTTACCACTAACTGTGAATCGCTTCGGACAATCAAACTTTTCACCTGCATCTCTCTGGCGAGCCTTAGTCCTGCCAGTAACGCCTCATATTCGGCCGCGTTGTTGGTTGTCTTAAATCCGAATCTCACGGCGCAGTTTAGCCTGTGGCCCTCTGGACTTTCCAGCAGTACCCCAGCTCCCGAGCCACTTTCCCCTGCCGACCCGTCCACAAATAACATCCAGGTTGATGATTCCGCGGGTTTCATATCAATGTCGACGTCGATGGGCTCTGTGAGTTCGGCCACAAAGTCCGCTACTGCTTGTCCTTTCACAGCAGTTCTGGGTAGGTACGAGATGTCGAATTCACTTAGCTCTATGGCCCATTTCATCAGTCTTCCGGATGCGTCCGGCTTCTGGAGCACTTGCCTGAGGGGAATGTTAGTCTTTACATGAATACTGTGGGCCTGGAAATAGGGCCTCAATTTTCTCGAGGCGATTATCAATGACAGGGCCAGCTTCTCGACGTTGGCGTAGCGAGTTTCTGCTGGCACAAGGGCTTTGCTAACATAATATACGGGTAGTTGCACGCTATCTTGCTCCCTTACGAGTACCGAACTTACAGCGTTGGCACTTACGGCCAGGTATAATGACAGGATTTCCCCCCTTCTTGGCTTGGAGAGGAGCGGAGGCTGGCCCAGGTGTTTCTTCAGTTTCTGGAATGCCTCTTCGCATTCCTCGTTCCACTGGAACCTCTTTTTCCCTTTTAGGACTTGGAAGAACGGGAGGCATCTGTCGGTAGCTTTGGAGATGAAGCGACTCAGTGCTGCGAGCCTCCCTGTGAGGCACTGTACTTCTCTTGGCTTGCTGGGCGACTTCATATTCAGTAGTGCCTCGATCTTCTCAGGATTGGCTTCGATGCCTCGCTGGTTAACCATGAATCCCAGGAATTTCCCCGAGGCGATCCCGAATGCACATTTGGATGGGTTGAGCTTCATGCGGTATTTTCTGAGGATTCCAAATGTGGCCTGCAGATGGGATACATGGTCCACTGCTTTGAGACTTTTTACCAACATGTCGTCCACGTATACCTCCATCGTTTCGCCCAGAAGGTTTGCGAACATCTTGTTTACTAACCGTTGGTACGTGGCACCGGCATTCTTCAAACCAAAAGGCATCACCTTGTAACAATACAGGCCTCGGTCCGTTATAAAGGAGGTATGCTCTTCGTCTGTGCGGTGCATCGGGATCTGATTGTACCCGGAATAGGCGTCCATAAAGCTCATAAGTTCATGACCTGCAGTGGAGTCGACCAGCTGGTCGATCCTTGGGAGTGGGAAACTGTCTTTTGGACAGGCTTGGTTGAGATTAGAGAAATCCACGCAGACCCTCCACTTGCCGTTCGCCTTCTTGACTAGGACGGGGTTGGATACCCACTTCGGGTATACTACTTCCCTGATGAACCCATTGGATACAAGCCTATGCACCTCTTCTTTCAAGGCCGTGTACCTTTCCAGATTCAAGGCCCTTCTTTTTTGCCGGTGGGGGGCTACTTCGGGATTTACATTCAGATGATGGCAGCTGATGCTGGGGTCTATTCCCTCCATATCCTCATGCCTCCAAGCGAATACATCTAGGTTGGCGAGCAAGAATTGTTTTAGTTCGGCCTGTGTCTCAGTGTTAAGTTCCTTCCCGATTTGCAGCGTTCTAGTGGGGTCTCTCGAATCAACGGGAAAAAGCTCCAATTCCTCTACCGAGGTGGCCCGTGAATCCGACTCCGTGATCCTGGGGTCTAGATCTATTTCGACGATTTCCGGGGGGTCGGTCCCTTGTTCAGGGGTGTCCCCTTCCTTGGGTGCTTCCTTCATTTCCGCGTCTGCCAGCACCATATTGAAGCTCCTGGGTTCAGACTTTCTCAAAGAGCTGAGATAGCATTCCCTGGAACTTGCCTGATCGCCCCTGACCGTCGCAATACCCTCCTTGGTGGGGAATTTCATGCAAAGGTGATGTATGGAAGTTATTGCCTCTAGCTCCCTCAATGCAGGTCGTCCCAGAACGCCATGATAGGCGGATCTATGATCAACTATCAGGAATTCCATAAAGCGCCGGATCTGGCAAGGGGGTTCCCCCATTTCGACCGCCAAA
This sequence comes from Fraxinus excelsior, assembly GCA_019097785.1. NCBI lineage: Eukaryota > Viridiplantae > Streptophyta > Magnoliopsida > Lamiales > Oleaceae > Fraxinus > Fraxinus excelsior. The sequence continues at coordinate 50,319,440 of CM032624.1, read as the reverse complement.
GTGATCCTTCCTCTCGGGATTATGCTATCCCCGGTGAAACCATATAAGGGTGCGGTCATGGGTGTCAGCTCATGGTCTACCACCATTTTGTCGAAGGTGGTTCCGAAAAGTATATTAACCGAACTCCCGTTGTCAATCAACATTCGTTTGAGACCATTCCGGGCCACCACGGCTCGAACCACCAAAGCGTCACAGTGCGGGTAATGGACTCCTGTAGAATCTTCTGGCGAAAAAGTAATGGGCGGAGTGTTTCCGGGTTCTTTGCTGGGACCCTTGATCAGATAGCTCGTCATAGGGGAATCCTTGGCCTCTCTTGCGTAGTTCCTTTGGGCGTTTTTCGAACTTCCCCCGATGTGTGGACCGCCTATGATAGTGTCTATCTCCCTGATAGGGGCATTTCTGGCGTCAGCCGATGACCCTCTTCTGGGTCTTTGGTCCCGTGCCTTGTTTCCGTCTTCCTCGTGTTTTCTCCGAGGAGGCTCGTTCCTGGAGTTCCATCCGGCACCGCTGTATCGAGGCTTTTGTCGGAGTGTGGGGGAATCCTCCTGCGGCCGGGTATTTCTTTCATGGGGGTCTCTATATTCATTTCGGCGCTGGTTGTACTGGTATTTTTCGATGCCTCGGCCGGTCGGCGGGTGGGGCGCATGGTATGGCCTATTTCTAGGTTCTACACCCTTCGCCCTTGCTCTCCCTCTTCCTCTTGGCCAGTTCAACGGCCCGTGAATTTGATGGGGGTCTGCCTCCTCATATGCCAAAGAGGGTACCACGTTTAGTGTCGCGGTGGCCAGTGCCTGACCGGAGGTAGGAGCTATAGTATGTCCCGCTTGAGTCCATTGTTGGTCCACTAGGTGAGATATAGGACCCTTCGGTGTCTTTGGGATGGTGGCAATCCCATTGAGGTTTGATTGCGATGGTCTATGAGTTCCTCATTGACAATTTCGCTTCTCATCATCTCCACTAAAGCGTCATAGGTGGACGGGTTCTGGTTGCGTACGTCCCTCCAGAACAGAGTATTCATGTTGAGGCCTCCCCTGAGGGCTGACAGAGCCTCTCTGTCAGTTACTTGCTCACAGTACGTCATTTCATCAGTAAAGCGAGCCAAGTAACTTTTCAAGGTTTCTCCTGCCTGCTGCCTCATGTCTTGTAGCCTCTGGATTGGGGCCTCTCCCTCCTTGCTAGACAAGTACTGGTTAAGAAAGGCCTTTTTCAGGTCCGGCCAGCTCCTTATGCTACCTGCTGGGATGCGGCTGTACCAGATTTCCGCTGCCCCTGTCAGGGTGAGATGGAAGGCTTTACATTTAAGCGCTGGCGAGGCTCCTCTCAGAGACATTTGAGTTTTATAGTTGTTGAGATGCTTCGTCGGATCACCTTTGCCCTCATACTTGGGTATCTTGGGGGGAACAAAGTGGTTTGGGACCGGCACATTTCGCAGCTCCTGCGAAAAGGGCAGGCTTTCGTCATCGTCGTCCATCTCAAACGACCTGCAAGGCCCGTCTGAGTCATTTCCATCGGCCTGATACCTTGGGGTTGCGTCAACCTGATTCCGCGCGTTAGCGGCCTCTCTCCTTTCCCGCCTATTCCTAGGGGGAGGTCGGACTTCCTGGGGCTCGTTTTCCTCATCTTGATCCAGTGGTCTTTGAGTTGGGGTTTGGCGCGGCCTACCGGGCCTAGAAAGCCCAATCCGGTCGAAAACACTTGCCGACCTTTGGGGTTCGCAGCCTTGGGAGTATTCTGGGGGGAAACTTCGGGTAGCATCCCCGCCTAGGTGGCTAGTGGCACAATTGTTGGAAGCCTCAACTCCCAATCCCCTTTCCTTCAGGTTGGTCTCTCCGCGCCTCTGAGGATATGTTGCAGTGTCCATGTATTCGCCTTCAGGGTGGTAAGGTTCATCCCGAGGCATCTGCGGTTCAGCCTGCTGTTGCATTTGCATTAGCAATTGTTGCATGGCAGCGTTTTGCCGGGCTATGTTTCTCATATTCGCTGCCATCTCACCAACTCTTCGTGCTAGGCGCGTAGCCGTACCCCCCCTTCTGTGGCGATGATGGGGACGGTGCATATTGACATTTGTTCGGAGAACTTCTTCTTCAGAAGCCTCCTGTCGTCTTCCTTCATTTTGTGTGCCTTGGCGGCTAGAATTCATGGCGCCCCTTTTTGGTGGTCTTCCTGAAACGACTCTTTTTCAAGAATCGAGTCCTTTGTTCAAGGTTCTTCGCAGGTGGCTTTTACCACTAGGATGTACGTGGTTAGTCTTTGTAAGTTTCCCACAGACGGCGCCAATCTGTTGACCCCAAAAATTGGTCCAATAGAGAAATAGTTCCACGTGTTTCTTTTATGGTAGTGAGATTATACTTTGTAGGAAAAAGGGGGTCGGCCAGAATGGTAAATTCAAAGAAAGCCAAAGCGTTGTGTATAAATTTGCATCATCCTTTACAAAGTTACAGTGTGCGCTTTTATAGTAGAATGCAATGGTGGAGAGCCGTTGGATGATGGAACACATGGCCTCATCCGCATAGCCGAGACCTCTTATCGTAGCCATCAATCAATCATTCATAGGTCATTTCGTATTTAATGCTGTGACGGCTTGGCAGCCTTATGCCTGGTATGTAAGACTAGATTTGACTTGTTTCATTAAGTGGAGCTACATATATAGTGAGTTGTCACATAACCCACTTGATACAAGATCTAGTATGAGATCTTCTCCAATACGCCTCTACATATCTCGTGTCACCCATTGGGGCTTAGCTCTTCATAAGGGTTCGGACAATAGAGGTTCGACCAATAGTGGTTCGGCCAAAAGAGGTTCGGCAAGATAGGGGTTCGACCAACAGTGGTTCGACCAAATTCCCGTATGGGCAGAATGATGTGGGACGGATCTAGGTTCACTTGCTGTGTAGTTTGTCACTTGGCTATATTTAGGACTTCGCTGGAACTTGTCCACTTGCCACGTGTATTTATTGTACGATTATTTATATGAGTAACAATATCAAAACGACAAAGCATCTTCTAGCAAACATCCTTACCTTTCCATCAAAAGTGACAACAAGAGGTCATTTTCTTGATTCATGGTAACCTCCTTCGCATCCCAAGAAAGCTATTGATTTTTGGTTCTCGAGCTCGCTTAAGTTGACATCCAAGAGCAGCCATTGATATCTCAGGAAGAAATGTCGGAGAGGGAGGTTGGGTTTTGAAGTTGGGAGAATTTGATGGGTTGGAACTTGGAAATAGGGTTATAGATAACGGGTTGGGTCGGTTTGAAAATATTTAAAACTTGAACCGACTCGACCTGACCTATTTTAAAGCAAAATCGACCCGATAAGGTCGGGTCCACAGGGTTCTTGGGCCCAGCCCCACCGTTGACTTGTTTGGGGATCAGAAAAAAATGAGGAATTTAGAGTGAAGGATTTAGAAGGATCTTGAAAGGGATTAAATAAAATAATAAAATTTTAGGGAAGAAGATGAGAAGAGGGTGAGGTGGAAAATAAAGTTTTAAAGGTTTGGGATTGTGGTTGGCACGTATAAAAAACTTAGTTGATTTGCAAAAAAAATAAAAAGTTTGGGTATTGAAATTGCAATTATTCCTTTTGAATTTTGACATTTTTTTATTGTTTCAAACAAGAGGGTTTTCTACTATTTCCAATATGTAAGGTGTATATCGCATTCGAAAACGTTTGTGGCGGTTTTATGCTATTAATTCATAAGATTAATTAGATAACGCTTCAAATAGTTTGTGGAGTCAAGAAGGCATGATGTTGCTTTTGTATCAATTCCACCCCTCAATTTTGGTAACAAAGCAGTTAATCGGTGAATTATTTTGTATGTAAAAACTTTGTAATCTAGGAAAAATATGTCTTTTATAGTTTGAATTTTTTGAGTCACAATTGTTATTGGAGTGCATTATTTTAATTTGATAAGATCAACTTTCAATAATTAATTAAAAGAAAATATAAAAATATATATAGTGAGTGGTTCATATCACACAACTTTAGCAAATACTTGTTCAACAAAAACTGCTGTATTTGTTAGACCACCAATTCTTTTTGGTCATTTTCAAGCGCAAATTAATAAACCTTATTTCTTTCTTTTGCTTGTTGGTCCAAATACGATTTTAAAAATGAAACATCCTAAGAGATATTTTGATTATATTAATATTTGTTATGGAAATATCAGGGAGTTGATTAACTTCATTTGTCAAAAACAGTCATGCCTTGGATTGGCCCCTAACTTTCATTTCATGCCTCTCAATAATTTAAGGAAACAATTTATGGCCCAAAATTACGTCTAACTGCAAAACTTCCTACTTTTAAATTTGATTGTTTGCGCGATCTCATTATAATGTGCTACAAAAAAAATAAATATCATAATCTGTTGTAATTAGTAAGTATTAAATTGTACTTGATGTCATAAACTTTTGGACATATATAAGAATGGTAGAGATTTTAAGAATAATGCTATTTGCAGTCGTTCTCTATCGTAGTTGTCATACGTGACATACATATAGCGGTTAATAATTAGATGTATAAGGCAATAAAAAACTATCACATTAATGTATTAAATCACTAACCGACACATGTATACCACATATGGCGATTACGTCATTGAGCAATTGCAAATAACATCACTCATATTTTAAATCTCATCTGGTTCACATGAGATTTGGAATTACTATAATTTCTCATCCTAGTAGGATTTAAATTGGAAGCTCGCTAAGCCAATATTTTGATTCTTTCAGTTATGTTATATATATATATATAGTTAATTTGATAGAATATTTGACATATGATAAGGCGGCATGCATTTTAACCATTGATCCCAAAATGCATGTCACCTCATCACCTTTCAACAAAGGTGTAAAAATCATCTATGCAAGTAGTTTAATTGTAATACTTGTCATGAATACACATGATATATGTTCTCGTAGAAGAGAATTTTTAGTACTTTCATTGTATAAAATTCAATACTTTGTCACTATTTAACTAATACATGTATGTTTGAGTTCCAATTATTTAATACGCGTTAATTAAACATGGAGTACGGAATACTTGAGAACTAAAAGTTTTTCCATTCTCGAAGGATGATATTGAGATTGATTTTGACATGGATGAAAGTCCTTTCTTGGAAGCAAAAGCAGTTTCTCTATGTTAGTTGTAAACAGGGGCGGACCCAGCACCCAGCTAGCTCCCGCGGCAGTCCGTGTTAGATTCGTTGGAAACTTTTTTTTTTTTTTTTACAATAGATAAATTTTAGGTTATATAACTATTATTTCATTTCATTTTCAAACTCCTCCTTTAGTTGAGTTGGTTAAAGCTTACAATTCTTATAAGAAGTCTTTGGTTCGATTCTCTAACTTGCAATTCATATATTTTTAGTTTTCCAATTTTTACCATTTTACAATATTTACCAAAATTAATGACAATAGGGAGGGGGGGAGTCAAACCCATGACTATCCTTAAAGATTATTGAAATCCTTACTGGTGTGCTGTCGTAGGCACCCAAAAATAGTCCTTAAACCTCGAAAACTAATGTAGTAGTGGAAGTAAGGATCGATCTCACGAAGAGTGTGTAATTTAATATTTTATGCTCCGTACAATGATTTGAGGGGTTTTGTAAGCAAACGATTGTAAATAATGCAATTAATAACAATGAAAACTAAATTAACGAAAACAATCAAAAGACTAACCTTGGTCCAAGTCAATATCCACCTTCGAAAATCCACAACTGATTATAGATGCAAGGATAATTCAATTCATATCTTGAATATTCACCGTTGGAATAATTTTCCTATCTCTCCTTATTTTTAGTTAGTTAGAAACCAGCATTTTAATTAACCCTAATTATTAAATAACCTCAGACCAGCGCTCAAGATTCAATTTAATAACAGTTTTACACAATAGAGAAATCGATGAACTAGATAACACAAACACCAGCGGTTGTATTCAATCTATTTAAACATTTTTCTTAAAATTCAATAACCTCTATCGCAGAAAATCATCAAATCCTAGTGATTCACAAGTTAAAGGGATCAAACAATTACGGATTTGATATTTAACTTAGCGGTAGATTGCAACGAATAATAAACTAGTAGGCCTCATAACAATTAAACATAACAATCATGGAAATAAGTGCAGAAAAATATTCAATACTAAAAAACATGAATTAAATTAAGAAAAATCATTTAGATCTCACAATATGTGGTTCCGAGGCTCCAATCTCCTTTGACCAAGTGTAAAAATTTAGTTACAATTCATGAATCTAAGAGAAAAATAGAGAAGAATATAGTTGGAGAGGTTCTCCTTTGTTTTGGTCTCCTTAGGTCTATTTATACTTTCCTACATGTTCTTGGCCAATTTTGAGTCCTTTTCTCGAGTTTTCGCGGCCCAAACAATAAAAACCTAAAATCTGTGGCGGCGCGTGGCGCTTGAACGCTATAGGAGAGCGCTTGAGCGCTAGAAATCTGTCCACTTTGCGTATGTTTCAGTATTTGCATCATAACTTCCTCTTCCGATGTCCGATTAAGACGATTCAAGATGCGTTAGAAAGATAACTCAAAGGGCTACAACTTTTATTCAGAGACCATCTTCAAATTCGATCGTTTACCATGTCCAAAAGTGATCTCAATATGATGTTGAAAACCGGTGCAAAACTTTTCAGCTTGAAAGTTGATATGTGAAAATGTCTTGGCCATATTTCATCCCTTTGAATCCTTTCTTCATCCAATTGACCTCTAACACTCTCGAATCTTTATCTCAAGGTTAGAATCAAGTTTAGAATATTTTCACTTTAATCCTTGAACTTTCACTTTCTTCCATTTTGGTCCCTTTTCACCTATTTCTTCCAAATTACACCATATCGATAGAATTGCCACCTAAATCAAAATATGAGCGTAATGAGTACATTTTAGCACAAAATAATCATACGAGCACATAAAATAAGGAGGAAAAAATATGCATTTTACATTCCTATCACTTACCATTAAAACACTTGATGAGTTTAATATTATTGTTAACATAATAATATATATTAAGTTATAAATATTAATAAACGATATCACCCTTACAATCGTTGATTGTTGACTTCGTCCGAGCTGAACTTAAATGCTGGGTTCATCTCTGGTTGTAACAACTTTCCTTTACTTCATTATCATATATTGAATTAGCTCTATTCTTTTGTTTTGATTCAAAGAACTCAAAATGTATATTTGGAATCGACAAGTATTAACAACAACCTTGATCCAAAGTAGAAAATGGAGGTTGCATTGTTGAGTCGTTGACTCATTAAATTGGTTGAGAATTAATAACAGTTTTGATTCTATGAGAAATCATCAACATTAGTTGAGAATAATAATAATTGTGGGAATCTATTAAGTTTAATTTATGTGTTATTCTCGATTCTATGAGAAATCATCGGCATTAGTTGAGAATAATTGTGGGAATCTATCGAGTTTAGTTTAGTTAACAACTTTGTAAGTTGAGAGAGTGGTTACTCTCAACAACTTTTAACATATTAGCATTTGTCTGAAAAAAATAAATTATAAATTGTATAATCGTACATGCAAAAATACTATACATTTTTTTACACTCGTTTTTATCTATTTATAAATTAGACAGTTTATAATTTCTTCACAAACAGATGCATAGGTGATTCAAATGGGTGTTAATTCATCCTACAACTAATTCATATTGAACTAGAACTGGAGCTACTCACAGCTGCTCCCGCAAGTGAGGTAACAAATAAGAACAAAAATCAGAGCTCAAACCATTGAAAATTCAGTAAAGTGAGAGTGAAAAATCCAGACTTTTGGGCAGAAGTGGGTGGCTGCCGACGATTTTGGCAGTGATAGAAAGCGGTGGTTGCAGGGGTGGATTGAGTTCGACGGTAGGGTAGGTGAAGTTTTGTTTGGATGGTGTATTTGTACGGTTACTATTTTCTGAATAAAAAAATAATATAAGTAGAAAGAATAATACTATTTATATATAACGAGTTACATAAACATACATACGAGGTGTCAAAAAGAGAGTAAATTTCTATTTATTTATGTTTTTTATCCAATCTTATTTCACTGTATTATGTATATATAAACAATTATATACATGTAAATAGTAATTAGAATTATAATTTAAAAATAAAGAGACGTAGTGAGTGTAATTTTTACGTTAAAAAATATTTATTTAAATCAAAAGGCATAACGAAATAAGATTCTTTATTGGTCCACTTCTTTTAGGCATTGGAATGATTTATAGATAGCCAATGTTTGGCTCATGTTTATAAATAATGAATTTACTTTTTGTTTACATAATTCAAAGGGCAATTAGCGCAAAACGTCCCTATCTTTACACGGTTTTGTGCAAAATGTCTCTACCTTTCGTTTCTTGGTGCAGAACGTCTTTACCTTTCCAATTTTTGGTGTGAAACGTCATTTTGATCATTTTACCCTTCTATTGAAATAAAACAAACACAAAAGAAAGGAAAAATAAAGAATAAATTGCAATTATGGATTCAAACTTTTAAAAAGGTTCAAATTAGTCACAAATATGAAAAAATCATCAACTTCTAAGCCGCCACATTTGAAGGCAAAATCCCCAACCTCCGATCACCTTGGCCGTCGGATCAACATACCACCTTGAAGCCCTCATTGCCTTCTTTACAACTCACCTAACTACCAGCCCCTACTCCGACATATTTGACCGGAATCGAGTTACAAACTTCACCGCATAAAATGCGGTTAAACGTTGGAATCACGCTGTCCGGCCACCTTTCTGGCCGAAACATACCATCGCCAACTCCTCTACTCAAGACGGCCTCGACCATGCAAAACATTTAGCCCAAACAGCAATGATAAGATCTGAATTTCAAATTGAAAGTTGCATGTCACGACTATCACGACACCGCACTAGTTTTCCTCCAATTTTGAAGCCACCGTGATGGCCTATGGTGGCGGACCACCTGGGTTGGGATCTCCATCACCTGGCGCACCTAGCTCAGCCATGGGCCCCCTTCAATTTGGCTACAATCATTTTCAATTTGGGTCTGAAATGTTCGCTGGTGCGAACTCGCGAGCGTAGCGATTGGACTATTTTTCTTTGAAATTGGTGGTTGTTGGAGGAAATTGTTTACATAAGTAGCTTCGACTTTATGAGGGGAGTCGACCAGTGGTGGATTCCGACAGGTTGGGTGGCCGGACGACGAGTTGTGTGTGTTTAACCGATTTTCAGGCTGCGAATTTTTTAATTTGATTTTTAGCCAAATTACAACAAGTTATGGGGATTTCTTGATATGTAGTTGTAGAGTGTAATGAGGAGGACATGTTGGAACTAATATCTAAAAGTTTGGACGGCTGCGAGTAACCGGAAAAATGAACTCATGTATTTGGCTAAAAGGGGCAAAAGAGATTTTTTTGTTCTTTTTAATATTTTTATAAGTTTTGGATTAATTTGCATTTTTTAGAAGTTTAGGAGTAAGATTGAAAATTATTCTTTATTTTTCTTTTCTTTTGTGTTTGTTTTATTTCAATAGAAGGGTAAAATGGTCAAAAAGGACGTTTTGCGCCAAAAATTGGAAAGGTGAGAATGTTTTGCACCAAGAAATGAAAGGTATGGACGTTTTGCACAAAACCGTGTAAAGGTAAAGACGTTTCGCGCTAATTACCCTAATTCAAAAGATTAATAAGTAGTAACTATTTATTCATTACTCATTTCTTTCTACATAACTTAAACCGTTTATAAACACTTCTCAGACAAGATATGAGTATTGAGCTTGTTATGATTGGTCCTAAAGGATGAACCTTGTTGCTTGCCATATCCTAGGGTTCTTGTACCATTCTTCTGCTACTCTTAGAATATGTAAAATAACGATTTTTCTGTTAACCTTAATTCAAAAAAACCCAAAAAGAAAAGAAAAGAAAGGAAAAATATATTCTTATTAGCATAGTAGGTCGCCCGCAAAAAGAGCTTCACTACAATATAAAAGAGGCAAAGAAAGGGCACATCACGTGTCGCGATTTCCCGTCGTCGTAATTCATTTTTCTTTTCACCATCAACCACACCGTCTTTTCCATTTTTTTCACTCAATCAACCATACATTTTTACTACTCCATTCCATTCCAAGTGTGTCCGTATCACAAGATTGTCCACTTTCGTACTTTCCTTCATAAACCGTTCATTGCAAGAACCGAACCCGAAATACTCTACCTTACCACAATGCTCCAGGACTTGTGGTGCTTTTCCACTGGAATTCGGAGCTTCGACTCTGATGATGTTACCAACCGGAACCCGGTCTTTCTTGTGTCAGATATTGCTGGGATGATTCTCAACTCCAAGAGTAAAAAATTCGGGTGCCAGACCCGGGTATAGGTTCGGATCCTCCTAGCTGACTTGGAGTTCAGAAGAAAGTTCTTCTCCATCTACAATCCCAAAACATGTTTTTGTTGTGTGGAAGTTTCTCAAATTTGATTTTTTATTATTTCTATTTTGATAAAATATTAACTTCATTTTTGCTCTTTTTTTGTGCTTTCTTCAGGTTACATGGATGAATTAGATGATAGTAGTGAAATAGTAGTGCCTCAAGATGATTATTGGCTCTATGCCATTGATATTTTGGATCCTTCCCCTGTAAGCTTTTTGCTGTTTTTCTTTTTCTGCACCCATAATTGCTTCTGTTCTGTGTGAGCTTTGACGTTCGCATGAATTAGTTCAGCTGTTATCTTACTTGATTTTCTTGTTTAACTTCTGATTGTGATTGTTTATTTCGAAAAATGGTTGTTTAAATTTTACATGAAATGGAGAATGAAGGTTTTTGCTGAGGAAAATGTGTATGATATATAATTTAAAAAAAAAGTCTCCGTGCGGACAGTGTCTCCATGCGCAACACAGACACCATGTCTTCGTGTGCACGGAGACTGTCAACTTATTTTTCAACTTTTCTTTCGTGTTTTCGTACAACATTATATACAGGGAAACTAAATTTTTAATTTGCAGCTTTCCGTTACCTTAAGGTCTGATTGAAAAGCTTTGCAATGAGACTTGTCGTCTGTCAATTTTTAAATTTGAGTTGATGTATATTGGTTGTTTATGATGAATAATTTCCCCTTTTGTTTTTAACTTCATTTTTGTTTATTTGTGTAACTTTCGTTGTAAGTTTCAAGTTTTCTATTGAAATAACAACTAATTCAGTATGTAAATAACAACTAGCTCAGTATGTAAATAACAACTAACTCATTATTGCATGTGTTTCTTATTAAATTTAATATATTGCTTTTTATTATGTGATAATCAATTATTTATTCATTAATTTCTTTTAGTTCTTGCTTCAATCATTTATTCTTTATAAATATCACATTCTCTCTTTTTTTTTTTTTGACCGGATTATGAATATCTTTCACATTTACATATAAATTTCTTAAAAACTCATATATTCTTATTTTTGAAAAACAACCAACTAACGTGCAACGCACATTCATCCCCAGGGGCGGAGCCAGCCCGTCGGACTAGGGGGGGCCTAGAGGTGAAAGGGTGGAAGGCCACGGGGGTTCGGGGGGCAGCGCCTCCGAATTTTTTTTTTTTGAATACGTTATTAATTCATTCTTTGTATACGTCATTTCCAACCTAAGAACGTATTTACGACATTCTCCACGGAAATATTTTATTATCAATGCATTTTAGCAAAATCCACTTTAGGTAAAGGAGATAAACAAATTACTACATAGTTTTATGTCAATTTCGAGTGGTGATATAACTAAGAATAAATCAAATTGGAGTTGATTAAGGACAATTGAAAACCATCTCTTCTTCTTCAATTTTAGAAATGGAAAGTCTTTCTTCTCCTTAAAAAAAAAAAAAAAAAAAAATTCCAAAGTTCAGCATGGGCCTGTGCCCACCCTGAACCCACTGTGGCTCCGCCACTGTTCATCCCACTAGTTTATAAAGAAAAGGGTGTATTTTTCGACCTTATTGTGCTGCAGCTTTGGCTCTATGGAATAAGTAGAAATATCACAATTAGAATTTGCAAGTGTTTCCATTTTCACTTGATAAATTAATTTTAAGAAGCAAAATGTTGCTTAGAGTATTCTTCTTCTCCTTTTAAGGTAATCCTTCAACTTGTAAAGGCCATGGCTATTTACTTTTATTGATTATTAATCTCCCAAACCGCAAGATAGTGCAAAAATTGGTCATTTTACGGTCCATTGCAGCATGTCAAAACATGCGTCGTCGAAAATTTAGTTGCCTTGGAAGCTTATAAAAACACCACATTAGTTCTGCCAAGTAATGCTAAAGTATGAACCGAATGTTTACCATGAGAGGTCGTGACAAAGTTTCGTAGTGTCATTGGGATTCACAACACTGCACCATAAACCAAAATCCGGACGTCGGCAATCTTGTAATACTCATACAGTAGAAAGCTGTAGATGGCAAGCAGCAAAACAATCATCTCTCTTTTCTTTTTTTATTTCTTTTCTTGCAATTTTTTACTTGTAATTTCCACAGCTCAAAGTAGATCGATCACTTCTTACTTGTAAGTAAAATCCCTATAACGCATTTGATTCGCTGAGCTAGACATGATTAACTAAATTTAATATGTATGTACATAACCTGCATTTTGATGTTGTAGTCACTCTCTATGCAGATAAAGTGATGGACACTATTATGTTCAGATTAATGGCCGTTTTTCGATTTTTGTAACTTTTGCTGAAAAAAATGTATGAAATTTTCACTTGTTGACAACAAAATTTGAATAAATGTCTTAATGCACTTCATTATTAAAGCTATTTATTCGTGTTACATGATCATGTAAAGGACATGGGTTCAAATCTCGACCCATTTATTAGTAGTACTGCATGTGTTTTATGAAAAGTTTTTATTTTTAAACCATAAGTGAGGGGTGTGTTACGCCTCGCCATCGAGGCTTAAAGTCAAATTTGCTACGTAGCAATCTACATAGACAGAAAGTCTACATAAAAGTCAACAAAGACCCAAGTGGTCAAGACAAACAAAAATTATACAAATATTGAGGCACTGCCTCAAATAGCAAAGCACCACACTTGGGCTGAGACACCGCTTAAAGAAATGAATCAAGGAGCTGAAGCCCCATCGTTCAAGAGACCAGCTCCGAAGCTCTTAGTTTATCCGATGCCCATAGGCCAATGTTGTCTCATGCAGAATATTTGAGTATCTTTTAGAAGTGATTGATGTAATAGTTGTAATAGAAGATGTGAGGGTGTCAGCTTATTGTGTAGGGTGGCTGACCCCTTATCAATGTGTTAATTATATGAATATACACTGATGTGAAGCCTCAATTAAGGAGATAATTCTATATAGTTTTGTTCCAATAGAGAACACGTCGGTCAAGACATTATATATAGATCATCTATGTAACTTAGAAGGGGTTGGAAAAACTAGAGTTTAGAATTATCTTCTTCTCATATCTTTAACTCTCAAATATGGAATCAAGAAGAAATATGACGAAATTTTCTTACAGGCGGTTGTATTTCCATTTTACATCATATATTTAGTAGGAAAATTGTACAAGTCGATGGTTTTATAATTTACAATATCCTTTTATTTTCTATCCTTCCACGTATTCTAGCAAGATCTTTGGTTAGTAGTTTTGTTTTCGTTTGGTGATCATTGTTAGCGTGATCACCTTTGTTTCACCTGTCGGAGCTCGAACATCTTCGTCTCTCATCGTGAAGCACTCTCCGCATCCAAATTTGCATCCTCTCTCACCATTTCTCTGGTAGAAACGTGTCGAAATTAGTTCGACGTGACGACAGTAGGCCCGATATTTGTTGACTCATTTTTTAGGGTCAACAGATTGGCGTCGCAGGTGGAAATCCGTATAGTTAACCACGAAATGTCCCATGGGAAGACGCTGGTAAGAAAAACCTTGGAAGAAATTTCCTAAACCTTGAAAAAAGAGTGTTCTTGAAAAAAGAGCCGTTGGGAAGCCTAAGGAATGATCATGTGAATCTTAGGCTCATTTGATCCTTGTAAAAAGGAGCATTTGGTCAAGAAAAGTATTTGTCGATATGAGTTCAAACAGTGAAGAAAACGCACACCGGAGGACGAGGAAACGCCCTGAAGAAGGGGAACCCTCACAGGTTGTCCTAGCTACTCACCCTAGGCCTCACCAAAAACTTATACATGGTGGGTCAAGGGGTGGGGACATGATAACAGCTAGGCTCACTAGACAAGTCGCCACAATGATTGCTAAAATGAGAAACATAACCCAGCAGAACATGGTTATGCGTGAGATGATGATGAGCATGCAAGGTCGAGAAGGATACACAGTTCTTCCACATGCAACCCTTGGAAGCGCATTCCAAGATCCACCATAGTACTACCGAGAGGAGGAGGAAGTTCAAAGCCAAATGGAAGGATACTACCACAACAGGATGTAAACCTCCTAAGAGAGGGAGGTAGGGGTTGACACCTCAACTAACTATGCTTCAGAATGACCTCATGAAGACCCATTTAATTTCCCTCCAAATTTTAAACCAGAAGACCTGTCTCAGAGGTCGGCAAGTATCTTTGATAGGCTGAGCCCATGGTTACCTAGAAATAGGCAGGGTCAAACCCCTCTTACACCTAGGAATAGGCGACGTGAGCCCCTTCGATCCTGAAGGCAAGAAGAACCAGTTCCCCTAGAAATAGGCATGAGATGAGGGAGCTAGCCATAAGTAAACTCGAACCTTCCACTTCCCTTCCGCAAGCTCAACAGATGGATGATAAGGGCTTTGATGAGCCTCAGAGGTCATGTGATCTCAATGATGACGATGAACATTCACCGTTTTCTAAAGCCATTAGGAATTTTCCTATCCTAAACCATTTCACACTCCCTAAAATTCCAAAGTATGATGAGAGAGGTGACCCCGCGAAACATCTCAAAAACTTCAAAACTCACATGAATCTGAAATGAGCCATCCCAACCATGAAATTTTGGCTTTCCATTTAACTCTGAGTGGATTAGTCAAAATTTGGTATATCAGGTTGCCAGAAGGAAGCATCCAAAGCTGGCCAGACTTCAAAATGACGTTCCTAAAACGTTTTGCTACCAGTAAGGAATGCAAAAGACCAATTCAATGCATGTAGGATATGCAGCAACAACATGGCGAGTTTTTGAAAAGTTTCTTGTCTACTTCACTCACGAAATGACCTACTGTGTGCAAATGATGGATAGAGAAGCTTTAACTGCTCTAAATGGAGGTTTAGACATGAATTCTCTCATCTGGAAGGATGTGCAAACTAAATATCCTACCACGTATGATGCCCTTCTGTAAATGACAAGGCGTGAAATCCTCAATGAAGAATTGAGAGATCATATGAATAGGGTCAGTCAAGGGCTCTCCCTCTAAAAATGCAAAGAAGAAAATGCCATACCTCCCATTTGATGGATCACAAGACCTCTTTCAATCATGGGCAAGCACTAGCTGCTGCAATGCTCGATGCAATACCCACTTTAACTTATGAGGAAGTGAGCCCTGGTAAAGAAATGCATCAAGGCCAACCGTATCTGATGTACCCTCAAAGAGGGAGAGGGAGAGGACGAGGCACTGAACCTAAAAATAGGGATGCAGCGCCCATTTATTGTACCCATCATCATTCCTACAATCACCGTACAAATGACTAGTGGGACATTGTTAAGCACCCCAGAACACAAGTCAAGGAAGAGGCAGGGGCCCCCGAAGGGATGCTCTTCCTAGACAAATCCAATGGCCTGGGAATGTTGAGTTGAGGTGCCCCAACTAGAGTGATTCCCCAAGGAGAAGTGACGACGATGCTGAAAGGCCTAGAGACGTACAAAGGCAAAGACGAAGCCCCTATAAATGATGGCTAGGATCCCATCAAAGAAATTGATACGATCTTTGGAGGCCCCTACGTTGGAGAAGAGTCTAGGAATTCTCAAAGGAACTACACCAGAGAGGCAAAATATCCTCATATGACAAGGTTCATAGTTAACTGAACCCATGTCGAAAGAATAATTACACCAATCACATTTACTCAAGAAAATGCAACAAATGTGCATTACCCACACTGTGACACCCTAGTAGTGAGGGTCGTTGTGGCCCGTAATGGCTCGAAAAGAATCTAAAGAATCCAACAAGGTATACAAGGTTGATGAATCCATATATGGATTAAAACAAGCCTCTAGGAGCTAGAACTTTTGCTTTGGTAAGACATTAAAAATGTTTGATTTTATCAATAATAAAGATAACCATGTGTTTACAAGAAAATAGTGGGAGTATTGTCGTATTTCTAGTATTTTATGCATAAGACATATTATTAACATGAAACAACGTCTCTATATTTCAATTGTTGAAATTATGATTGTCAAATAATTTCTTGATAGATATGAGAGAAGTAACTTGATCTATAGAGATAGATCTAGAAGATTGCTTAACTTATCTCAATCTATATAGATAAAATCTTAAGAAGATTTTATATGTAGAAAATGAACTGAAACTTTATGGATACACTGATGTTAACTTCTAGTCAGACTAAAATAATAGCATATCTCAATTAGGATATTGGTTTACTCTTAAGCGGTGTGTTGAAAATGTTTCAAACTGAAAATAACCATTGATTCAATAATAGAAGCCTTATAAATCATTGCTTTGGAAAGCAAAAAAAGTTGTGGTCTGTATCATGAAGTTTATTAATAAACTTGGAGTAGTTCATAACATTGTTGATCACATGATTCTACATTGTAATAACAATGGAGCCATCGTGCAAGAGAATGAACTAAAGTTTCATTAATGATCCAAACATGTGTTAAGGTAGTATTATCTTATTGGAAAGATAATACAATGAAATGACATAAAGAAAGAATGAATTCCCACAAGTTACTAAATTACATATCCACTGACAAAGAGATGTCGCAGCATAAACATGATCTTCATGTAAACTCTTATGGTATAAGATACATAAGTAATTGGATCTAGTGTAAGTGAGAGTTTGTAAGTGTTATGCCTTAGGTACAATTAAATTTGGACATAAATATTTTTAATACATATAATCGATGCATATTTATGACAAGATCTATTATTTAATTGAATTAATATTCTAATAAATTCAATAATAGAATTCGTAGATTCAAGTCTTGGTGATTCATTAATTACAAGGAGTTATGATTGTGAAATACAAATTACATATGACTAAATCTTAAATTGTTCGTGGTCGTATGTAATAACAAGATACGAATATCATTATTACGGATAGACCATCACGTGTGACACTTCTTATTTGTAAAGTAAATAGCTAATTTCACAAGCTAAAATGTTGTGACACTTGAATGAACAAGTTGATGTTTTGTTATAGAACAAAACATTGGAGACCCGTTGGGAGATTCCACATGGATAATTATATGAGCGTCAGTGGTTAATCTCTAACGTTCGGTAGTGGAATTGGTCCTTTGACTTGATGTCCTCATAGTACCTTAAAAGAGGACAATCATACTTTGATGATATTGGATGTTGCTCTGCCAAGGGTCGGTAATACGGCATCGTTTGAGTATATCAAGAATCATATGAAGGTTGTGAATGATCAATAGAAGATTTATCACTCTTAGATAGTAAGATATTATGATCTACATTTCATTTAATTAAATTGATAATGAAATCCTTGTCCAAGGTATACTCATAAGTCGAAAATGAGTTTTCGACTTATATTGACTTAATATTGGGAGGAAAGATATGATCGATCATTGAGATTGACACATATCCATATTTCATAATTGATCGGATAATATTGACGAAAAGATTATAGTTTCACGATAAATGAACAAGTTTCGTTTTGTCATATCACGTGACATTTCCCATCACATGTATTGCCCTGAAACATTACTAGATGTCAATATGCATGAGACGATGAATGTGAATTGATGATAAATTAAAAGATGTATTTTAATTTATCAATTTTGATTAAATCAAAATAATAATTCATATCGTTATATATCGTGATCGGAAACCTGATGGGTCACACACAAAATGAGAATGAGAAGAATGAAATTCACCAATTAATTAATTAATTAAAAGTGTTATAAATTAATTAATTGGGTTGCTTTTTAATAATTCATGAACCAAATTTAATTTATTGGATTAATTAAATATTGGACCGAGTTAAGTTTAAGAGACGGACCAAGATCACTTGAACTTATATTAATAAGGTATTAAGGTTTCAGAAAAACGGTACAGAACATAATTCATATTCTTGCCAGCATAAAAAAAAAAGGAACCCTAATTCTTTCGTTCTTGTTCCCTATGTGAATTTTCATTGGAGACTGAACAATTGGATAGTTGTAGATAGTAGATTGTGATTGTTCGCATTTCAAGAATCAGCAAAGGAGTTTGCAGAATTCATCAAATATATAATTTCTATCACAGTTTTTCTCTAACCACAAAACAAATCCTTGGTGAGAATTGAAAAATTAATTTATTTTTTGATGTGCATGTTAAGTAAATTCTCAACACTCTGAAGAGGCAAATGAAAGAGATGGAATACGAAAAGTAACAATTCATTTCACGATTTCAATTTCTTCAGTTTTCTTCTTTCCTTGCTATTACAAGAAAATTTCTCATGAAATTCGACAAATTATAATATGATTTTTCTATTTACAAATACTGTTAGGAACTCTATCAGTTGGGTCCCCAACTGCTCAAATGCTTGACTTTTCTGAGTGATTCTTCATATTGACTCATTTTTTCTTCTTTCAATTTATTCGAAACCATGACTGTAGAGAGAGCTTCTTGGCCTTAGAGAATGATCTGATATTGTTCTTAGCGAACTGTTGGATTAATCTAAAAGTGTAATTTCATCTGCAGAAACCCTGATCTTTCAATGCCTCCACAACTCCCATACTGGCTGTCGCAATCTATGCTCTGCCCGTTGAACTCATTATGTTCAAGAATTTTCTTGTTGAATAAGGATTTTGATTTGTAAAAGAAACTTGAGAATTCTTTCTATTTTGTTGATTCCATTTGTGGGGGAGCAGCATATATATAACTATACCGCAGCAAGTGAACACAGTTACACAAAACCAAAGGCATTGTGTCCAGTTTTTTGAGTTTTCTTGAGTGTTGTTGCAATTACTTATTTGGACTTTTCTAATTCTTTGCCAAACTTATTGTGGGAGCATAAATGTGTAGGGAATTGAGACTAGTTTCATCTATTTCGCCAAAAGAATCCTTATTTTTACAAAAAAAAAAAGAGGAATTTTTTTTATATCATAGTTCAAGTATGACTTATTTCAAAACAAGGAAACGATGTTTAAAACTTCAAAAATCAGTTATTAATTAAAATTTAAATAAATATAATAAAATCACAATTATATATTATTTGACTACAAATTATCGAATTAATTGGTCACAAATTATATTTCGATCACAAATCAAAAATTTTATAGGTCATACTTTCACTGTCTCAAATCAAAAAATTTATAAGTCACAATTTATTTATCGATAGCAAATAAAAAAAAATTATAGGTCACAATTTATCTATTGATTACAAATTTTAAAAGTCACTATTCAAAATTTTAGGTAACATATTATTTATTGGTAAAAAGTTATCCATTACAAAATACAAATTTTATAGTTGACAACTTATTTTACTGCCACGAATTATCAAATTAATTAGTCACAAGTTATTTCTCGATCACAACATAATAAACTGGAGGTCGCGATCATATTTTTAGGTTACATATTATTTATTGATTATAAATTAGCCAATTTATTGGTACAATCAACCAAGTAATTGGTTACATACATCCCACCCAACCACTAGCAGCACCGGCACCACTGCACCAGCACTGTCAACATCGTCGTCGCCACCATCATCATCGGCACCACCACTACAACACCAACACCAACATCAACACCAACACCAACAAATCACCATCACCATCACCATCACCATCATCACAACCACAACACCACCACCACCACCACACTGGTGCCAACACTGTATAGATCAAAGCCTCAAATGTCACCGTCGTTTCCATTTTCAGATCGACCACCCCCAAAGCCAAGGTAATCATTGCAATGAACAATGCATGACGACGTGCAAATTGCTACACAGTGACGCTGTGAATGCTGCTATGGCCTGGAACCGCTTAGAATCGTTGCAAAGCTGCTACGACCTGAAACCGTTGCAACGCTGCTACAGCCTGGAACCACATTGAACGCATCGATGCCTGGAATTGTTGCGAATGACAACGCAATGCTGCTGCTACAGTGCTTGTTGCTTCTATGATGACACCGTCAATAGGGAAAGAGTCATGCCACCTCAATGCTGATGCAACGATGATGCCGTTGTGGTAGTCTCTCAGTGGTGATAAAGAGAGATAAGAGAAGAGTCACCGGAGTAAAGTGTCTTGGGAGTGGCTATGCCATAGGTGAAGTAGTAGTGAATACTGAATAGTTTTTGAAACTCTAAATTAGGTTTTGATGGCAATTTAGATGGGGAACAAGTAATACTAGGTCAGGGAATGGATCCAAAAACTTATCAGCCGCTCTGACAGTATGGAAATGGACAATGTTTTCATGGAACACAACATCCTTTGATTAAAAAAAATCTGCTTTGTTTCCACATCATAAAGTTTGGAACCTTTGACTTCAGAAGGATGTCCCAAGAATATACACAATCGAGCTTGGGGCTGGAATTTATTCCTACGAGCATTCCATGTAGATGCAAGGGCTAAATACCCAAACACTCTTATTAAGGAAAAATTAGCAGACTTGCCATGTAGAACCTCATAAGGTGTTTTGTTTAACACGCTGAAAATGTATTTGGGATCGTTCAATTAATAAAATGGGTTTTTAAGTCCAAGTATCATTCCCACAAAGATTGAGTTAGTTTGAATTTTACCTATCTCGACCTTAACCAAAACTAAGGAAATTCAATGAAATGATTAAACTATGGAATTATCTAAATTAGACTACGAATGAAAGTTTAAATGAAAATGAACAACAAAATGCAAATTGCGATGTGAATGCAAATATTTGAAGAAATTTATGAATGAAAAGCCTACTAGGATCCCGAATCGCCAAATAAGTTTACTTTTAACATTTATTTCACAATTTGATAGCACTATGAATCGGTTGACGAGTCAATGTTCTTAAAATATTCAACAATCTCTCTCGAGTAGAGTTAAACATATTCTTACATACATTTGACTATATTTCTATGACAAATGCCAATATACAAAAATGCATAACGTTTTATGAACACTTAAAGACTCACGTAAAGCATAACGATATATTTCTATCCCCTATCGAACCTTAAGATGATTTATACATTGTAGAATATATTCTCCTTCTTTCGAATGCATGAAATAGACCACACAAACTCACATAATAATTGCGCATATAATTATGGAGACGATAAAGTGAATATAAACCATTCAACATCCAATATTCGTGTTTAAAATCAAATTGCAAAACAAAGAATTAAAAGTTCACATTATGAGGTTCATCGTTCACCTAGTACAATAAAAGCCTAGCCTAGCATGGATAAATTAAAACAACAACAAAAATATTTAGAGGAAGACACACCCAATTCTTGAATGTAAATCTAGAAATCTTGGATCTTGGATTTTGGAGTGAAATTCTTCGTCCTTGCCTTCGTTCTTGCTCAAAAAGGTCATTTTTCTCTCTAAGAAGGCGTAAACCCTAATTTTGGACGAGTTTAGGGTTAAATAGATTCTCCAAGTATCATTCCATAAGTTATTGGATCAAAAAAGGAAACAAAAATTTCTTGCGCTAGAAACATGCATTGCGATCGCACAGTGTATCCTTACGCGATCGCAAGGACTAATAACTTTGCTCTTGGGACTTTCTGTTTGAGTTTGGGCGATCGCATGGTATGTCCCCATGCGATCGCAAGGTAGAACAACTTTTCCCTTAGTTGCTTTTTGGTCCCTGATCTTCTTTTCACCCACTTTAGGCATTTCTTCCTCTTCCATATACTTCTAGCCATCCATGTTATTAACAATTAGATCCTTAGCGAAATGCCATGCTTGATTTATCGTTTGGGTCAACTTTTTAATAATCGTTATGGTATTTGTCCTCAAACAAGATGATGACCTAACTTTACACAAAACATGGTTTAACAGCCTGTCGTATCTTAGGATCAGAAGTCAGTAATCAACCAATGAACATTTTCCACAGTGCATGTGTATGTGTGTGCGTACTCATGCAAAGCATACTAAATTGATTATGGGTGCAAATTCCGACCTACAGTAGTCAAATTTTTCCTTTCTTCGCTTGAGAGATTCACACCCCCAAACTTATTCTTTTCACTCAAAGATCTATATGTGTGTTCTAGAGTAGAGCTTTGATTTACTTAGTGCTTACCCTCTCGGTTTGGATAGATCTCGCGGTCATAAGTTCACAATTCAACAAGCATGGATTCTCCTATCTTTTTTATTGTTTCAACCGTTAAGACTAGACTAGGTTACTTGCTTCGCATCAAAGATATGATTCTATCAACAAGATGTGTGGGGCTAATAATGCATTACATACATAGAGACATGTAGATTATTCAAGAATGGACATATTTTTTTTTCACATCTTTCATTTGCTTTCTATATAACCTCTGTAACGAGCTTTAGGCCGATGACTCCCCAGTCAGATGACCATAAGGCACCAGGTTTTAAACCCTTACAGGCTTAATCACTCGAGTTATACAGGCTCGAACATATGTCTTAGCGATTCAATAATTAGTGCAATGCCCTTTTCTTTTAGACATCCAGTTTCTAGAACTAACCTCTGACTTGGAACTTTTACCTCGTTTTTGTCTCAATGGTCTAATCTAATCCACACAACACAATTCTCACACATGCTTAGCATGCCGAACACAAGTATTGTATGTAAAGATGTCAAAGTTCCACATAGATAAGTATAGATCAATCTGATATGCACAATCCCTACATATTCATAGTTAAACTAACTCCAATATTCTCATAATTGCCGACAAGGCCATTAAACCCACACAAGCACACAAAATAAATAAATAAGTACTGAAGAAAATGAATATTTTTTCAACAAGCACTCACCCAGACAATCATCAAAACAGAAGGTAAATGCGACAACAATCAACAAGCATTCAAATGTAAAAGCAAGATTCATATAAAGTAAACAAGCTGATACTGATAGGAAGGTAATGCAATGCAATAGTCTTATGCGAATGGTTTAGATTGTCATACAAAGCCTACCACTCCCAAACTTAGTACAACATTGCCCCAATGTTGAAAATGTAAAGTGCGATACAGAAAGTGAATGATAAACTGATAGAAAGTAAAAGATGGGAAGTAGGAAACTCCTTGATAAAAAAAGAGGTGGTGGGGATGGTGGACGATGAAAGCCGGGTCCGTCATCCTGTAGTGGAGTCAGTCATGTAAGGATCTGTCTCATCATCTCTGACTGTTCCTGGAGTAGCTCTGACTGCCCTCGGACCAGCCCCAAATGCTCATGAAGTAGACTTGATTATCTCCGTACCTCAGCCTCAAAGGTGCCCAAGCGATCCACCGTCGCATTAGCCCGGAGCTGTATATTATCCACCCGATCGGCATATAAGCTCAATCTTCCAGTCATCGTCTCAAGTGCGTCCCTGGTGGCGATGGTCTCTCTACTGGTCTTAGAAGGCAAAGTGTAGGTGGCAAAGGTATCTGCCCACACCTGCTGCATGTTAGTATTCATAGCCCCAAAGGCCAACTGTAGACTCTGTAAGTCTCTGATGTAACTAGTCATGGTGGCAAACATCTGCCGCAATAGGTGATAGTGGTGCTGCTACCGGGGACATATCCATATCATCAGTCCCAGCACCCTGTACAGGCACCTGCTGTCCCTGGAGGGCTCTTCTCCGTACTTCCTGGTGCTTAATCCTTGCTCTATCCTAAGCTTCCAGTGAACTGCGTTTAATGAATGAACTGGCCTCGATTGAAAGTTTCCCTGGTAGGATGGTGACGTCGGCGCATTTGCAAATGCCGTTAATAAGGCTCGGGAAGATTAAAGAATCTCGACGATCCCTTGAAGTGCCCAATGTATGGATCTGTTCATAGAAAAGGGAAGCGAGATCGATCTTATGCCCCCCGAACCAAGTGAAAAAGAAGGCTGGCTTTAGGATCCGGGAAGGTGGAGCGGTGTCAAGTCTATTCAATGTTATAGCAAATAAATAGCCATAGGATGGCGATAGACGGTATGAGTTCAATCTGAAACTATTCCTCTATTTCTAAAGGTCAATCATCCTCACGCCCCATCAAAATCACTACCACTTCATGCCATGGAAAATCCCCAGGTATGGGTACAATATGATCCCACGTAAGCTGGTAAAAGTCCTGTATCACCTTTGGTGTAAACATGACCCATTTGTCCCGAACCCACGTTTGGTAATAGTGTTCCGACCCAGGTGTATCGATGTCCCTATTGAAATTGGCGTAAAATTCTCGGACTAGACCTTCGTAGACGGGATGTGGTCGTTCCACCAATTTTTCCCAACCATAGTTAGTTACAAATGTAGTCAATTCAAACCCCGAAAAATCCTCTAGCTTAATCGGTCTCTCGACATGTAGTTGCCAATGCGAGATACTATCTGTGTATCGGATACGAACACTAGGGCCCAAAAAACGTCGCACAACCCCTTCAGGTATTTGGGTGTGGGTTGTGCCAGAGGTGGATCCAACCTTTTCTTTGCCTCTTGAAGTGCACTTTGGTGGCATCCTGCAGGAAAGCATAATAAGAAAATCAGTCCATAGAAAAAGTTGGGGTGAATGAAACAAATGAACTATAGGAGTAAAATCCTCCAAACTTGCTTCAATATATATGGAATCAATGTTGGTGTGTAGTAAGAGATATAGTAAACTAAAAATGTGTGTTACCAACTGTAACGAAGTTTATTTCGAGCAAGTGGTGAAAGAATGCCATGATCGACTATAGAGATGGATGAATGCAATCTCAATGGTGAAGGCATACGAACAAGAAATGCATCGTACGGCATAAAGAAAACACGATAAAATTGAAATGAGCCATGAAAAGGAAAGACACGTACTTAGACATTTTATCAAACACCTAGAATGCATCATGATCTCACAAGAATGTCTTGATCACAATGGAGAATGCCAAGCCAAAAAAATATTGATTCAACAACATACAATCCAACAACTACCTAGGCCCTATCTCCTCAATGCATCAATTCAAGATCACAAAATAAGAAAACAAATGAAGGATGAATATAATTTACACAAAAGAGGCATACCTTGAAATCCTTGGAAAGGAATTGGTGTGTGGTGATATGGGGAGGTTGGAAACCTGGGTGAGATGAAGGTGTGGTCGTGTATGGGTGGTGGCGTGATGACCTGCGTGTTTTGTGAGTCATGTCCGTGTGATGTGGGGGTGTAGTGAAAAGTAAAAACAAAAAAAGGGGAGGAAGGAATAAGTGTACCATGCGACCGCATCGTACACTCCCGTGCGGTCACATGGAACATGAGGTCATGGCCAATTTTTGCCCTACCTCATGTTGGACGACCGCATGGCTTACCAGTTAGCCCAAAAATATTTTTTTTTAAAGTCTAACAAGGGCCCAATGCCTCGTTTCTCATGCAACCAAGTGCCTAAGAACATGATGAAGTAGTGTAGTGAAACAATTGTGAAAAATGTAGAAAAAGATATCCAATGCACCCTGACACTTGACCACCCCCACGACTTAGCAAAAATACATTTTCAAAACACCGTTTGTGACAATGCAGCTCACTTCAAAACCAATTTGTAATCCTAACAACACAAGTGGATTCCAAAAGAAAAACACAGTTTTTATCTATTAGCCTCGAAACACGTGAATTGAGCACAAAATTGAGAAATGACCATGTGAACACCCCCACATGGATTCTCAACATATGATAAACTGCGTGGGACCATACTTGCACTTGTAAGGATCGATAGAGTTGGTAAACAACCTAACATGCCAAAAATAAGAAAAAATATTGAAAAAATCTCTTTTTACTCCACATTGCAAAAATGGCAAACCATAGCCGTTGCAACTTGTAGAATTTTATTCAAAACTGAAAAGTGCAGGGAAGCAAGAATTAGGTTTGAAAAACAGATTGTAAACTCAAAACACACAATGCTATCAAAAACCTCCATTTTGTTATCAATGAGTCCCCCAATGCATCCAACATCCCTGAAATTTATCAAACAACGTTTGTGCACTCCTCGAGGTGCTGATGAACAGTGTAATACATCCAACACTAGTATCAACCATGAAATCACATGTTAGACTGATAAAATGCAAAAGATGGTCTTGTAGCCTAGATATACGTAAGTTTGACTCCAAACTACACAAAAATGATGCTAACACCGAACAAGATATATATAACGTATGCAACACTAGTATGGACTATGTGTGGATGCTTTGTGAACAAAATAGGAGTACTATAACCTAAAACTACCAAATATTGCATAAAAACTGAAAGTATATAAATAAATAAAAAATAAAGTGGAATAAGTAAAATGGTAGAAATGATGGGTTGCCTCCCATCCAAAGAGAGTTTATAGTCGATAGCTCGACTGTACCGTATGGAGATCACTCTGGTGGCTTAAGATGAACGGTGGATTTGTGTTTTGAGAAGTCCCCACTCCAATAGTGCTTTAAGCGCTAACCATTGACCTTGAATGTCCATTTGCTCTCATGAATGATTTCCACAGCTCCGTGAGGGAACACTTGTGTAATAGTATATGGACCAGACCACCTTGACCTCAGTTTTCCCAGAAAAAGCTTTAGACGGGAATTGAACAACAGCACCTATTGCCCCACAAGAAACTCCCGTACGTGAATATACTTGTCTTGAAACTTCTTGGTTCGCTCTTTTTATATTTTGGCATTCTCATAGGCTTCCTGACGAAACTCATCCATTTCATTCAACTGTTGTTCCCCCGCTGCTTGCAAATCCAGATTCAACTTGCTAAGTGCTCAATAAGCTCGATGCTCCAACTCCATTGGCAGGTGGCATGATTTTCCAAGCACTAGATGGTATGATGACATCCCGATAAGTGTTTTGAATGCTGTTCTGTAAGGCCACGGAGCATCATCCAACTTTTTGGACCAATCCTTTCTTGAAGAATTCACTGTGACCTCTAGTATTCTCTTCAACTCTCTGTTGGATACTTCCACTTGCCCGCCCACTGGTCTGAGGATGATATGGGGTAGCAATGCGGTATTTTACCCTATACTTACTCAACAACTGCTCAAATTGGTGATTACAGAAATGTTTGCCCCCATCACTGATGATAGCCTGAGGTATGCCATAACGAGTGAAAATGTGCTTCTTGAGGAATCGAATCACCACATTTGCATCATTAGTACGCAAAGCTACTGCCTCTACCCATTTTGAGACATAGTCAACTTCCACGAAAATGTATTGGTTGGAGAATGAAGATGGGAATGGTCCCATGAAGTCATTTCCCCAAACATAAAAAAACTCCACCTCCAGAATGCTCTTCAGTGGCATTTCATTCTTTCTTGATATATTCCCCATGTGTTGACATCGATCACACCTTTTTACGAACTTAAAAGCATTCCGAAATATAGTGGGCCAGTAAAACCCCGACTGCAAGATTTTTGCTGCTTTCTTGGAAGTCCCGAAGTGTCATGCGTATGCAGATAAATGACAATGCTCTAGAATTTAAGGCACTTACTCTTCAGGCACGCATCGTCAGATAATCCGATCTACCCCACCTATAGAGAACTGGGTCTTCCCAAAAGTAATACTTCAAGTCTGCAAAAAAATTCTTTCACTAATGAGCCGAATAATCTGGTGGTAAAATGGACTTGACCAAGTAGTTTACAATATCTGCATACCAAGGTACTGTCTCCATACAAAATAGTTGTTCATCAGGAAAAATCTCATTAATATCCACCGACTTGTCTGGCTGCACAAGCTCCAACCTGGATAAATGGTTTGCTACCACATTCTCATTGCCTTTTTTATCTCTGATTTCAATATCGACCCAACGAATCAGTCTCGGTTTAGCATCTTTCTTTGTCATCAGATACTTCAATGTTGCGTGATTTGTGTAAACAATGACTCTCGACCCAACAAGATAAGAACGGAACTTATCGAATGCATATACTACAGCTATCAACTCTTTCTCCGTGGTTGCATAGTTAAGTTGTACATCGTTCAAAGTTTTGCTGGCGTAGTATATCACATTAAAAATCTTGTTCCTCCGCTGTCCCAAGTCAACTCCCACAGCGTAATCACTGGCATCACACATCAACTCAAACGGTAGTTCCCAATCCGGTGCGACAACCACAGGTGTTGAAATAAGTTTCTTCTTTAGTATTTGGAAAGTCGCCAAACAGTCTGCAGTGAAGTCAAATGGCGTGTCCTTCATCAACAAGTTACACAATGGCTTAGTGATCTTCGAGAAGTCCTGTTCTTATGTATGCATAGCGAAGGACCGATCCATTTAATGCCTACAATGGTCCAACCTATAGTTGTTTTATGTTCCCTGAGCAACCGCAATAGTTTTTCCTCCTCCGTATCACTGATTGTACTTGAGATGATAACTGGAAGTGTATATGACTCACCCAAGTAAGCATATCGGAGATGCGGTGGAAGTTGCTTAAGTTCCAATTTAGGTGGCTGCTGTACAAATGGTAGAGGTTTTGCTGGACCAGTTACAAGTTCTTTAAAGGCTCTATTGCGTGCATATGGACGATTTGTTTCTAAGAATCTTGCACAAGTTTCCATCTCACTTGCTTCAGATTGTGTTGAGTGAGAATGCACAATAAATGCCTCATAAGCATCCGATGGGTGGTGAAGTAGAAATGTATCCTATACTACCTAGTTGATTACATCAATTTGGAAACAACTGTCTGCCGCAGAAGGAAATTGCATAGCCTTGAACACATTAAATGAAATCCGCTCTTTACCTAATCTCAGAATTAATTGTGCCCTCTGAACATCGATCAAAGCCCTCCCGGTAACTAGGAATGTTCTGCCCAAAATTAGAAGAATATCTTCGTCATCTTCCATATCCAGAATGAGAAAATCAGTAGGAAATATAAACTTCTCCACCTTGATTAGCACATATTCAATTATTCCCTGTGAATGTGTGAGAGAGCGATCAACCAACTGGAGTGTTACTGTAGTTGCTTTAGCTTTCCCCAATTCGAGCTTCCTGAAAATAGATAATGGTATTAAGTTAATTTTGGCGCCTAGATCACATAAAGCTTTTTCAAAATAAATATCACCAATTGTACAAGGGACAATAAAACTCCCTGGATCCTTAAGCTTTGGTGGAAGCTTTTTCTGGATTCTGGCGCTGACTTCTTCAGTTAACATTACTGTCTCATGTTCTTCCAGCTTGCATTTATTGGATAGGATATCCTTCAAAAATTTAGCATAGCTCAACATATGGAATAGTGCATCAGCAAATGGGATATTTATGTGAAGCTTCTTGAAGATTTCGAGGAAGTTTTTATATTGCTACTTCATTTTATGTTTCTTTAGCCTTTGAGGGAATGGAATGGGTGACTCATAAGGATTCACCATATTTGTTGTTTCACCCACTATTGTCTCTGAATTCTCTTGTGGTGTAGTTTTCGGTGTTTGCTCATCCCTTTCCACAGATTCTTCTTCTATCAAAGGTGTTATCGTGTCTTGAATCGCTTCTGGCCTCTTAACATGTATTTCTGGTAGTTCTACCCCACTTCGATTTGTAATGGACTTGGCGTGCTCCCTTGGGTTGATTTCCGTGTTGCTGGGTAGAATACCTGGTAATCTGCTATTTAGGGCAATAGCCATTTACCCCATTTGAGCTTCCAAATTCTTTATAGCAGCATTCTGATCCTAAAGTGTTGCTCCTGTTTTCTTCATGAAATGGTTGTTGGATTTCATATATTTTGCAAACATTTCTTCCAGTTGAATCTTTTTCTCTAGAGGCTAAAATTGGCCCTGTGGCCTCTATTGATTTTAATTGCTCCATGAAAAATTTGGGTGCTTCTTCCAACTCGGATTATAAGTATCTCCATACTGATTGTTTTGTTGGCGTTGCACCCACTGTGCAAAATCAGCATGCTCCACTCCTTGTGCTAGAATTGGACAATCTATTGTTGTATGATCAGCCCCATACTCTTCACAACTCAATCTTCTAGTTTGCGCTACATTGGCGGTTTGTGACATATTTTCTACCTTGTGAAACAATGAATCAATTTTTGCAGATAAGGCTAAAATAGCATCCACTTCATAGATCCCCGGTGCCTTCTTTTGAACTTCCAGTTCTGATGACCACATTGCTGAAGTATTGACAACTGTCTCAAACAACTTTAATGCATCATCAACTAACCTTGTACACACTGAACCACTGGAAGACGAGTCGATCATGCTTTTGAAAGATGGAAGTAGTCTCGTGTAGAAATATTAGACCTAGAGTCCCTTGTTGATTTCGTGATGTGGGCACTTCCAAAGCATGTTCTTGAACCTGCCCCACACTTCATCAAATGATTCAGAGTTGCCTTGACGGAAAATAGATATATCATGTTTTAGCTTCGCAATCTTGGTGGGTGGAAATAACTTGGTGCAATGTTTTTGTGCCAAGTCATTCCATGTCGTGATGCTGGCTATAAGTTGAAAATTCAGCCACTCAATTGCTTTATCTCTCAAAGTATGTGGAAATAGTCTCAACCGGGTAGCGTCATCAGAAACACCCTAATATTTGAATCGAGAGATGTGTGTGTGCGGGTTCTCTTCAGCTCTTCCATAGAACTGATGCCCATTTCGGAACAGATGTATTACGTTAGTCTTCAATTGAAAGTTTGGCTATCCAAATGGTGGATAGACGATGTTGGATTGACATTGAATGATCTGAAGAATCATGAAACCCCCAACAATCATGTTTCCTTCATCCACCACTTCGTCTTCATTGGCTGGAATGGCATGGTTTTCCTGTTCGTTATCCATTTGGTGTTGTTGTGCTTCTCGAGTCTCTCGTTGCAATCGGTGGAGAGTGCGTTCAATTTCAAGATCAGCTGGAATCAATTCACCTCCATAAAATCTTAACATACAAACCTGAGAATCGAAAAACAAGAACACGAGCTACTAAATGGAATAGATAACTGTGAAAATAAAAGTGAACAAAATAACAAAAATGTCGAATTAGTGTCAAGATAACTAATACTAAACTAAATCTCAGTCCCCGGAAATGACGCCAAAACTTAACACGCCGAAAATGTATTTGACTTTGATTACCGCAAGTGTACGGATCGTTTAAATAATAAAATGGATTTTTAAGTCCAATTATCGTTCCCATAGAGATTGAGTTGGTTTGAATTTTACCTATCTCGACTTTATCCGAAACTAATGAAATTCAATGAGATGATTAAAAAATGGAATTATCTAAATCAAATTGTAAAACAAAGAAATAAAAGTTCACATTATGAGGTTCATTATTCATCTAGTACAATAAAAGCCTAGCCTAGCATGGATACATTAAAACAACAAAGAAAATATTTAGGAAAAGATATCACCCAATTCTTGAATGTAAATCTTAGATCTTGGAGTGAAATTCTTCGTCATTGTCTTTGTTCTTGCTCAAAAATGTCATTTTTCTCTCTAAGAAGGCGTAAACCCTAATTCTGGACGAGTTTAGGATTAAATAGATTCTCCAAGTATCATTCCATAAGTGGTTGGATCGAAAAAGAAAACAAAAATTTCTCGCGCCAGAAACATGCCTTGTGATCGCACAGTGTATCCCCATGCAATCGAAAGGACAAATAACTTTGCTCTTAGGATTTCCTGTTTGAGTTTGGGCGATCGCATGGTATGTCCCCATGCGATCGCAAGGTAGAGCAACTTTTCCCTTAGTTGCTTTTTGGTCCCCAGTCTTCTTTTCATTCCGCTTTCGGTCTTTCTTCCTCTTCCATCTACTTCTAGCCATCCATGTTATTGACAATCAGATCCTTAGCAAAATTCCATGCTTGACTCATCGTTCGGGTCAACTTTTGAATAATTACAATTTAGTCCCCGAACTTTCATTTCCTTCCATTTGGTCCTTTTCGCCTTTTTTCGCATACATTTCATTCATTCCATCAAAGTAGGCCAACAAACACAATTCATATCGAATTCAGCCATAGTCAAGCATTTATATCAATAATTAGTCATGCTTTGTTGCAAAATTAAGTGTGCAAAACGCACTTATCATGTTTCAATATAGGAGATGGAATGTAGCTATCAATAACGTGACTGGAAGTACAGGGATCTGGTCATAGTTAACAACTGAATGTGCTTGTGTTCAACCACAGAGTTTTGCTGTGGTCTTTCAACACAACTGAATTGGTGCATTATCCCTTTTTCAACAAAGAATTCAGTGAACGCCATTTCATTAGCATTATCTGATCTGAACTTTTTGATTTTAGTATTGAACAAAGTGTCAATCATATTGAAAAATCTATGAATGACATTTGCAGCATCAGATTTCTATTTTAATAGATACAACTAGGTAAATCTTGAACAATCATTTACCAAAGTTAAGAAATATCTATGTCGTGAGTATGAAGTGACCTAATAGGGCCTACAAATGTTACAGTGTATGAGGTCAAAAGGATTACTTGAAGGGTTATTATCTGAATCAAATGACAACCTTCTTTGTTTCGCAAGAGGACATATAACAAGGCATATGTTTATTGAATTTGGAAACATCACACAACAATTGATCCTTCAAGCAATCTAGTCTCTTAAGGGAAAGATGGCCAAGTCTATTGTGCCATACATGTATAGAAATATTGTTAAATAAAGTACTAGAAAGGGAATTTAGAACTTTGGCATCAACGACATAGAGTCCTGTATTCGATTACCCCTGTCAGACATTTTCTTGGTTTTGACATCCTGAATGATGAAGCAATCATGAAAGAAACTCAATGTGAGTTGTGATCCAAGAGTCAAGGCACTAACCAACAATAGGTTGAACTTGAATTGCAGCACAAACAATACATCACGTAGTACCAGTTTTGGAAGACTGAGTCGTACAGCCCCATGAGGAATGACATTATGTATTCCATTTGATAATGATTGTTCAATTCCTTCACTCCAACACAAGTGCACTTACCACAACTATAGGTAGGACGATAATTAATCAATTCCTCTCATATAGTTTTGAGCTTAGTGAAATATAGTTTGACACTGCTTTGATATTGAACTAAGTTCATCAGATTTCTTCTCAGTTGAAAGATGTATGGCTAAATCTTTTGTTGAAACCTATCCTTGAGGTCATTTCGAATTTCATATACAGAAGATGCATAGATCACACTAGCAAAAATCTCCTTTGAAATGGAGTTAAAGATCCAGGAAATCACCATATTATTATTTTGAATCCATGAATTGATCATTGGTTATGGTTCCATCAATTAATCCAAGTTTATTTTTCACTGATAATGTAGTTGTCATTGCTAGGCTCCAAGAGGCATACTTTTCTCTTGTGAGTTGTTGCAACACAAGCACCAAGCACCAATGCCAGACTTACTCGTGGATGATATGAAACCAAAGTTATCTTTAGACTCTGTCAAATCCATTTGAGAACCAAATTCAAGATCAAATTAATTGAAGAAGCGAGAAAGAAATGCGCAGAAAGGAATTCGCCGAAGACGATGAAGATTTATTATTGATCGAAGTCACAAGAAATGAACGTACAAAGCTATATAAATATTACAAATTATTGGCGCCAAAAGATTACAGTTGGACAACTAATCAAACTAACCAACTGAATTAAATGTACAATGCCTACAATGCTGCTATACAACTCTAATAATATACCGAAAAATTCCATTTCACCAGAACTTCACTAGAAATCTCACATGGACGTGGGTCCCACCGTGAATAAAATATTTGCAAAAAATGTAGGCTCACCTATTTTGTGTCTTATCTGTTGGTTTTCTGTGTTACAGTATTCTGTGCACACAACAAAATTGTAATATACTTTCATTGATTATTAATCTCCCAGATAGTGAAAAGAGTGATCATTGCACTGTCCTTTAAGGCATGTAAAAAACATGCATTCAACACGTATGTAGCGTTGAAAATTTAGTAGCCTAAATGATCTTCAATAATGGTGTAAAATAGGTTAAGTTCAACCAACCACGAGGTTACTCCAACAATTGAAACTCAACCCAAAACACTTATGTTGCCTCTTGTTTCCTTGCCCACAAAGGACTCAATTACACAAATGATTATTCCACAAAGGAAAGTGACTATGGTTACGACTCATTAAGAAGGAGAAGAAATGAAGATACCAAGCAAAGGCTCATAAATAACAAGAAAATGACTACCTCTTTTTCTCTCTATTGTAACTAACGCGTGCCAAAGGTTTTAACAAGCAAATGGGGCAACCCTGTATAGGTTTAGAGCAAGAATTAGGATAGCAACAAATGGGTCAAACAAGGCACAAATGGGCCATCACAAGTGATTGGGTTGAGCTACTAATTTTGGATCTCATCTTGTGGTATTAATACCATTGCTCAATCTTGGACTAAAGCTTGTGAAATTAACTTTAACTGATACAAACATCATAGTCTAGAAGCTGCAAGCAAACACCATCAAGTTAATACTTCCGAATCAAGGTATCCAAATAAAATTGGAAATCACGGACCTTACTAGTGTCTCGAGCTCGAAACACATACCATATGTGCTACATGTACTCATCAAGGACTAAGTTCAAAATCTAACATAATCAAATATACATAATGATCAATCAAGAACACATAGTTACAAACCATGTGATGAAAGCATATCATAGGATAATACACAGATCTTTTAAACATGTTCAACACACAAAGTACAACAATTCTTAGCCAAATTGTTTGTTTTTGTAGGGGCAACAAATATGTTCATATACACAAAACATATTTAAAGAGGGAAAAATTATGGACCATCCAAACTTTTCACTCTTATGGAAAATTTGTACAAAGGTAAATAGCACATAACGCCCCCATTATTCACTGTCATTGAGGACAATGTCATTACTTTTTTTTTTTTTTGCATTTTCACCCTTATTTCCATATTTCATTACGCAAAAGGTCTTTTTTATTTATTTTCTTAATTAAAATGTTTGAAATGACGAATATACTATTCTCTTTAAATAAATAAAAAAGAAAAAAGAAAAAAAATAATTGTAACCATAATCTCAATTTTTTTTAAAAAAAAAGCTCAAATGACTCCTCAAATAAATTATTAAAAGGGTAATTAGCACATAATGTCCCTATCTTTTACTATTATAATGAAAAATGTCCATATCTTTTATTTATTTTTTGACATTTTCACCTTTAATTACACAGTTGATTGTGCAAATCATCATTTCTATTTATTTTCATCTAATTTCTCAAGGAAATGTTGTGAAATGATGAATACTCCTGTTTAAAAAGAAAGAAAATTATTTTTTAATAATTTATTGGGATTCGTTTGCACTTTAAAAAAATTAATTTCTAATTTTTTAATAATTTATTTGGGGTTCGTTTGCACTTTTTTTAAAAAAAAATAATTAATTTCGAAATTTTTAATAATTTATTGGGAATTGTTTGCAATTTTTTTTAAAAAAAAAATTGGAACTATAATTGCAATTAATTCTTTACCTTTTTTATTTAAATATGATAGTATATTCATTATTTCATAGCTCTTTGTTGAGAGATTGAATGAAAATGGATAGAAAAGATGGTTTAGGCAATCAAATGCGTAATTAAGGGCGAAAATGTAAAAAAAATGTATGGACATTTTTCGCAATAATAGTGAAAGGTAAGGACATTATGTGCTAATTACCTTTTGAATAATTTATTTGAGATTCATTTGCACTTTTTTTAATAAAAAAATTAGGACTATGGTTACGATTAGTTTTTTTTTTTTTAATTTAAAGATAAGGATATATTCATCATTTCACGATTTTTAATTGAGAAAATGAATGAAATGACCTTTTGCTCAAAGAAATATGAAAATAAGGGTGAAAATGTCAAGAAATGAAAGGTAACGACGATTTCCATAATAATAGTGAAAGATGGGGACGTTATGTGCTAATTACCATTTGTACAATCGTATAGAATTTTTATTTACCAAACTCCTCAATTATCTTAAGAAAAAATAATATTCTAAACTTTACAACATACATCAATTTTTACTCTTCAAACAATCAACAAAGATCATAAAAAAATAAAAAAAAAATCGGGTGCTTGGCTTACTATTTTTCCTTTCAAAACCCTTAAGCCACGTACATAAAAAAGAATAAACCAAGTTATTCTATAATTAACGTACACAAAATCTAACCTAATTTTCTCGGAGGCTTCGACTGACCTAATATGGTCACTTGCCAAAGTAAACAATTCCCCCCTACATCTTTTCCTTTAGGCATGCACAGTAATAAGAGATCATCTCTTATTTTCTTTTCTTCCACCTTGACGAAAAACGAGCCAAAATTTTATCATTTCTTCTGCATCCTTTGACTACAGCACTTGAAAAAATGTGTACGTAAACAAATTTTGACAGCAACTCTAAAATAGAAAATTAACATTCAACTATTTGGGTATACTAGTCAAAGATGAACGTGTGTTACACATTATTGTGAAATGCTTTATAAGTACTGTAAAGATAATATTTGAAGATACATGAATATAAAAAATAAATAAATAATTGTTTATATAAAATGTGAATTAAGGTATTATTGAAATAATTAAACTATAGTAGAGTTAGAATTGTCAAAAAAAAAAAAAAATGATTCTCACTTGATGTGATAGTCGATGTTTTAAAAACAAAAAAATAATATTTGTCTCTCTAATCTAAATTAATATTCAATCTTTTATTTTTAGTTTCTTGCTGGGATGGTTTCTTTCATTAACATCCTTTGCATTCACCTTGTAAATTTATTCGACAATCAATTTTTTTCGTACTCTTTCTTCTCTTTTCTTCACATCCACTTTCACCAAGAATTTGAACTCTTTATCTTCCAATAACATTAGCCTCTTGTAATATTCACATTTCTTTTTGTTGGTTTGAGGACAATATACCAAAATATATTTTGCTAAGATGAGTTAATCACCTTATTTTAGTTGGTAATATGTTAAAAACACAAAATCTAAATTATATTTTTTTCCTTGAAAAAAGTTTCAGCATATTCAATCACGTCACATCCTATGAAAGATTTGACATTATCAAAGATTGTAACATAAACTTGTTGATTACCGTCTGAAACTATTAACCTTAACAAATACTTTCTAGTAAAAAAGTTGTGTCATTAATCTCACATCTCATACATGTGACATTTTTTTTTTCATCCGCTTCCAGGTAAACTCTTGCACCGCACCCAGTACATTCCATGTAAACTCTTGCACTGCACACAATACATATTTCATACCATGGATTGTTCCTTTTAAAAAAAAAAAAAAAACTTAAGAATCTTGCATTTGAAAGAACAATACATTTTAGTTACACTATTTTTAACAATATCATCTAATTTTACAATACCAACATCCATCATCATCTTTGTG
Organism: Fraxinus excelsior; assembly: GCA_019097785.1. Lineage (NCBI taxonomy): Eukaryota > Viridiplantae > Streptophyta > Magnoliopsida > Lamiales > Oleaceae > Fraxinus > Fraxinus excelsior. Next base: position 50,281,944 of record CM032624.1, on the reverse strand, counting down.
GCCCCATGGCTTGTACATTCCTCCACCACATAGCAATTTTTTAGTGCTGTAAAAAGAAGACAAAATAAATAATATTTCGGCTATCTGAAAATATTCCTAAACATAGTAGTAATGTAAATATAATCATGATGACTGAATAAATCATGCTTACCTATTTTTAATAGCATTTGTTTCTTTAAGTTGTGGATTGATCTCGATGACACTAACAGTTGAAGTGGAGATGTTTAGTTCATCTGTTCGATAGACATCTGTAAGAACATGGCATAGATTGATTATGTTAGCATATAGTTCGTTTTAATATGATAATAAAAAAATTACCAAGTATGGCCTTTCTAGTAACTTGCTTTAACATTCAAAGCTGCAATAATTAGCATTTCGCGAACAATGTCTTCTATAAACTTTCATTTTTTATCAGCCAAATCTCCCCCACAAATATAATTTCATCGTATTACACCTATATTAATAACAAAATTGTTGCGTAAATTATATTATAAAGTTTATCTTTGCTTTATTTCATAAAAAAATTGTTTGATTTTATAGATGATATTTACCCATTGTCCAGGAAAATCACTTCCCATTTCTTCGTTGTTTTTTCACTTGGCCTCTTAACGTTGATGGCAAACACATATTTTACTTTGATTATCAACCCTATAATATTTCAAAACAAAAAAAAAAAAATTTGGCCAGTGAACAACCTTAGATATCATAGATTTCTATACCATTGCTTTCACTAACGTGATGTTGAGGTTTTTTTTATGACTCAAAAAAATTAAACGCCTAGAGCCTCCAAATTCTTGGGACCAACCCTATCGAGCATATCAAGATGAACAATCTACAAATAGAATAAGAGAAGCTAGGGTACTAGGCTTACAATCTTCCTCTCAAAATCCTTAAACCACATACAAAGAAAAAAAAAACCATGTCATTTATAATTAAAGTAGATAAATCTAAACTAATTTTCTCTCAACTGCCTCACTACAATCTAAGAATGACAACAATGCAGATTTGGAGCAAGGACGGAATTTCCGATCCCATATGAAAGTTACTAGTTCAACTCTAAAATAATATAATGGGTGAATAACGCAAAATTAAAATTTATTAATTAAAAGCAACAAGTTACTTTTTAACTGTTCTAGATGTTTACTTCTTTAGTCAATCAAATCAAATTTTTCTATGTTGAATTGTCACAATAATAAATAATACAATAAATAACACAAGATTTGATGACGGAAAAAATCATCAACCGAGTAAAAACTTTTAGACTAAGCCAGCAGTTTCCACTTTGAAAAATTACATTCCCGATGATATCTAGGAGCTTTAGATTATATGAATTTGATATTTTTCCCAAACTTATGGTTGATTGATCTCAAGAATCAAAAGGTTAATCTCAATATTTGGAAGTGTTGATGGATCTTGAAATGATGTTATGAAGACGTAAAACAATGATCAGGTTACACACAAAAAATGTACTGGTATTAGGTATTTATAATATGATGTATTTAGGTAGTATATGATAGATAGAACTCTTGAAAAACCCAAATTAGGATTTCTTAGAAAACACCGTCGCTCGAGCGTCATGCTAGCAACAAGCGAGCGATAGGCGTGTCGCTCGAGCGACAAGCGTGTGACAATGATTTTGCTTTGGAAGCTCGAGCATCAAATAGGCGACGGACTAGCATAAATCTGACGACTTTTTCTTTTTATTCCATAATCGAATCCAAAGACTCCTAATTCATTTATACAACTATCCAAAAGAATCTTTGAGTTTTACAACTCTTTTATAACAATCCTATTCTTTTAAAATAATTATTTTGTTTAAAGAATTGCTAACACAACATAAATCTTAACAATCTTCACGTTTGACATTCTATGACAAAACTATACAATACAAATCAAAGATGTAAAAAGAACTAATCTAGCCAAACTCAAACTGAATGTCTGTTTCTTACATTACTTGAAACATGTTTTCTAAAATCAATAACTCAAATACTAAGTTTAAAAGCACGTGATACATGAAATATAATAATTGAAACAGACTATTATAAATATGCTACCTAAATTAAGAAGTAATATTAATGTTAATCAGAACACAACTAAAACATTATTATTAAAAAATCAAAACTAAAAAAAACTAAGCATTCAAAAACAATCTCAATACTATCATCTCCCCCTTACTACAAACTCTCCAAAATTAAATAAATTAATTGCAATTAAATTAGATGCCACGATATCTCACCTTTAGAAACATTTAAACGTTGCGAATAATATTCTAGTCCATATAAATGAATCTATTACATTCCAAATTAAATTATATATGGGAACCAAAAATAACCCTATTTCATATAGATTAAAAGATCTTTAGTGGATTTTGAAAATAATTGATGAAATATGTGGTTAAAAAACTCATGAATCCTATAAAATGTGTTATTAAAATTAATTTTTAATTTTGACTTAAAACTTTAACCTATACCAAGCAGTAGTTAAATAATTTTATAACATTAAAAAATTTAATTTCAAATATTTAAAACCTTTAAATTCAATTCAGCCGCCCGTCATTCCTAATCTATAGATCTTCGCTCTATCCTTTGCTAGCTGCTATCGTTGCTCCCATTGCCACTCCTTGCCATTGCTCCTCTCCGCTGATCCCATCGCCGACAACATTGGACGCTATCCCTGAAAAAAAAAACAACACCAATGTTTACGGCGATGATTGCAACTGGGAGAGGAAAGAGTAAGGCAGATATTAGGGAAATCCTCCGTATGTCGACCCATATGGCGTGCCTGCGAATAACGATGCTGGTGAACCAGCTGTCGAGGAGCGATGCGTGGTTGGATCGGTCATAACAGGTTGTCTCTAAGTGCTCTGTTCTTGGGAAAGGTCAACAGCCCCTTGATGATAAAGACATAGATCAGTTCATGGTAAAAATTTATTTTATGTTCTTAATCCTTGTATATTGTACACTTATTTCTTATATTGTTTTTATACATGCTTTAAATCTCTGTCTATGTGATTTCGAAGCTTAAGTGTTTTAGTTTTCTGGGTTTTGTGAAATTATAGAGTTTATACCGTGAAAATGTTGATTTTCGAATGGAATTGAATGTGAGGAATCGCGATTTCGGTAGGTATGTGAGGTTCAATACTATGCAGGCTATAGTTCTTGATTTTCCCTAATCTTTTGGAGATGACTTTTAATCCAAGAGATGGGGTGGGCTTGGAATTGATGATGAGCTTGGATAACACCGTGTTCTTGTTCCTCTTGGTGTGCTAGAATTAATCAGACCTAACCTTGCGATTCCCCAATATACTTTTTATTTTTCAATTTAGTATGTGTTTTTTGAGCTTCTAAGTCTTCTTCCAACTGATGTATCTTGTTCTTGTAAGAAGATTGGGATTTAATGGATCATCAGTGGTTGAGCTTGACCTTAAATCAAAGGGCATTTTGGGAGAATCAGTTAAGGAGTTGAATGAGAGTTTGCAGTTGTTGATAGAAAAGAATCCTGGTAGACTACAGAGTCAAGATCAAATGCTGGTTGCAGTGAAGAGACGTGAGAGACAGCAGCCGAAGATTGGAAAATCTAAAAACTCCCAAGCCGCCACGACCTCCTAAAGGTCCAAACTTGGATGATGTTGATATGAAGCTGGTGAAAGAGAATCCTAGTGGACTACACCGTATCTCTATACTCTACGACAAACCTCGATTTACAACACATGTTCAAACGTTGCCGTAGGCCTACGTCAACATTTTTTTAACGTTGTCGTAGACTGTTTTTGCTGTAGTGGAACTATAACAACAATATATAATAATTCAAAAATGCAATTGATATCATGCACAAACACAATCAATTATCTATATATTTTCGCAAAATTTATATATTTCTTTTTAATCTCATCATTCTCTCTTGAATTTTTCATATCTTATGTGCATACTTTTCTCCATTAAGCGACTAAGATGATCCATGTAACGAGTTTTAGGCCCATGAATCTAAGTTAGTTGATCGTAGCGGATTAGGTTATGAGAAACCTCTCGAACTTAATTACTCGAGTCAAATTGACTTCGAAGAAAAGTATAAGATGAAACATTTTTTTCTCTTATTTAAGTGGATATACTAGAGTTTAGGTCCACTAAATTAAGGACAATCCATGTTCAAGATCACCTTACCAACAGATGATGGGCCATCCAAATCTCACACATGCGGTCAAGACTCACTCACAAGATGATAGTGTATGAAATGCAAATGGTACATGAAGAAACATATACTAAGTACTCCACATAAACTTAAACAAAGTGATGGAAAATATGCTACAACACATCAATTAAATTTATACTTGGTCATAACACACATGTTCAAGTAAATCGTATATCATTTTGTAGTAAAAAGAAACTTTCATTTTTCTCATTTTTCAATTTTAAAAAAAAAAAATTAAACTACCTAAAAAAAAAAAAAAAGAGATACATGCAATAATGAATAAATCACAATTAATAAATATAAGTATGCATCAAAAGTACCTAATCAATTTTTAAAATTTTCAGATCACTCTTTTTCACCCAAACTTGCCTAATGGAAGACTTATCCTGAGTCAACCGTATTATTAACTTGGACAAATGACTCACTTGATTAGTAAGAAAGTCAGTTCGGCCATCAAAATCCTGATTTCTAACTCTAGTGATATTTTCATTTCTATTTCTATTCATGAATTTATGACACATGCTAACCACAATTGAAACAAGTAGGGATAAATCTATGTACAAAGTTATGCGGTCGCTGATATCTGCTCCTAGGTTGGTAGGTGAATATCGCTGAATTAAAATTTATCAATTGAAAGCAACATGCCACTTTTTAATTGTTTTAGATTTTTAGTCAATCAAGTCAAGTTATCATATGTTGAATTGCCGCAATAATAAGTGAAGTACTAAATAACACAAGATTTGATGACGGAGAAAACCCTCAACTGGGTAAAAATTGCGGGACAAAGTCAATAGTTTCAACTATAGACAATAAGAACTTATAGTATGATCTAGTTCAAAAATTTCATTAGACTCACTGATTTAATTCATGCAATTTTCAAGACTCGCTGGAACGTGCTTTACTCGCACCTACTCCCGATCTTCTAGAATTGTCTATCTCATGTAGATTACCGAGAATACCTTGTTCGTGTACTCTTCTCGTGCTTGTAGTTCGAACTCCCTCAATCTTTAGCAACCTCTAAAAGCTATTGAGAAAAGACCTTCTTGATGATATTTCGGAAGTTGGTATTTTGGATTATATGAATTTGATATTTTTCTAAAACTTGTGTTTGATTGATCTCAAGAATCAAACGGTTAATGTCAATAGTTGGATGTGTTTTTGGATCTTAGAATGATGTTATGAAGATATAAAACAATGATCAACTACACACAAAATGTACTCGGTATTGATTATTTATATTATGAGGTGTTTAAGTAGTATATGATATATAGAACTTTTGAGAAACGCAAACTAGGGTTTCTTGAAAATCACCTTCGCTCGAGCATCATGCGAGCGATATGTGTGTCGCTTGAGTGAGAAGCGGGCAATAAAGATTCTGCTTTGGATGCTCAAGCATCAGTTAGGTAACGTGCCAATGTAAATCCGACGAATCTTTCTTCTTGTTCCATACTTGAACCTAAAGACTCCTAATTTATCTATACAACCCTCCAAAAGACTTTTTGATTTTTACAATTCTTTTATGATAATCCTATTCTTTTATAATAATCTTTTTTATCTAAAAAATTGTCAATATAACATAAATCCTAACAGTGTTTGCTTATGCAGTTGGGACTAGATGATGAAGTCTCCAATCCTTGATTAACACCCCCACCCCATTTATTTATTATTTTATTATTTTGAAATGTGAGTATGCTACAAAAAATCTTCATAATCCATTGTGTGCTAATGTAGGATTAGAGGTGTCAATTCGGGTGGTCCAGGTCGGGTCGGCCCGCCAACATGTGAGCCCGGTAACGGCCCGCGTGAAAAAAAAGCTCGCCCGCTGCGGGTTCCGGGCCGGTTACGGGTCGGCCCACAATTTTGGACTACAACCCAGGCCCGCCCGCCCGTTGACCCATCAAGGTCGAGCCCATGCGGGTCAAGGGTCGCGGTTCGTTCCGATTTGGCCCGTATGATTGTATAAATAAAATTATAAAAATATAGAATTTTTCATATTTATAGCAAAAAATAAATTTTTTTTTTTTTTTTAAATGTAAACTGAGAATTGAACAAAATGATAAATTCATAATTATATCAAAAAAAATTTACATAGAATTCAAATTTAATATTACATGAATTATTTATAACTTTGTAAAGTTAAATTTAACTTAAATAAATAACAACTAAATGCATGTCTAATTACTATTATCAAATATTTATAGTATAAGTACATCTCAACTAGGTTGTCACCTACTTTTATTATAATTTATAGTTAAGTACATTCCAACTAGGTTGGCACCTACTTAACTATAATTTAGTTGTTCAAAAATTATATTTTTCCAATCAATCTTCATGAATTGCAAGATTTTTGAAGTTTTCAGCAATATCATCAATAATTTTATCTTGTATCATTTGATCCGCGAATATCCAATCTTTCACGCATATGAGAGCTTCCAAAATATTTTCTTTAAGTCTAGATATTCTTTCGTCCAATACCCTGTTACCTGCACTAAAATTATATTTTTGTTTTCCAATCAATCTTTAGGAATTTCAAAAAAATTCGAGTTTTTTTTTTTCACGGGCCAGCGGGTTAACCGCAGTCCGTGAAGTCTAAACCCGCGAAAGCCGTGGGTCACACTTCTTTGACCCGTGAACCACCTGCTTGGGTCACGGGTCAGCTCGCGGTCCCGGGTCGATCCGGTCCGATTTTTACGGGTTTGACCGACCCGTCCGTCTTGACACCTCTATGTAGGATATTGTAAACGATTTCTTTTAAGTCAAAATAGTGATTTTTGTATCATATTCTATATTAATTCAAACGATCTCAAAATAAATACTTGTCTTCTTTTATAATAATTAAAAAAAAATACATACTTCATTCTAATTTATATGAATTATAATGAAAAGTTAGACGAACTACAACTTGCTTTTAGCGCTCTAGGAAATGCCTTGGGCCTTGGCTTTTCTGGGTCATTTTGGCCTTTTAATATATTAAACACCTTAAACTGATGTGTCGACAAGGACCATGATCGTCATTCTCATTTCGTCCGAGACTCGAGGTAGATCTGTTAGCCCCATCCCTTCCAGTCCTTACCCACTGATTAATTAGGAATTTCCTGTAGGTATTGTGGATTCGCAGTTGCCGATATCACTAATATGATCACTTGCCAAATTAAATAATTTCCCATCATCTTTTCCTTTAGGGCGAACAACAATACGAGATCACGTCTTATTCTCTCTCCTCCACACGATTTGATGCCTTCTTAATTTTGACCAGTATTAAGGAAATTTGTTAAGTCCTAATTATAATTGATTATATTCATATACAAAATCATGATTATTTAAATTGTAATTAAAGTCAAAAGAGTCGGGGTTGGTAAAATCTTAAAAGGAGTCGAAGAAATTCAAGAAAATCAAGAAACGGGAAGATAATCGCTCGCTGACCACGTGAGGTGTGCTTGAGCGCTCAAAGCAGGGGCATTGGCGCCTGCTGTCCATCAACTGCTCACTCGAGTGGCGAGCTTGCACTCGCTTGGCGCCGTTCAGCGCTCGAGCGGAGGTTCGCCCCAAAAAGAATCGTAATTCGATTTTTACATAGTTTTACAAACCTATTTCATCTCAAACACTACTTATTATAACTATGCAAAGTGTATTTAATCATTATTTTATATTAGAGATCATATTGTTGAAGATCTAAACACTTTCCATTGATTTCTTGATTCATCCCCAAGATCAATTCTTTATAATTGTTCTCAAATATCTGTTACTATTGGTTGAGTTTTATATTTAGTCAAGTGATTATACTATGAATATCAATTACATAGTATAATATTCTCTTGCCTCAGACACGTATCATAATATAAAAAGATCTAAAGATCAAACACCAAAAATCATATCTTCACCTATAAGCTTTCAGAGTTTTAAAGTTTGGACAATCGGCGCTCCGTAATGAGTTTGTTCTTGGCGATCTAATGGAGATAAAAGTAGTCCAGATTTTTGAAAAGTACGAGTTACACAATCGAAGAAGTTCTTCGTAGTCGAGTAGTTAGAGTCAGCTAAAGTTTAATAGTTTCTGGACAAGTTGTAAGTTAACTTTTCTAGTTGAATTTTTTGGCAAGGTTTGCCAAAGGTTTTTTTTTATCCTTGTGAAGAGTTCTCTAACGAGCTTTTCTCCGTTATCAATTTATGATATTATTTATTTTTTATTGCTTTTGATCTATATTAATTGATTGATGTTTAGGGTTTAAATTGATTTTAAACTTATCCATCTAGAACCAATAATTAAGTGACTTGTTGCTTGTTATTATTAAATTCGCATATTTGAATCTAAACAAAGTGATATAAATTACTACCGAGTGGTATCAGAGTGTTAGTAATTTTTTTCTAAAAAATCCCGACTAAACAAAATTGTAATGAAGAGGTGGGGGATGATGAGCACGCTGGTTTAATTTAGTAAGTCCATTTACACCGTGGAATTAGGAATTTTGTTTTTTTGGGGGGGGGGGGGGGGGTGGAAAGCTATTTATATGGAATTCACAATTAATAAACTAATAAAAAAATCCCCTTAAAATTTGGGAAAAAATTATCTAATGTGATTTTTTGATGTAATTTCAATATTTGCTAAGATGAGTAACTTGACATGCAAAGAGCAAATCTAAAAATTACAAGTTAAAAGTGGACTAAATAAACTTTGGACTCGTTGATTTAAATAAACTTCATCCTTTTGGACTCAAATTCTACAAAATATTATATCTTTCTATCTATAGACACAATACTATATTATGGGATCAATTAGGACCCCCAACAACTCAAATACATGACTTTCTAAGTGATTCTTCAAATTGCTTGGTTTTCTCTTCATTCAATTTTCTCGAAACCATAGAAGAAGACTGGGTAGAGAGCTTCTTGACATGAGAGTATGATCTCATATGGTTCTTAGCTTTTTGTTGGATGCATCTGAAAGCGTAATTCCATCTGCAAAAACCCTAATATTTCATTGCCTCCCAATGGCGGATCCAGCACTAGCCCGATGGCCGCGCATGTTGGATCCGTCGGTAACAGTTTTTTTGTTGACAATAGATAAACGTTTTAGTTATATAACGCAAGGAGATGAATTTGAGAGACAAGTGCCATAATCCGTTAGCACCGTTGCGAGGTAATATTGTCTTAAGGAGAAAATGTTTTTCACTTGCCTCGGATTTCGATTTTCATTTTGTTTTCTTCTTATCTTCTTAATTTTCATTTCTAGAGTTTAATTACGCTCATGTGAATTAAATTTGAATATTTTATTTTCCTTAAAAACCATTTACATATACTTACCACATAATATTCCAACAATCTAAAGACAATATTCGTTTGTTTTTTGTTGTTACATCCTTTCTTCATCTTTGGAATAAGCATTTATGTGCTATTCCTTTCTTTTTATATTTTTGTACGTTGAACTTTTGTTTATAATATAAATGAATCCCGTTGAGACTACTTCGAGTCTAATAACAAATGGTATGAACCATTTGGTAGGCCTTTGGCCATACCTATATAAAACTCTCACATTCCACATGGAGAAAAATCGAAAAAGTTTGGAGGTATAGATTTTAAAAGATGGGAACAAAAGATGTTTTTTTATGTTACGACTTTAAATTTGACAAAGTTCCTAAAAGAATGGGCTTACATAGTACTGTTCGTACAAGAAAGAGAAAATAATCGTGAGTCGATTATTGCGTTAGATGCATGGAAGCATTCAAATTTTCTTTGCAAAAGTTATATCCTAAATGGATTGGATAATATACTTTATGGAGTGTATAGTCTAATGGGCTCAGCCAATGATCTATGTGATTCATTGGAAAAAAGTACAAGACCAAGGATACTGGAAAAAAAGTTCATTGTTGGCAAGTTTTTGGACTACAAAATGGTAGACTCCAAAAATGTGATAAATCAAGTACAAGAACTTCAAGTTCTACTTTATGATATACATGCTGAAAAGATGAAATTAAATGAATCCTTCCAAGTTGCAGCCATCATTGAGAAACTCACTCCTATGTAGAGAGATTTCAAAGACTATCTCAAGCATAAACGCAAGGAGATGAATTTGGAGGAATTAATAGTTTGATTAAGGATCGAGGAAGACAATATAGACACCGAAAGGGAATCTATTGTTTAACTTGGAGCAAATTTTGTTGAAACTGGTTCGAAGGTTGTCAACAAGAAACGAAAAATCTCTGGTATGGTACCAAAAAGAGATAACTCCAAGATTGCCAGAAGTTTAAAGATAACAGTTATAATTGTGAAAAAGTTAAGACATTGCTCTAGTGAATGTCGAAAGCCTAAGAAGAACGCAAAAACAAATGTGGTAGAAAGAGACACCCTTTTTTGAAGGGATATACGAAATGAGTCTTTCAGCGGTTGTTTCTGAATGTAACATTGTTAGAGATTCAAGAAAATTGTAGGTTGATACTGGTGCTACCCGTCACATTTGCGCAGACAAGATTATGCTCTCTAACTATAAAGAGTTAAATGGAGAACACTTTTTTATGGAAAATTCTGCAAGTTCTAAATTTGAAGGACACGGAAAGGTTACTTTGAAGATGACATTCAGTAAATAACTCGTCCTCAATAATGTACTACATGTACCATCCGGTAAATAACTCGCAAGATTACCGAAGTATGATTAGGACCAATAAACTCGCAAGAATCTTGTATCCAGGTCTCTACTTAGCAAAAATGGTTTTAAACTTGTATTTGTATCTGATAAATTTGTACTCCCTAAGAATGAAATGTATGTTGGTAAATGATACTTATGTGATGGAAAGTTAAAAATGAACATTCTTACAATTGTATCGAAACAAAGCATAATGAATAAAACTATGAATTCTACTTATATGTTTGAGTTGTGTTGTTTATGGCATAGTCGATTAGGACACGTCATTACAAAACTATGCATAAATTTATGAATCAAAGTTTAATTATGACGCTTGAGATTGGTCCTAATCATAAGTGTGAAGTATGTGTTGAAGCAAAGTTGGACAAAACACATTTTCACTCAATTCAAAGGAACACGAAACCTTTAGAGTTAATATATAGCAATCTATGTGACTTGGAATTTTTTCAAATTAAAGGTGGTAAGAAATACTTTATAACTTTCATTGATGATTGTACAAAGTATTGTTATGTCGTTCTACTATGAAGCCTTAGATGTCTTTAAACATTATAAGACAAAAGTTGAAAATCAACTTGGAAAACGTATAAAAAGTATTCGTAGTGATAGAGGTGGTGAATCATCGTTTGATGAATATTGTTCTAAACATGAAATAATTCACCAAACAATGGCATCTTACTCACCTCAATCAAATGGTGTTGCTGAACACAAAAACAAAACTCGTAAAGAGATGATGAACTCAATATTGATAAGTTCGGGTCTACCTCAAAACCTTGTGGGGAGAAGTTATTCTATCGGCAAATAGTATTCTTAACAATATACCCCTTAAGAAAATGGAAGAAACTCTACATGAACTATGAAAATGTCTCATCATTCTTATTAATACTTGAAAGTGTGGGGGTGTTTGACTAAAGTTGAAGTACGTAAACCTAAATAAGTGAAAATCAGTTTTAAGACGATTGATTGCATATTTATTGGGTATACCAATAATAGTAGTTCATGTCGTTTCCTTATACATAAATTTGAAATTCAAGATCTATATGAAGGAACAATAATTGAATCAAAAAATGTATTATTTTTTGAAAATATTTTTCCATATAAGAACAAGGAAAATATAAGTTCAAGTAAAAGAATTTATAATACTACAAATGACACTTCAAATGAAGAAGAACCAAGGCGTAGTAAAAGAGCAAGAATATACACTTTGTTTGGTCTAGATTTTCTAACCATATGATAAAAAATGAATCAAAGACTTTCGATAAAACAATGTCTATATAGGAAGTATCGCATTGAAAATAAGCTATCAATAGTAAGATAGATTCTATAATGCAAATGATTTATATCATGGGAACAAACCTATAGAGTGTAAAGGGATTTTCAAAAGGAAACTTAAACCAGATAGATCCATTAAAAAATATAAGACTAGATTGATTGCCAAGGGATATAGACAAACAAAGGATTTGACTTCCTTGACAACTACTCGCCCGTAACTAGAATCACCTCGATAAGATTGTTAATTGCTATTGCAACATTAGATAACCTTGAGATTCATCAAATGGATGTAAAAACGACATTCCTAAATGACGAGTTAGAAGAGGAGATATACATGGAACAACTTGAAGGTCGTCTCTCATAATCACAACAAAATGTTTATAAATTAGTTAAACCTTTGTATGGATTGAAACAAACCCCTAAACAATGGCATCAAAAGTTTGACGAAATAATGTTGTCTAATGAGTTTAAGATGAACGAGTGTGATAAGTGTGTATACATTAAACATACACCAAAGGCCTACGTGATTGTATGTCTATATGTGAACGACGTGTTGATAATGACCAATAGTCAAAAAATAATGCTAAAAATGAAGAGAATGTTAACAAAACATTTTGACATGAAAGACTTGGGCGTGAATAATGTAATATTAGGGATTGTGATCTTTAGAATATCAGAATAAATTATACTTTCTCAATCTCATTACATTGAAAGTATAATTAAAAAGTATAATATAATTGAGGAAAGTCCTGTGAAAATCCCTACTAACACAAGTTTACATTTGATGAAAAAAAAAATACAAGTGAATATGTGTTACAACTAAAGTATACACAGGCTATAGATAGTCTTATGTATATTACAAATTGTGCTCTATCGATCATAGCATTTGCTGTGAATAAACTTAGTAGATTTACTTGTAATCCAAGCTATGATCATTGGAAGGCTTTAACAAGGATTCTTAGATACTTGAAGTATACTTTAACATATGGATTACGCTTTACCAAATATCCCACTGTATTAGAAGGATATTGTGATATGAATTGAATATCCGATATAAAAGATTCAATGTCTACCAATGGTTATGTATTTACCATTGGTAGAGCTGCTATATCATAGAAGTCGACAAAGAAAATGTGTATAGTTCGATCAACGATGAAATCATAGTTTATTGCTTTGGACAAAGCTGGAAAAGAAACAAAATGACTTCATAACTTCTTGGAAAATATTCCTTCCATGTTGGCCCAAGCCGATACTAGCATTTATAATGATAAGTTTAGACATATACGTCGTAGACACAATACTATTAAGCAGCTGATATATAATGGTATCATCTCCATAGATTATGTGAAATCAAATGAGAACATCATGGATCCACTTACTAAATGTTTAACTAGAGATCAAATACGTTGCCTATTGAAAGAAATGAGATTAAAGCATACTACGTAATGATCTTTGTAATAGTAACCCTACCTTGTTGACTAAAGATCCCAATATCTTGGTTCAATAAGTTATGAATATTCAAGGAAACACTTGGGAAAATGTTTCCTAACTCATTCCTATGATAATTAAAAGTGCTTTATGTAGAATGATATCTTTTTAATAATTCTATCTTGATTAATTCAACTAGAGTATGACATAATACTCTTAATAGGAGGTCACCTATGTAAGTGTAAGGTGGGGCCACCTCAATTAAAATTGTTCAAAAGCTATAATTTTTCACCAAACACTTATGAAACCAAAGAGTGGTTCACGACCAAAATAAACCAAGTCATGAGAACCATAAACGATTTAGAAAAGACATCTGCATGAGTATTATTCTCTTAGTTTATACCAATGGTTGAATGGTTCAAGACATCACGTTCATCAATTAGCCAAGTAAATTCGATAATATTTCACTAAGGAAGATTCAAGGTCGTAAGCTACCTTACCCGATGCAGTGTTTTTCTACCATCTCTCAACAATGCAATATATTTCTGCATACGAATTTTCATTCATGTGGGAGATTGTTGGGATTTGGTTTAGAGAATCAAATTAAGTAAGAAAAAGTTACTTTCGTATCACCTTCAACCAAGTATTCGGACATGATTCGATAGTCAAATTATGAATATAAATAAACTGATTTATTCTACTCGTTGAGTAGATTATCATAGTATATTTGGAATCTCAAAACTATTTTCGGTTGAATGAGAAATTGTAATTCAAAGTTGGATAGAAAAGAAGAAATAAAGGTTGGGAAAATGGCTATTTCCATCGCTCGTCTATCACTCGAGCAGCAGTCTAGTGACGGGCTAGCAAGAGAAACTCTAATGTAAATGCGTCACTGTCATTGGAGCGAGAAGCTAGTGACAGCAACTGTTGTGACCTTTGGCTAAGGTTGCTGAATTTAGGGAGCGACATTTCACTCACAACATTTCTTCCTTTATACCTTTCCTCCTCTCTATAAAGGACCATTTGGATGTCCATTATGCATCAATATTACTTGTATTGAGCATTACATCAAAAGCTCTTGCAAAATACTCTCCAAAAATCATTCTAAAACAATTTTCGTGTAGGGAGAAAATTTCGTTCTAAATTCGTTGTTACTTGTAGTTTAAAGTATTTCTACCACAAGTTGTATCATGGGAGACAAGTGTCATAGTCCGTTAGCACCATTGCAGGACAATATTGTCTTAAGGAGAAAGTGTTTTCACTTGTCTCAAATTTTGATTTTGATTTTGTTTTTTTCTTCTTTTTATCTTCTTCGTTTCCATTTCTAGAATTTAATTGCGCTCGTACGAAATAAACTTGAATATTTTCTTTGCTTTAAAAACCATTTACATATACTTACTGCGTAATCTTCCAACATGAAGTTGCTTCTAATGTGCAATACTACTGTAGAAATTTGGTCACGGTGGTCATTATTTTTCCAACTATAGTAGCTGAGTCTTAACGCCCAACTTAATCAGGACCTAAGCAATAAAGACAATTATAATTGCAAATTGGACAAATAATTAATAAAGAAATATTATCTCACTATCAGAACCTGATTAACCCTAAATTTGTGAGAAGACTTATCAATAAGTCCTGATTCATGAATACTCTATGCGACTTACCAAAAATGTTCATCAGAAATGCCTAATATAAAAGGAAATTCGAATCAGGTAAATTTCATTCCAAAATACCACACTCTCTCAATATGCACAAATTCGTGCTTTCATCATATTAATAGACCAATTGACTTGAGCTTTAGGTGTTGGGAAATTATTTAATTTGCCATGTGGGCGGACATATGAAATTATTTGTGTATAAATACTATCTTAAAGTTAAGCCCAAAATTAAAGTGATCTAATAAATAATTAAGTGATTGAGCTTTGGGCATCTAAATAAAGTGTGGGCTGAACTATATGTGTATAGACCGGGTCCATTATGGTTTGTATTTGACGATGAGTCGAATACATATAGAAACTATATATACAGTTATGGTCCACAATTAATATGTAATTCTCATTCTTTGTGTCATCTCATCAACACAAGAATACAAGAGAAAGCATATTAAAGAGGAAGATCCATAAATCCATAATCAAGAATCAAGAAGAAAGTTTGGAGCAATTAAATTGAAGAATAAGAAATCAAAATTTAAAGATCAAAATTCAAGATTCATTATTCAAGATACAAATCAATGAATCATGGTATGTTCTGCATTAATTATTTTTTTGGTGATTTAAAATGGAGATCATGGCAGTTATGTAAAGTTTAAAAAGTTTAAGTTTCATGAAAAATTCAACAAGTGGTATCAGAGCCAATCCCTGTTAAAACATTGAGGTTAAAGGAAACGTTTTAGGGTTGAGATTCATAATTAGGTTTTCTAAAAAATTTGGGATGTGAATTCCAAACTCTAGATATTTAAACTTTGGGTATTTTCAAATTTAACAGTTTTTAGGACCTAATTGTTGAATTTGAGTATAATTACAATTGATAGCATTTATATTGACATGTGGATTAAGTAGAACTAATAAATGGTAGCCATTCTTAGAAAGTACACAATTAAATTTCTTTGGTTGAATTAACGAAAAAAGTTTTGGCGTTCGCTTGTTTGAAAGAATTGTTTTTCAAGTATATGGGATTGACATTCATTTTGGACTAGAGGTTGTCGATACATGTCATCTAAAAGATGTTAAGAATGTTATAAAAAATGCATAAAGTTATGCAAAATCCATGTCTCCACTCTATTATTGTTTTGTCAAGAGTTATTGCAACTACTCATGTAAATCTTCTTTACCATGCTTGCACAAGGATAAACAAAATAAAATCTGAGTTATTATTTCTTATTTCTGAAATAAGCCCCATGCATCTATCTATCTTTGGACACATGATTTTTGAAACGATTTTGCTACTTATACATCACAATGTACATCGGGGTGTACATCCCCTTCACATGGGGGTGTGACCTACTTTAATAAAAAAATATTTTACACAAGTGGGTCCCACCTCATATGAGGAAGGTGTACACCCCCGATGTACATCTTGTGATGTACACGTAACAATTTTCTTTTTGAAATACCAAATAAAAGAATTAGGAATTAACAATTCAAATTTAAATTTTGGTATTAAAATAAATTTCTTTTGAATTACTAATTTTCTAAAATAAATTAACTGAATCAACATGTTACTAAAATAACATCTTTTGCCTAAATTAATTTATTTGGAATATTAGGCTGGTTGTGTGTATGTAATTCTTGCGGGTATTGACCGCTCCAAAGAAAGGTTAATATTTGAACCTAATTATTTGCACACATGTGGTGATAAATATGTGACAGCTGTAAAGTTTTTCATTATGTGAACATTGAGTCGATCCAAATATAGATTTGATATTTGACTGAATTTATTGTCAGTATTTGATTACTACACCAAGAGCACTACTTACAAATTTGTATTTCTATCCAAAAACTAAATATCAAGTTGTGCTCGGTCTCTTGTAATGAGGTTTACCATTATTTGAATTAATTAATTGTTTAATACCGATTCCTATGTGAACATGTTAATTCGGTATAAGTTCTCTATTCAGTTAATCCATCAACTTCTGCAATATTTGTCAACATTAACTCTATTCCCGTGGTAAATGAAACCAACTTTAAGTACTGGAAAGAGAACATTCAAATCGTTCTTGGCTGCATGGACTTAGACCTTGCTTTGAGGACTAAACAACCCGCTGCACTTACGGATAAAAGTTCCGCTAATAAGAAAAGGGGCTTCGATAAGTGGGATCGTTCAAGCCGCATAAGTCTTATGAACATGAAGCGTAGAATTCTAGCAACGTTAAGAAGCATTGTGTCCGATGAGGTGAACATGGTTCGATTTGGACGATTTGTGTTATATTTTCAACTCAAATCATTTCATGCGGTTTGGAATTTTCCCAAACCAAACCATTATTTGCGGTTTAGTTTGGTTTTAATCCGCGGTTTGCCTATCGATATTATAGTTATATGTTTAAAATAAGTTAACACATACATTTAAACTAGAACTAATAATGTTAAATGCTAAATTACATTCATATTTGTTTAAAATTCGATATATAAACAAAAAGTCAAAAAAATAGTATCAAGTTAGCATCTAGAACAAGCACTCGGGATTTTACAAGTACAAGAGTACTAACCTCTCATTTGATAAAAATTGTATCAATATCCCCTATTGTAACACATGATTCGGCATCTATATGATATGCAAATATCAAAATATTTATTAGTCCTTATTAATGATATTAACAATCAACTAAGAAATAATATGCATAAAATATCAAAATTGATAATAGAAAATAAATGTCACATTCCACAATTTTCTCAAAGTCATCCAATTCTTCTAGCTCATCCAAATATTGACGAAGCACTATAGGTTCATTGCTGCTGTGCAACCAATTTTTGTGCATATTAAGGCCTCAACCATTTTTCCACTCAATGAACTCCTAAAAGAGTCAAGAATTCAATCACTCATAGAAAATGTCGACTTTGAAACGACCGTATATATTTGAATTGCTAATACATTTTTGGCAATTTTAGAGACAATTTTGTACTTGTGCACATTCAATTTCCACCAAACTAATATATTAAACTTGGGATCAGTCAACTCTTCACAACGATAAGACAAATAATCAACCAAATCATTCTTCTTAGATTGCATGTTTTGCATAAGTTTAACTTTAAAAATAGAAGGAATCTATTTAGAAAGACCGAAAGTAGGTTGTGAGGGACTTGGACTACTATTTTTGGTAGCATCTTTTGATGAAGATGATGGTGAAGTGATTGGAATCGACGTTTCTTCATAGCATATCTCCCACCATATCTCCCTTATGACTTGGGATTTGAATGAAACTTATAATCCTTTTTTGAAGTGTCCAATCATTATCAACCTAATGAGTAGTTAAACACAAATAACTAACATTCTGTATTGACGTCCAACAATTAGTAGTCAATGAAACTCTATATTGACCCAACTCTTTCTTCAATTTTTTCTTCTCGTTTATAAACAAATCTTGTATAACCCTAAAAACCTTCATCCTGTATAACATATCTTGTATAACCCTGGAAACCTTCATCCTCCACATGTCGAAACGGTAACTCAGACAATATGAAGTACCTTATAATCTGTTGCAAGAAGAATGTTTGGAACAATTAAATTTAAGAACAAGAAATCAAGA
The DNA here is from genome assembly GCA_019097785.1 of Fraxinus excelsior. Lineage (NCBI taxonomy): Eukaryota > Viridiplantae > Streptophyta > Magnoliopsida > Lamiales > Oleaceae > Fraxinus > Fraxinus excelsior. The sequence continues at coordinate 50,263,183 of CM032624.1, read as the reverse complement.
TTTAAATATCAAGATTCAAGATACGAATCAATGGATCAAGGTATGTTCCACATTAATTATTCTTGATGATTTAACATGGTATAAGCATAATAAAGAGCATGCTTAACTAAGGGTATGTTTGAACTACATTATTTTGGAAGAATGCATTTTAGAACAGTAGATTGATGGAGAATGTGTGTTGAAAAAGAAGGAAAACTTATTGATGTGATGGAAAATATTATTTTATTGAAAAATGTGTGGTTGAAAATGAGTAGAAGAATGAAAATGAAAATTAATGTTTACCAAACAGGTGATAAACTTAAAAGTAAAACATTTTGTTTTTGAAACATATTTGAATATTTTAATCTTTTACTTTGACAATGAAGGAAGAAAAAATCTGAAAAGATTTATTTTCAAACTTAATCAAAGCACGCTATTCATACGAGTTGGACTAACTAAGGGTGTGTTTGAGTAATATTATTTTGGAAGAATGTATTCTGGAATAGTAAATTGATGGAGAATGTGTGGTTAAAAAAAATGAAAAGTTATTGATGTGATGAAAAATATTATTTTATTGAAAAATGCGTGGTTAAAAATGAATAGAAGAATGAAAATGATAATTTTAATGTGCACCAAACAGAGCTTAAATAAGCATAATGACAACTTATGGAAATTGATTATCAGATGGATGCCCAATAATATTGGAAAAATGATAAATCAATATGCAAAAATGCATTATGAAACCAAGTTCAAAATGAAACCATTTCCCCTTCCTTTTTAATATCGAAGCAAATTAATCATCCAATTCTAGCAAATTTAACTTCAAAACCTGAATATTTATTATCACCAAAAATTTATTATTATTATTATTATTATTATTATTATTATTATTATTATTATTTCTTTGGAAATCAATGAGATTCTCAGAATTCCCCTTAATTGAAATCGCAACATCATCATAATTCAAGGGACTTCCTTCAAAAGCTGCAATAAAAAAGTTGTAATTTGTTGCTTGCAGTACGACTTGAGAAACATCGTCCAAAAAAAAAGTGTACGTTAGTTTTAGCCTCTTGATTATGTTGATTGACTGCATATTTTGCTAATTTCATCACCTTAGAGTTTCTTAGGTCTAAGATCTTGAGATTGGTGTCTGGAGCCTCGATTTCTTGGCCACCTAAAGTGCTGGAAATGCCAAAAAGAACAGATGCTCCGACCAAGAATGTCAAAACCAAAACTAAATAATGGAAATTCATAGCCATTTTGATGTTCTCAATTTAAACAATGGAAAGCTTACCTTGGTGGACTGATGTGTTTCATATTTATAGGCTAAATCTTCTTCTGATTTCTCGAGTTTGAAATGTTAAACTGTTTAAGAAATTTAAAATGAGATTGATTTCTAGAATTATATTACATGACATCTTTTGTTAGGGAAAATCTTTGTCCAAAAGGGTTTGGATTTTCTGACAAATCCTCGAAAATCTTGGTAATCAACAATCTGGGATAAATAATAATTGCAAATCTCGCATTTTAAAAGTTTATATAAATCAATGTTTTTCCATCTCAGATTATATTTATATTGAAAGATTTCATTATTTAAACAGACTCTTAAGGGTCCATTTGATTGCAAATGTGAAATTTGGGTAGAAAGAAAATGAGTTATAGAGAATTGAATTACATAGAATTTGTTTTACTGAGAATTGTAATTAATTGTGTTTGATTAATATAATTGTTCACCTAGAAAATGTCGAGAGTTTGACTTCGTTTTTCATGAAAATTGTCCATTAAAGTGATAATTTTTTTTACCATTGGGTCTAGAATTTGTTTCAATTGTAAAAAAAAAAAAAAAAATATATATATATATATATTACTATACTGAATATCATTTGTTTGGTTTTGTTTTGCATGAAAATTGTCAATATAAGTGATAAGAATTTTTACCATTGTGTCTAGAATTTTTTTCAATTGCTAAAAAAAAAAGTGAACGCATTTTCAGGACATATGCTGAATATTCGAAAAACGTCGGAAAATGATAATCTATTCACCTCCATGAAAGGGTTGAAACCGTAAACACACACGGAACTTGAGAGACATAAGTTCACTGATTTGAGTACGGCTATGAGAGCTGTTGAATATCTAAGTTACTATCAACTGGAATCGAGAAAAGATCAACCTTCCGGAAATAGTCAATTTGTTGGAGGTGAAAACTGATCTTAAAGACTCAGCTCGAACTCAAATGGGGGAGAGCGTTACTCTCAGAATAAGGGAGGAGCCTATGAAGGTACCCGTCAGAGTAACTTCAAAGGAAGCTACAACTGTAGCAACAGTAACAACTGGAACAAAGGAAAAGCAACAGAGGGCAAATCAGATATCGCTCCTAAATTGATGTGCTTTTTATACAAAGGACCACATCGGGTGGCGGAGTGTCTTCGAAAATGGATGGTAAATGCATATTGCCAACTAGCAAGTGGTGGATCGAGTTCAAAGCAAGATGCCCCACAAGCTAGCTGTCATAGCGAGACCGACTCCGAAGAGGACAATGATGTAGTTGGTGCAATATACTATCGCACCGAGCGACTAAAAAGGATGGAGTTTTCTCGAAAGACCCGAATGTGGAAGAATCGAAGGCTCGCATTTGTAGGGCGAAGGGCAATCAGGGCTATGATAGATATCGGTGCTACCCACAACTACCTCGCAAGTTCCGAAATAGAACAGCTCGGACTTGTTCTAGAAAAAGGTAGGGAGAAGGTCAAAGCAATCAACTCCGCTGCTCAACCAATAGCTGGAGTAGCAAAATTTGTGTTGCTCAAAATGGGGCCTTTCGAGGGAAGGACCAACTTGTCTGTAGTTCAGATGGACGACTTCAAGCTTATTTCAGGATTGGAATTTCTTCAGGATACTAAGATAACAGTGTTGTCGTATTTCGATTCATTAATGATGATGAGTAGTAAACCGTGCGTCATCACTATGCAAGCTGAAAAGATTATATCGACCATTCAATTTAAAGGGTTTCAAAAGGAATGAACTCTTATTTTTGTGCACTCTTCTATTAGAGGAGACCGAAGAGACGATTGACCCTATTCCAAAACCTATCAGAAGGCTTGTTAAGAAATTTGAGGACATCATGCTGGATGAATTACTAAAGAAATTGTCACCAAGGAGGGCAATTGGTTATGAGATTGAACTTATTCCGGGTGCTAAACCTCTCGCCAGGGTACCCTACCATATGTCTCAGCCAGAGCTTGAAGAGCTTCAAAAACAGTTGGGAAAAATGCTAGAAAGTGGGATTATCGTACCTGCGAAATCGCCATATGGAGGTTGTGTTGTTTTAGAAAAAGGCCGATGGTCCTATTAGAATGTGCTGCGACTATCGAGCCTTTAACAAGATCACAAATACAAAGAACCAAATTCGGGCACTTTTCGATAAGGATTCGACTACTCAATATTTGGTCGACCTCATCAAGTAGGGCAAAATCCGACAGTCTGGCACGATGGGGGCTTAATGAAAACTAATGGAGATTGCATTTATGTCCCTGAGGGCGGAGATTTGAGGAAATTTCTAATCACGGAATGCTATGACACGATTTGGGCAGGACATCCTAGAGAAGAATGCACTTTTGCACTGTTGCAACGTGCATACTACATTGTTACAAATGTTGGATGACATTACAACTTACGTGAAAACTTGCCTTGTTTGTTAGAAAGATAAGTTAGATCATCAGAAAAAGGCAGGCGTACTGGAGCCCTTTTCCATCCCAACTAGACCATTCGAGAATGTATTGATGGACTACATTGTTAGATTGCCAAAAGATGGAGATTGTAGCACCATCATCGTCGTGGTAGACCGTCTATCCAAGTACGCAACTTTCATCGTAGTGCCTAAGTTTGTATCAGCTGAAGAGACAGCTCAACTCTTCTTCAAACATATTGTTAAATACTGGAGACTCCCTAAGGACATCGTTAGTGATCGGGATCCTCGATTTACTGGCATATTTTGGATCGAGTTGTTCAAACTTTTTGGTTTAACTTTGAGCATGAGCTCGAGATTTCACTCACAATCTGACGGATAGACGAAGCACTTTAATTCTATGCTGAAAGAATATCTTTGGCACTTTATCTCTACTTCGCAGAAGAATTATGTGAAACTTTTGGATGCAACTCAGATGTGTTTCAATGCCCAAAGGAGTTCTTCCACCAATAAGAGTCATTTTGAGATTGCTACTGACTAGCAACTGTTACTCCCTCATACTGTAGATATCGATCAAAGTACCAAGTCCCCTTAAGCAAAAAGCTTCTTTCAAGAGTGAAAACGTAACATCGAAATTGCTATGAGTTATCTTGAGAAAACTCGGAAACGGTACAAGAAGTCGCAGATCTAAAACGTCGTTTCCTTGAATTTAATGTTGGAGATCTGGTAATGGTAAAACTCCTCGACAGAAATTGTTATAAACCGACAAGAGGGAAAGACTCAAGATTGGTGCCCAAATATATTGGACCATTACCCATCGTGAAGAGGATTGGAAAAGTCGCATATAGAGCTGCACTCCTTTTCATGGTGCAAAATTCACAATGTCCTTCATGTTGGCGTACTCAAATCATACCTTGCCAACAAGGAAGACGCATCCAGAAATGAATCAAAGCAACCTATGTTTGAATTGAAAAGAGTTCGAAAGAAGGTTGCGAAAAAGACTCTTGACCTTCAAACTACTCGAGCTTCTAGAAAATATCATCAAGAGTACCTGGACAAATGGAGAGAATGCAGTAGCGAAGAGAATACTTGAGAAAGCGAAAAAGACCTTGATGCCTTCAAACCATTAATTGAAGCATGTCATTCATTGAGGGCTCCGAGAACGTCGTCAAAACTAATAGGGGAGAATGTCAAGGACCGCAGCTTTACTTAAGCCATTTAACCATATTGCAACCGTAGTTTGCCCAACTTCGATTGCATATTGTAAATATTAGTTCAAGTTTGAGTTGCAATTTCCTTTCCATTGTAATAGTTTATTTAAATTGTAAAATAGTTAGAAATTAGAAAAGTTTGATATGATTTTACGTCATTTAAACGTCTACTCCCGTTACTTGAGTTTTTGTTCCAAATGATATTATAGGGGAGTATTAGTTTCTCAAACATGTTTCAAGTTTTCTAGTGTTCACCCCCCCCCCCCCTTCCTCGTACTAACCATTGTAATTTCCTGTTTTCATCAATTGTAATTTCTAGTTTTCAAGTAATCAATGATCAAATTACTTTCAGTGTGCGTTTGATTGCATTGGTGAAAAATTGGTAGAAATAAAATGAATTTCAGGGAAAGTAATTGTCTAGAAATTATTTTGCGGGGAAATGTTAATTTAGTATGTTTGATTGATATAATTTTTTACCCGAATTTTTTTTAAATTTTATGTTCGTTTAGTTTTGTTTTACATGAAAATTGTCCATTAAAGTGATTTTTTTCCACAATTGGATATAAAATTTGTTTTCATTGCCAAAAAGTTAAAAAAAATGAAAAAAAAATTTATTTCGTAAAAAATCATTTTTTTAATCAAAGTTTAGTGTTCGTTTGACTTTGATTTACAAGGATATTGTCCATTAAAGTGAATTATTTTTTCACAACTTGCTATGAAACTTGTTTCCATTGCCAAAAAAAATGGCAATGAACAATTGGTGGGAATTGAATTTCCCCAAAATCATGGAAAAGAAGGCGCTTGAGCCTTGGGCAAGGAAACAATTTTCCCTCCAAATTTTACTCATCAAACATGTCAATTGGTGGGAAAAGGAAATAAAATCCCAAGTTCCATGAAAAAAAAAAAAAAAGCAAATCAAATAGGGCCTCAATGTATTTCAATTTTATGTTGCAAGCTTTCTACAAATTGTAATCAAATTTTCTTTCGTCTCGAAATGATCGAGAGAATGCGGAAGGTAATCTAATGAAGTAGACTACTGCTGCATGATATTTCTTTTTGTGTCCAGAAGAAAGGTAATCCGTTACCAACCATGAATCAATAATTTTTTTAATAATAAAGTCAATGACTCGTTACGAATGAATCACTGAAACTAGAATCAAAACTAAATGATTATTGATTTTAGAATCGATTTAAATCAATTCTAATTTAATCTGATCATTTTGTCTGTCTGTAACTACCACCCCTCGTAAACGTACCTTAGCCACACAAAACAACACCTATGTTTTAAAAATTCTAAAATAATAATAAAATAAAACAATGTAAGGTCAGCAAGCATGCTTAAAGTCCGGTTGTCAAAAACTCATTGGTTCTCTCTCAAAATTTCATATGATAAAAATCTAAAAATTGCCTCTGGATAATCTCTTTTCCCTTCCCAAGAAATGGAAATCTGAACTCAAATTTCCTCAAAACTAAGAACAAATTTCTGTTTCATTCATAAAAATGGCGGCTGTAACTTCACTTTCATTTAGTTCAATTAGTCAATCCATCTTTCCAATTAAGGCGGTGCGTAATTTGGCTTCCAATTTCGATGCCTTCAAGTTTCGGAGCACGATTTTATCTCGAGATTCGTCTAATTTGCGAGCTTCGAAGAGTTCTCCTGTGGTAATTCATTGCACGTCAACTGCCACAGGCAAGTTTTAGATTCTTACATGAATTATCTTTGTTTTTGTGAAAAAATGTGGTCTTTGTGATGTAAACTCGAGTGTTTTCATTGGTCAAGACTTGGATTATGTCTTTAATTTTTGGAGGAAGGTCTGTGAATTCTAGTGAGTTCAATACAATGTTAAGTGAATAATTTGCTTAATTCTATTGTTAGTTGAATTGTTTTCTTCTTCAAATTTTCAATTATTGATTTAACACTAGTTAGTAGCACTTTGGTCTTAAAATTTTGTACTTTTGCATTATCAATTTAGTGGCTCAATTGAGTAGTTTCTGTAGGTGAAATGACAATTCTAGATTGCGGCTATTGAAACAAATGTGTAGATTGGCTAACTCGTCATACCTTGCACCAATATGGCAGAAACTGTGCAATGGTATTGTTAATTGAAGGATAACATTGTTAATTCATCCTAGAAGAGTCTCACAATTTGAAATGAAACTCTTAGATTTTAATAATTTACTTGATTTGATTTAGGCCCCATCATTCAGTTTTTCCCTCGAACATATGTGTTTTTACTTCATTTACTGACTAAACTCTGGATAATAAACTTCTGATATTTCCTTTGAATGCTCATGGTTTCAGATCTACCTACTGTGTCTGAGACAAAGCTGAATTTCTTGAAGGCGTATAAGAAGCCAGTTCCAAGTATATACAACTCTGTATTGCAAGAGCTGATAGTACAACAACATTTGATGCGGTACAAGAGTACATACCGATACGATCCCGTGTTTGCACTTGGTTTTGTAACCGTGTATGATCAGCTCATGGAGGGCTACCCCAGTGATGAGGATCGAGAAACTATTTTTAAAGCTTATATTAAGGCTCTAAATGAGGACCCTGATCAATATAGGCATGTCTTAAACATCCCTTCAAATTTTATTTCCTCTCTCTTTGCCTTGCTTGTTTTCGCAGATGGATGTGAATCCAATTGAGTGAATATTTATTTGGACTAGTTTCATTTTAGTAGTCTTTATTGTGTAAATAGGAAAATTTATATATCTGATGTGATACTATTTATTCACTAAGTCTGATAAATAGAACTTTTCAAAGAGTCGGTGCATCATTTAAATTTTGGTTATGTTCCACACATCATACTGCTAATTGTGGAAAACAGAGATGATAATATAGCATGTGTGTAATGTCATTTTTATATTGGATGTGGTCTTCTTCTTGATCTTGAATGGTTAGAATTAAGCTCTCAAGGAGTAATTTTTTTTTTTTTTTTTTTTGTTCAACTGTATGCATTGTAGGGCTGATGCACAGAAGTTAGAAGAGTGGGCACGTTCTCAGACTGCCTTTACCTTAGTCGATTTTGCATCAAGGGATGGAGAAGTTGAAGCAGCTTTAAAGGACATTGCAGAAAGAGCAGGGAGCAAAGGAAGTTTTAGCTACAGCCGATTCTTTGCTGTCGGTCTCTTCCGGCTGCTTGAGTTAGCAAATGCAACAGAACCCACCGTCTTAGAAAAGGTAAAAGTCGTTTCTTCATTTGTGCTGTGAGACTTTTCATATTCTAAAAGCCTCATAGTAAGAATGTCTATTTTGCTATTTTGTTTTATATACTCCATTGTGATTATCTACATATGGGTTATTATTAACATATTAATAGAAGGGATTCACTGTTTTTGTCTCATTGAAGACTGGAGTGGAGGTTTATTCGTCCATGCAGCAGCTTGCAGTATTTCATAATTTTCGTGATATAGAAACTTGGGTATATGCACAACTCAACTTGTAGCTACAGTACAAAATATTTAACAGTCAAGAATTAAGAAAACGTGAACCTCACTGGGCTACCATAAGAGGGCTCCACAGAGTAATAAATGAAGAAAATGACATTGTGAAATGAGATGTTGAACTTTGAGTTGTAATACATCATGTATAGGGGTCGGAAAAACTCCAAGTTTGATAACGTGTCACCGAAGCCAAAAGAAAGGAAGATATATCTGCTGCCACCATCATCATCTTTTATTTTGGCACCAAATATGGCTTCTTTTCTACTTTTATGTACAGGCATTAACCTTTTAAAAGTTCACATGTTGACTGTCTTTTTCATTATACCTTTTACATGACTTATTGTCCCCCATAACATGTCTTAAACTGCTGCAGATATGTCCATGTGAGACAAAAATTCTCAAAATGTAAAATGGTGACACGTATTGAACCATGTCGGTCTAGGACACATGTTCTGACACCAATACTTTGCCTTGTGAGAGTGCAGGTGCTTCAGGGCATGATAACACTTTTATTGCTTCAGCCATTCTTCCTTATAATGGAAAACTATAGGTATGGAATTAAAAATCAAAAGGGGATTAGTTATCAATTAGGAATACCAAAAAAGAGTTTTCCATTTTCTGCTTGCTGTCTGCTGAAAGCAGGATGGGTATTAGAATGAATCAGTAATAACCGTCTGGCCATCTAAATAATTATTATAAGTTAATGGATTGAAGGTCCAAAGTCTCTCATTTTTGAGTTGCCTAAAAAATCATTTAAGTGAGGGAACTGTAGAAAGAATATTTGCTAACTCTCGTAGAGAAAGCTACTGTTGAAAACAAGATTTTACGAGTTATGTAGGTTAGCTTGGTTTAGTTTGGTTTTCATTTCTCTTTTATTTATTCTGGGATGTCAAATTTGGCATTGGTCTTAAGGGCAAGAGTTACGAGACTTAGATAAATAGGATTAGATCACCAACTTACTTTAAAATGTGAATAGATGTTCTGCTTCTCTAGACATCCCAGAATATCTGCAGGGGTTGCTGAATCCAACGACTACAACTCAACTTAATTCAAAAGTGTCTTATCCCACACTTAGGAAGGACTGTCTTCATGGATCCTTTTTTCATACACTGCAATGTTGGCATTTCCAAAGTTACCTTTCTATGCTATCTCTACCCTTTGGTTTCTCTTTGAGCCAAATCATTCTTGACTGCAACAAGTCATTTAATTGTGAAGCAAGTCTTCTACGTACCTGAGTGATTTAGGTTTTCTGAATGAGTGTGTTGAATGAATAGAGAAAATTGTTTTTGGACTTACTGTATCTGAGTTTTTTAAATGGTGAGGATTAAAATTTTGTCATGATGGTGTTTTTTCTTTGCAAAATAAGATTTGAACTTGGAACGAGAGGATCATACAGAGAGACTGAGGTACCCAGTGGAGAAAATACGTGAGGTCTCTTCATAGACCTGTTTACACTTTTTAGTTCTTCCCTGGAATCTTATGGAGTGTGACAAATAGGTTTAAGATATGAAGGGAAAGTCATCTGCAGTTGTTTGGATTGGAATATTTGATCATTTCAAACTTTCAACAGTTCAGGAATGAAGCCAAAGCTACCGGTTACTTTTGATTCTTTTAATCTAATTCAAGCCATTCTTTTAATCTTTGTTGAAGTTCCAATTCCGACCCCCAAGCCAAGGTTCTTGCCAATATTGAGAACATGTTGGCCACCTATTTAATTTAATTTAATTGGTCTTATACATTGAACAAAATTGTTGAATTCTAGAACTTTAAAACATATTATAAAATATAAGTGGTTCTCGCTTCTCATGGCCTGTCATATATGCAACACCCGATCAGCTGGCCAACCTAAAAATAAAGAAAAAAATAAATTAATTTTCCTAGGGGTAAAAGTGGATCATACTAGGTTGATTCAATGGTCCACATACCCAACACCTAGGAAGAGTAGGACTCATATACATTTTGATTCAGTGAAGTTATGTAGCACTATTCTAAATGTAGTAATCAAGCACCTCTAAAAATGTTTGAAAGGAGCTAAAACTAATGAAGCGTTCAAAAGCCCCCACAAGCTTACTCGAAGTGTAAAGACCCTGCTTTATGTCCTTCCCTAGAAATAATATCCCCCCCCCACACACACACACACACATATGATCAACAGCCAATATTTTGCGTAGGTGAATGTAGACATTATGTATGTGTATGTACAGAGCGTGCATGTTTATTGTACTTCACAATTGTAAGAATGAAATCTCCCTTGAAATGAGATTGTAACTTTTTGTTGTTGTTATTATAGTTCTTATTATTATTATTCTTCATTTTGGGGGGTTGGGTGGGGGGGGGGTGGTTAAATGACATTTATTAGTAAGCCCCTGTTTGGTTGAGATTGTTTTGAGAATAAATTTTGTGAAAAGTGATTTTTTGGAAAATTAAAAAGTGGGGAAAGTTATGGGTCCATGGGAAAAATTATGTTGTTGGGAGAACGAATGGTTGAAAATGTGTTCTAGAAAATGGGGGCCTATCACGAGCTAAATAATATTGCAGCTATAAAACTAAGAAGTTGCAGAAGATGTGATATACAGTTCCCCAACTCCATTGTTAAAAGAAATGCTACCTACTATGCCAGTAGCATTATTTCTTCTACCAATTTCATGAATTGAAAATTCACAGTGAAACTTAGATCATTCTTGTTAGACCTAAATTACATAGAACTTTGGGCGTCAGTCCCCATTTCTTATCAAATTTAATGTGCACTTCCATATTCAAGTTCCCTTGTCAAGTCCCATTGACGAATTTCCATCCAATACCTCACTACCTGAAAAAAAGAAGCAAGGTTCACAGCTCTGTAGAACCCCAGCATCAGGGTGTCTCTTATATCGAAATGATGGAAAAATGGTCCCTTTGATCAGCATTCTTATTGCAATAATTTGAATACGGAAGAAAATCAACTGTGTATGTTAAGAGTGATCTCCCTCACTCCTTCTGTGTTCCTGACAAGTATTATTCCTCCATGCCTTATGAGTAAATGTCTCTTTAGTCCTTTCCAATCGTCACTGTGTCTCTAGTTATTGAAGCTGTGAAAATTCGAATTCGGTTGCAAATGATCTGCTTTATAGCGTTGTATGCATCGGCATGTGTGCGCGCGCGCATCTTTTTTTAGTAGCAACGCTTCACAATAATAAAGAAGAGATACATATTATTATTAACTTATTTCTTTCATGGCTTGACAGCTTTGTGCAGCACTCAATGTAAATAAGAAAAGTGTTGATCGTGATCTTGATGTCTACCGCAATCTGCTCTCTAAGCTGGTTCAAGCAAAAGAGCTGCTAAAGGAATATGTTGACAGGTGAGAATTTTTCTCTTATTCAATTAGGTGGATTAGACAATATTCAACGCTATTAAAAAAAAAAAAAAAATTTATATATATATATATATATATAATACTCACTTTATGGTGCTATTATTGCATTCTACTCTCCTAGAGATTGTTAATTTACAACTAAAATTATAACAATTGATGGATATAAGTGATTGTTTTCACATTCAATCAACTTTCTTCCTCATAAATGTTAAATCCTCTTTTTCTTTCACCAGTTGTGCTTCTCTACACTACGAACTTCATTTTGCCAATAATAAATCCTCACATTAGTTTTGTGACTTTTGTTAATGTTTATGGCTTTCAGGGAGAAAAAGAAAAGAGAAGAACGGACAGAATCTCAGAAAGCTAATGAAGCTGTCACAAAATGCATGGGGGGATACCAATATGCGGGGTTATGAAGTAACCTTCATTGTTTCCTTTTGTTTAAATCTCTTTCAATATATATCTCACTGTTAATTTGATCTTTTGTATGATAAGAATGGTTCAGACAGGTTATCAGAATAGAGGCTGTATTAAATGAAAAATAATAATTCAGAGTCTCGTGATTTAGCCATGTTGAAATAATTTTCATTAACTATTAATATCTATAGAATTGTTACAAATTCATCACGCCCTTAATGTTGCCCAATACAAATGCTTGTAGACAGCAAATGAATTAACCTTATGATTTAGCTGAAACAAGATTATTACCAACTAATAAGCGTTGAAGTTTATTTGTTTTAGTAACTTCAACCAATAAGAGATTTAACTCAGATGAGAAATGTCAACCTCATCTGGAATCTTGAATGTATCTGCTGCACCGAATTTTCTCCATTCTTCTCCTACGGACTCGTCTTTATTGTCGCTATCCCTTTCATCTGCGTCCTGAATGTTGAGACGAGGGGTCATGAACACTTCTGGATCTGCAGTCGTATGTAGCAAGCATTTTCACTTGGCCGATATGAGAAATCTCTACGACAACAGTGTCATTATCCACAGGAAGTGGTTGTTTCCATGGTTCCCCATCAATCCTCATGAAGGTGTGATCAGCCGCACCCTGGTGAAACTCAAAACGTATTCTATGTGTCTGAGCAGACGAAAAACCAAAAAATATCAACAATAGCTGAGGTCATTGATTTAACCGAATCTAAGTTTCTCCCAGCTTTCTACTTGATTCTAACCTGTGCAAGACGAGTATCATGTCCATTAGGAGCAAGCAGAATTAGTCCATGCCAAGCATTTTTAAAACCAACAATCTCCAGAAGGCCATCATCGACGAGGGGTGGCATCAAGTCTCTCTGGACATCAATTCGAAGCATAGAATATATTAGAATATAATGTATCCAGATTATTTTCTAAGCTTCAATTCTATTGAGGTCAAGGAAAAAAGAGCAGATAGAAAATATGTGTTTCAAGAGAGCACATCGCGTCTTTTGTTTATATTTGGTGTTCCCCGAGGATTTAGTCCACCGGAGAAGCTAGGTAAGTTGAGACATACAATGGACTTGATGCAGCCACGTTAGAACAAAATACACTCTGAATTAGGAATAAAATTTACAAGATACATAAAATAGAAGCATAAATGGTATGTCCTTACATTTCATTTAAGCATTCGAATTTTTTTTGCCAAGAACTCAAAATATTTGAACTTTTTCTCCGCACAATCTAAAAAGAAGATATCTGCATAGATGTCTGAAGCCTAAAACATTCACCACCAAAAGATCAGTTAGATGTTTTTGCCTATCCCTATCTTTTGTACCCTTCAAACTACTCGATATTCTGCTGAATGAATGAGTATTTAGTGCCTAGCTTTCTAGCATTAATGAGGGAATCAACATGAACTAAAAAATTTGTTCGTGATTTTTGCATTCTCATGTTTATGTTTGCGCTACTCTATGTCAGTGAAGCATTATTTTGGGCTCAAGAAATAAGTGATCTACCTGTTGGGAATACAGAGATCTTGCCAATCACCATGTCTTTTCATGATCTTGACGTTGGCAAGTTGAGCTACATTCCTGCATTACGACTAATGCTAGTTCAGGCAAAGAAAACATTTAACCACGCAGTGCAATACTCCCTTGTCGTTATGACGTACATTAAATGCATAATAACAAATAATGAACTATAACTGGCAGTTAAATTGATCCGATGACTTTCGAAACAGAGATGTTTCAGGAAATACGTTTCAATTATTTTGTAGGTTTGGGTGAAGCATTACTCACCAATTGGACAAAATCGCAAACTTGGACGAAGGGTGAACAAGAGGAGCAAAGAACCATCCTTGCGTGCATGATGTCGGCACTTGGGCGTGGAGTACGGCAAAAATATATAATCAGGGATGTAAAACTGCTTCACGAATTTATCAGAATCAAGACCTGAACTTGTCATTACTAACTCCAAGTCTACCACTGTAACATCAAATTTTAAGAAATTAGGAGATTCAGGATTAATTTATTCTCAACAAAACATGATTACATTACATTGGTCGAACTCAATTATCCCAAACCCCAGACGGAAAAAAATAAAAAAAAATAAATATGAAACCTTTCTTGAATTACGATATTCAGATTCAGTAATGATCAAAGACCACAATTTGCATCCACTAAACGCAGTGATAAATTGAAAAATAAATACAGAATAGAGGAAAGAATACACATTAATATATATACACAAAATCCACAAAACAAAGAGAATTCGAACCTGGGAAAGCTATCAGAAGAATCCCTGAAAGAATTGCAAGTGATTCTGTAGTATAATTTGGATCTGGAAATGGTGGTAGGTTGCATATGCAGATAGAATGAGCAAAAGGCGTGATCCACTTTCAATGAAGAACGTGCATGAAATAAAAAGGTTTGACTACAAAAAAATAGCGGAAAAATAGAACAAGAGCTCTGATTTTTTTTTTTATTATTATTTTTTGACGTAAGAATTCGCAGTCACTATCCGTGAGTGCGCACTAGGTAAACTTCGTTTCATGTGTAGTAGCCACGCTCACCTGCTCTACCAACTCGACCACTTCGAAAGGGTAAACAAGAGCTCTGGTTTGGTAGAGAGAGTCTGTGTAAGAGAGACTATTAAGTTTATACGAGGATCAATTATTCGTGTATCTTTATTGGCATATGTAATATCAATTAATTAAAATAATTCTTGGGAAGATTGAGGAATTTGGTTTCAATTATATGCTTCTTTCTTTTTCCCTTTTCTTTATTAGCAATAATTTATAGTCTTCTTCTCTGTCTATACAATATCATATATCTTTCTACAGATTGGATTAGACCAAAGAAATATCAAGTGTACCTTCACAAATATTACCATCTCTCAATAAAAATAAAATCGATCCAAGTAAAAAACAAACGTGGTAATCACTCATCACCATTATATTGAAAACATGTGATGTGATGTGATCCATAAAAAAACAAAAAAATGGCCAAACCCAATCCTTGTATCATTTCAAAAGTCCGCATTTAATATCACGTTACACGTTCAAATATTCACTTTAAAAGCACCCCACCCCACGCCATACTTTTTTCGGTAAAAGAAAGATAGAATAAGAATGAAATAAATTTAGGAGACAATTGCAGCAACAATACCTCATCTTTCAACTTTTTACGGACTTTACCTTAATCTTCACAATTTCAAACCTTTCAAATATTTGCATATGATGTCCAAATGGATGGAAATCATCCACCTTGCCATTAGTTGATCAAAAAAGTATCAATTTTTTACCAAATTAAGAAGGGCAAAATAATCATTTTTTTAAAGGTTTGGAACTGTGGCTAGCACAAAGTGAATGTTAGGATAAAATCAACAAAAAGTTGAAAGGAGGAACTGCAATTATCCCTAAATTCAAGATATTTGGTGAGGGTCGAAAAACAAGCTCTTAATTTTCGGACTCGATCTAAATTGAAAATAAATAAGGATTTGATAATTCAGAAAAATCAAACATAAAAGAAAATTTGTGCTCATAGAGGTCATCCTTTTCTGACCACTTTGGCTATTTCGTGACCCAAACAATTTGGAGCAAGTGACTGGATCAGCCTAAATATTTTACTCAAAAAGATGGTGATGCTTTTGTCCTCTTTATGTATTTAACAAATCAATTTAGTAAATAATGAACTACAAGTTGAATTATTACAATTATTTCTTCAGTGCATACATAATTGAAGCCATTTACCAACGGATAAAAGCATCTCAAACGAATATAGGAAGCAAACTAGAAATTAAAGCAATAGATCGTGTAAAAATGAACTGGACAATCAAAGAAATACAGTGATAGATGTGTACCCCAAGTAGATCTCCAACAAGCAAAGTTGTATGTACTCAGAATCATACTTAAAAAAGTACCATATTTATATGTATCATTTTCGTTGGTAAATCCTAGAGCACTAGTTTTTACTACCATTGCATTCGAAATGGTGGAAGTTTATCTGATCACCCACTCGACTGGTCCAACCTGACCCAAACCAGATGGAGCCCGACTCCTACTCCGAAGAAGGATTGTTTGCGCTACAAAGTTTATAGATTTCGAAGTGAGATAGTGAAGAAAGGTGCAAAGGCATCCAGCATATTTCTATGCCTGGATAAGCCAATCTCGAAACCTCCTTCGAAATCCCTCGACTTACAAAGGGACATGGATGAATCACCATCGATGTTAGCGGCTTCGTATTTTTTCGGCTTTCCCCAGCCATAATCTGCATCGTACAGATCAAATCTAGGCGATCCAGCCACTCCAAACAGTCGTTTTCCGCTCAATTCTTTAAATTCCAAAGGCCATTTCTCTGCACCATCCAAGATACCCTTCTCGTTGTACACCGTTCTCTGAATAGCATCTCCAATCGACTCAGCAGCAATTAAAAATCCTTCATTTCCCTTCAATTTTCCGTGCGTTGTTTCTGCCTTGACGAATGCTAAACAATTGCCAAAATAAGTAGAAGGCAACGGTGGATCCATTCTTGCTCGACAATCAGCTGGAAAACCAAAATACTCCGGCTCATCGTCGGCCAAATCGATCCCGATTGCAGCCTCTGCTTTCGCTAAACAAGCCCATACATGTGCACATATTACAGTGAAAGACGATACATGTGTCATCTTTGGTCGTTTACTCAAAACAAAAATCTTCAGTTTTT
This sequence comes from Fraxinus excelsior, assembly GCA_019097785.1. Taxonomy (NCBI): domain Eukaryota; kingdom Viridiplantae; phylum Streptophyta; class Magnoliopsida; order Lamiales; family Oleaceae; genus Fraxinus; species Fraxinus excelsior. The sequence goes on along the minus strand of CM032624.1, from coordinate 50,246,380 downwards.
GAACATCGTCTTTGGTCAGTACAAATGTTGCACGAACCTTATTGAGGGGAAATTTAAGAGGTGGAGCATCCATAGGCCTAGATTTCTTCATCAATTCCCAGTATATCGAATCGAGTCCCTCTGGATCTTCAACTGAACTCCTATCATAAAATGGTAAAGATTTATCATCTATAAGTTGTGAGTCACCGCCCAATCTTGTAACTGTAGCCCATGCTTTCACAAAACGAACAATTGTACTAGCATCGCCAATGGCATGATGATTAGTAAAACCAAGACAAACACCATGGCCAGGAAAGATCGTTGCTTGTAAGGCAAGAACTGGAAAAATTACGGAGTCCGATGAATGAGTGGCTGGTGGCATCTGAGGGACACATGAATAGTACTCGTCAGCAACCCGAGGAACCATGGCCATAAGGTGATTGAAATCTTTATCGCACTGCGCAATTGTTAGCGACACAGAATCCCCCACAACATAGCGCGAAGTAGGCCTACCGGAGTCTAATGGATAGATTATGTTACCAGATAGTGGAAGAAAATGCTTAAGAGTTTGGAGAAGAGATTGCTTGAGTTTTGGAACAAGGGTCTCGACGAAATCTGGCTTTGAACAAGGGAATTCGAAGAAGAGTAGCCGATGAACAGGATGAAAATACAACCATGTTAAATCGAAATGTACTAAAGGAAGTGTTAGCTCACTCACGTTGTCTGGTGAAGGCTGAATTTGACATTGCTCAAGCACGGTAGACATTGGAGTTTAATCTATGAAAATGATGAACCTCAAAAGCTTGTTTTTATATAGAAAATAAAACTTTCAGATGGTAGATGGTTAGGTGAGGAATGGAAAAGTCTTCCAAGAGTATTTTTCATGTAATATTTATTCCACTCCGCTAATAATATAATATGGTTTTGGTTCCCATTGGATAGAAATATTAAAAATTTGAAATTTAATTTCTCAGATAAAAACAAAGTTTCCTTTTCTTCATCTCTTGAAAAACTAGTTTGGTGGAGAAAATGAAATGAAATGAAATGCAACTACCAGTCCACCACTAGGTCAGCACCATTTGTCTATGCACAGTTCACATGCTAAGCGACTTTCCTCTCTCCTGCAGAATAAATAATTTATAAGACAGCAATTCACTTAGGTGTGCACGTCTGGATTGCACGCGAATGAAACTCGAATCAACTTCCTTAAAAAATTCTAGATTATTGTTGTTCTAACCTAATATGCTAATCAATCCGAGCCCAAATTTAGGCTTGAATGGGATAAAATAATTTTTACTTGAGCCCCCAATTAAATTTAGTTTCAAGTTACAATCGCAATAAAAGTCTCATAACTTTTTGTCCGAATTTCCAAATGTTTGTTCAAAAAGTTTATTAAAAGTGTACTGAGTTTTTACATTTCTATGTGTGTGTGTATATATATAGATATACATATACAAATGTTTGATATGTTCTACTTATGAAAGACATCTAAGATAATCGTCATAGACTTTACATGATTGATGTGTGTGTGTGTGTAATGTTTTTACATGTTTGATGTGTGTGTAATGTTTTAAACATTTGATGTATTAATTCCTAAAATATATATAAATGAAGTTGGTGCATCTGCTTTTAATCACGGATGCGGAGGCTGCTGAAGATTTTACTTTTACAACAAACGTGTGATCAAAATAAGGAGATGACTTTAATGCTTGTTTGAAAAGCTTGAAAAGTTGTTAACCGCACATTATATATGACTCATGATTACTTTCTTAGTTTATTTCGTGGAAGACACCATTTTTTTCTTTTCTTTTCTTTTTTTTTAATAATCAAAATTATTTTTTTTAGCTCTCCCAAACAAGCACCCTAAGTTCGGCAATTGAGATATTTAAATCATAGTTATTAGATTCCATCTGGAGTATTGACTTGAAAAAAGATGTGAACAAAAGAAAAGAAAAGAAAAGAAAGTTGCTATATAAGTTTGAATCGAACGTACATCATTTCAATTTGTAACTCTGAAATGCAATTCATTGTTTGCATTGTACTCCAAATTCAATTTATATTTCCACCAACCACATGTGACTTCGAATTGTCAAAATACTATATTTCGTGGACTAAAGAAGATAAAAGGTGTTACGCCTTGAAAAACTAAAACACACAAAGGCGGCCTAATTAACTGATGTGGCAAATAGTTCGGGGGCTCACTCCTCACACGCAGGCATAGGACAACCCAGCTACATGCAGGCGAACCGATCCAAGTACAGACGACCTGCTTCTCCCACACGAAACACTTGGGTAGACCCTTTTTGTAGGCAGACCCCTTTGACAAACACCTAGACGAGGTAGTGGCGAGATCTTGGACAGATTTCATACCATGCGAGTTGACAAGACAACTCACTGCCACTGCTACCGCCACCATCCTATTTGGCCAAATCTTAAAGTACAGGCTAGACGTTATGGACACAAAAATGGTAATGACATTAAAGGTTGAGACTGATTGATGTGTATAACAAGAAAGGAAAGTTATTTGGATAGAGTCACATGTACTATTATCCAATGGACTTCATTTATTTCGCCTAGGTATAAAAGCTCACATTTAGTGCAATCCAAAAATAATGCAAGTTTAGACTCTCAAAGTTATATTCTTGCTACACACATTTTTAGTTATCTACTCTCAACCCGACCCCCCCTTTTTTTATTGATTGGAGGCTTGCGTTCAAAGCTGTCCTACACCCTAAATCATTCATCTAACTGACTTGACCGTCAAAGTGCGGGCAACTAACTCCAGCCTGTCCGAAGGAGGTCACGTGTGACTAGCGATTTGTCCAAGTGTGTCGAAATTTAGCTTGCATGGACGTGAAAGGCCTTGGAATCTATTGGCCACATTATTGATATATTTTTTTGAGGTCAACAAAAGGATCGAAGTACCGATAGATTTTAGCCATACCACCTCTACATATATATCTTGTGGATAATTAGATTTTTTCTTGTTTTAAAACCCAAGCGATAATTCTTCATTAAGGAAAATCATCGTGAATAGCTGATGAAATGAAAGATGGCAAGCAAGAATAAAGCTACTTGGCCATGTTCAAGCATATACAATGTTGAATATTGTTCAGATTAACAATGAGGAGTGGTTTTGGAAGTGACGGAAATGATCAAGCATGATAAAAAAATAAAAAATAAAAAACAAAACGATAACAAAAAATAGTGATGGTCAAAAAATGGCAGCCTTGTGTTACAATTACAGTGACCATTTTGTGGAACTGGGCGGGTGCCTGGTTTGTCCAATACAAAAATTTGCCCGTTGGATTTTTGAATTATGGTGTTTGAAGGGTTTACACTCTTTTGACTTGGTTTTTTGCACCTTTTTGTGTATGATGGTTGAAATTTTATATATATGCGTAGTTTTCATTCATTGAAATCATATCACAAACATCAAATTCATTCATCAACATCCAAAATCAAATATCAACCCCAAGTTTTTATATTATTTTTCAAAGTTCATTTTCCAAGTTTTGATTGCTTGTTTCATACTTGGATTGAGGTTTGTTTATTCCTGCAAACTATTTGACATTGAAGCTTTCAAGAACTTACCCTAGTGTCGACAAATATCTTTGAGGACAGCAATTCATAATTGTTTTCAAACCTTTCGTTTGGAGATTTCTTGTTGCTGGTTTTATTTTTGTTCTTCATCAACTTTGTTCAACAATCTCAAACGATATTCAACATGAGGAATGAGACAACCATGACTACGATAAAGATGATAAATCAAGACCTTGTAAGACTTGACAGATTCAACAGGTCGAACTTTACAAGATAGAAGGAAAAGTTGATGTTTTTTCTTACAACCTAAGATCTTTTATATTTTGGATCCAGACTTGACGCCATTGCTGAAACCAACCCCAAATCACACCGACAAAACAAGGGCGAAAAGGAGGAAGAGATAAGAAGATGAATTAATATGTAGAGGACATATTTTAAACGATCTCTCCGATCGACTCTATGATCTCTACACAAATAACACCTCGACAAAGGAGATATGAAAATCATTGAAAACCAAATACAATGCCGATGAGGAAGGTACAAAAAAGTTTCTTATTTCTACGTATTTTAATTTTAATTTTAATTTTTTGGATAACTTGCTTTTGTTAGGAAAAGTCCATTAGTTGCAAATTATTGCCAATAAAAGGAAGGTCGTAAAAATAGATCTTCCCAAAAAATTTCAAGTTAGTGCAATCATTGCGAAATTTCCATCTACACGGAAAGGTTATAGGAAGAAAAATCCTTCGCAACTCCCAAGATTATTCTTAGGAAGAATTCAAAAACATCTTCAATTGAGGAAGAGTCAAGGGCATGAGATGTGAATGAACATTCTCATGAGAGCAATTCCAAAGCCCATTCCGTGAATCAATCAAACAAATACAACAAGGATTTCAAGAAGAGAAAATCCACAAATCCTAACGAAGATAACAACAACAACAACAACAACAACAACAAGAAATTTCTTGTTATGTGTAGGGGTAAACTCAGACATTATGCTCCTGATTATAGACATCGCAAACAACCAATGCATGAAGGCAAAGTGAACTCCATTGACAATATCATTGCTACCGCGAGCATTGTGAATTCGATCAAATGAAAAGTTCGAAGATGGTGGTATGATACTTGTGCCACTATACATGTCTACTATGATAGATCCCTTTTCAAAATCTATTAAGAAGTGAATGACAAATACATTCAAATGGGGAATGAAGTTCAATCAAAGGTTGTTGGCAAAGGAAGCAGGCTTATAATTTACATCCAGTAAAAATATTATATTAATAAATATATTGCATGTTCCAAATATGAATAGAAATTTTATAATTGGTGATTTGTTGGAAAAATCATGAATAAAGTCCACATATAAGTCGAACAGACTTATACTTTCCCGGAATGGTGTATTTATTGGAAAAGGTTATTCTAGTGATGAAATAGTCGAACTTTGTAGTATTGACAATAATATCAATAAAATTACAAATTTAAATTATATTATTGAGTCTATTTCTTTATTTCATGATAGAGTGGGACATGTTGGCTTTTCTAATTTAGAAAGAATGATTAAAATCGGAATGATTTCATGTGAAAACATAAAATATAATAAATATGAATTGTGTTAAGTCTAAAATCATTAAGAAACATTGTCATAGTGTTGAAATAAAATCTAATTTACTATACTTAATTCATTCCGATACGTGTGAATTAAATAGAATGTTAACTAGATGAGGTAATAGATATTTGATAACATTCATAGATGATTATTCTAGGTTTTGCTATTTCTACATAATGAAATATAAAGAGGAAGCCTTTAACATGTGTAATATATACAAAGCCGAAGTTGAAAATCAATTAAATAAAAAGATTAAAATTATTTGAATTGATAAGGGAGGTGTGAATATTTCTCTAGTGAATTTAATCCTTTTTTGTGAACAAAACAGCATAATTCATCAATGTTAGGAGTGGGCAAAATCCAAACCAACTCGATCAAACAGCCCAACCCGAACCAAATCGATCAATTTAGGTCGATTTTTTGCTTTTCTTTGAGTGGGTTTCAGGTTTGGGGTTGGGTAGTCGGGTCGGGTTGTGGGTTAACCCCCTAAACCCAATCTAAACTGACTCGGCCCGACTCAACAATAGTAAAATTATTAAAAAGAAAAAAAAGAAAAGGAAAACGACGTTTAATTGAAAACCAAAACCTAAATCACCACTTCGCCAAACTCCATCTCACTCCAATCACCTCTCTCGCCAATAATTCCTCTCCAGACTTGAGACTCCAACCAAATTTCATCCCAAATTCTTCTTCAACACAACAAGAACAGATCTACACCAGAAAGGCAGCAACACAAGAAGAGGATCCTGCGAAGAGCCCATGAGATATTTTTGTGAACTTGTGTATATTGTGATATTCGCGGGTTGGGGTGGAATGGTTTGTTTTTTTTTTTTTTTTTGGAGTGTATATGTACACATATGGCTTCAAATTTTTGTTCATTTAAAAGGGAAAACATCATCTTTGAATAGTTTCAAATATGTTTCCAACTATGCTGTTGTGGGACTTCAATCTTCTGGATTTCAAAATCTTTTCTCCACTGGGTCAAGGTTTCAATGACCCACCATTGTTTACTTAAATTCCTGTAGTTAGAACTAAATTTATAATTAATTGGTTGCTTGGTTTTGATGAAATATCTTCATCAGCGGGTAGCAGATTCGAGCAACTACAATTCTACTTCTACATCCTATGAAAGCTCTAACAATGAAATTCTTCATCGGTCACTTGTTGACTTGATGTCTAGAAAACATATATTATTGCTTCATGTTGGGGGAGACTCTAAAAGGGTTCCTCGGGCTAATCCAATGGGTAAAGTTTTCCTGCCACTGGTAGTTCATTCCCAATTGCATTGGTAGTTTTCTTCTTTTGAAGAATTTGTTTGTGTATTTTTATTAGATGAATCAGCACTTTCAAGTAGCCAATCACATTATGGATACCAATGTTTTATATTGTTATCATCAATTGATTTACCTTGTCAAGTTAGTTAGGAAGAATTTGCTTTCGGTGAACGGATATGCATCGTTACATTGTAGGAACTATATTCTTAATTATTTTATTAGAAGAAATCTTCAATTGCAATTTTCAATAGCAAATGGAAAAAGAGGCAACCCGACCAACCTAACCCAACCCGGCCGACCCTTGATTGGGTTGGGTTGGGTTTAGATCAAACCGACCATGTTGGGTTGGGGCAAAAATCAACCCAACCCAACCTATTCTTACCCTTAATCAATGTAGTGCACCTAGAACAATCGAACAAAATAGTTTGACTGACAGAAAGAATATGACACTAGACGAAATGATAAATGTTATGTTATTAAGTGCTAAGTAGTCATCTAATTTATGGGATGAAGCTTTATTAAGAGTGTGTCACATAGTTAATAGGATTCCTTCTAAAAGATTTAAAGTTTCTTCGTACGAAATGTAAAAAGGGAGGAAACCGAACATTGGTTATTTCAAAGTGTAGGGGTGTTTTTCTTAAAGTAAAAACACAGGTTTTAAAAGGACTAAGTTGAGTCCTAGAGAGATCAAATGCACTTTTGTAAGATATGCCCAAAATAGTAAGATATATTGCTTACTAAACTTGGAAACTAATGTTATTATTGAATCCCATGAAGTAGAATTCTTTGAGAATATGTTATCTTCATATAATAATTCTCTAAAGGAACCTTAAGTCGAGATTCCTAGCTCTACAAGATCACCAGTAGAAACATCTTCCGAGAATGTTGAAACAAGCGAACTTCGTAAAAGCAAAAAGAGCTCGAAAGGAGAAAGTGCTAGGACCAATTTGGTGTGCTATCGTAGGCACCCAAAAATAATACATTAACATCTAAAACTAATGTAGTAATCAAAGTAAGGGCCGATCCCTCGAAGAATATGTAATTCAATATTTTATGCTTCATACAATGATATGAGGTTTTGGTATGCAAACAATTGTAAGTAACACAATTAATAATAATGAAAATTAAATTAACGAAAACAATAAAAGGATTAACCTTGGTCCAAGTCCACATCTACTGTTGAAGATCCACAATTGATCATAGATGCAAGGATAGTTCAATTCATATCTCGAATATTCACCGTTGGAATAATTTTCCCATCTCTCCTTAATTTTAGTTAGTTAGAAATCAGCATTTTAATTAACTCTAATTATTAAATAACCTCAGACCAATGCTCAAGATTCAATTTAATAACAGCTTTACGCAATAGAGAAATTGATGGCTTAGATAACACAAACATCAGCGGTTGCATTCAATATATTTAAACATTTTTCTTAAAATTCAATAACCTCTATCGCAGAAAATCATCAAATCCTAGTGCTTCACAAATTAAAGGAATCAAACAATTATGAATTTGACATTTAACTTAGCGGTAAATTATAACGTATAACAAACTAGTTGGCATCCTAGCTATTAAACATAACAATCATGAAAATAAGTGCAAAAGAATATTCAATATGCAAAATAAGAATTAAACAATAAGAAAAACTATTTAGATCTTACAATATGTGATTTCGAGACTTCAATTTCTTTTGACCAAGTGTAAAAGTTTAGTTACAATTCATGAATTTAAGAGTAAAAAAATGAAGATGGGAGGTGTTTTGTGTGTTCTGGACGTTTTCTAGGGTTTATAAAGTATAGAAAAATTTGTTTCTATAAGTGTTTGATTGGAATTAGGAAACCAAAAAATTTGCATCGGAAGTCTTCTATGCGATCGCATAGAACAAATAAATCCAACCCTCAAACTCTCGGTAATGGTCTATGCGGTCGCAAGAAATTAACACTATGCGACCGCGTAGTGTTAGTAATTTTCTCTGTCGAATAGCTTTTAGTATTTTAGTCATATCTTTTACTCCCAATGTCCGATTGTAGTGATTCAAGATGCGTTAAAACGCTAACGCAAAGGGCTATAACTGTACTTCAGATATCACCTTCCAATTTGATCATTCTTTATGTCAAAAATGGGTCTCAACATGAGGTTGAAAATCGATGCATAACTTTTCGATTGGAAATTGATGTGTGATCATACTTTTGAAGATATTTCATCCATTTGATGTCTTCTTTCATCCAATTGACTCCTAACACTCTCAAATTTTCATCGTGAGGTTCGACACAACTTTTGTGCATTTGCACGTTAGTCCTTGAATTTTCATTTCCATTCACCTTGGTCTATTTTCATCTATTTCTTCCAAATTATGTCATCTCCATTAAATTGTCACCTAAATCAAAATATGAAATTAACGAGTACATTTTAACACAAAATAATTATACGATCACACAAAATAAGGAGGAAAAAATATGCATTTTATATTCCTATCACAATGAATTAGACTCTCAACTTATTTCTTTCATTTAGTTGAAGGAAATAAGAAGAGTCTCACACGAATTACTCCATATGTTCTTCAAGAGGAAATCAATCCTAAAACTTATCAAGAAGCAATGTCTTCTAGAGATAGCTCATTTTGGAAGGATTTGTAAATATGAGATTGATTCAATAATATCCAACAACACTTGGAAATTAGTCGATTCACCACCTAGATCAAAGCATATAGGCTACAAATAGGTATTTAGGAGGAAGTACAATGTGGACGGTACTCTTAATACCTTTCAAGCTAAGTTAGCGGTTAAAGGATATCGATAGAAGAAGGAATATTACTTTGACTCGTATGTACCAGTTGCACGAATAACATCAATTAGGATTATATTCGCTTTAGTTTCAATCTATGATTTATATATACATTAAATGGATGTTAAATTGACATTCTTAAATGAGGATCTCAATAAGAAGGTCTATATGGAACAATCAGAAGAATTTGTTCTACCTAAAAATAAGGATAAAGTATGAAAACTTTTATCTTTATATGGCTACCAAAGAAATTGCACGAAAAGTTTGACTGAACAATAATATATTTTGGATTTAAACATAATAGTGTTGATAAATGTTTATATTCAAAAGTATGTGATAATCATGATGTGCTCATTTGTTAATATGTGGATGACATATTGATTGTGAGCAATCAATTGTAAGATATAAAAGAAACAAAGAGGTTTATATCTTCCAAATTTAAAATGAAATACCTTGGTCAAATGGATACCATACTAGGTAACACAATCACCAAGACTAGTTGGGGTTATATATTAAGGCAATCACATTATGTTGAGAATGTGATTAATAATTTCAAACACTTGAACATTAAAGAGGTTAATGCTCCATTTGATCCAAGTTTGTAACTTATAAAGAATGATGGAAGAGCTATAACATGAAATGAGTATGCAAGTGCGATTGGGAGCATAATGTATGATGTGCAATGTACAAGACCCGACATAACATTTACAATTAGTAAACTTAGTTGGTTTACTAGCAATCCAAGTAAAGAACTTTGGAAGGCTATTGTCAGGGTTCTTGGTTATTTGAAGAAAACCAATGATCTAGATCTCCAATATTCAATTTTTTCGAGAATATTAGAAGGATTTACCGATACTAGTTGGATATCTAGTGTTGGTGAGAATAAATCAACCTCGGATCGGGTACTTTCCATTGGCGGAGGTACGGTCTTGACAAAAAAACAGCATTCATTACTCGCTCAACTATTGAATCCGAATTTGTGGCATTGGCTGAAATCGAAAAAGAAGTTGAATGGCTTAGAGATGTAATGTAGGAAATTCCATTGGGAGAAATGAATAACTTTTCTATATCCATCTTATGTGATAGTCAAGCCACTTTAGGTAGAACATACAATGAAATGTATAATGATAAGTCTAGACATATGAATTTAAGACATGACTGTAAGAAAATCAATCAAAGATGGAATAATTTCACTTACTTATGTGAAGTCAAATAAGAATTTGGCTGATTCATTCACTAATTGCTCGAAAGGGAATTAGTGCGAACAATAAATAGTAGGATGGGATTAAACTTCGTAATTAAATTCACCAATGATGGTAACTCTACCTGACTATGCTAACAAGTATACTTCGGCTTCAAATGGTAACAACAAGTCATTTGATAAGTGGATAGATTCAACATTTATTTTTTAAAACCTTATTGTTACAAAACAAGTCAATACCATAATTGCTCTGATACCACTTGTTAGGATTGATACCACTTGTTGTAACACCAATCAATGGATTGAGATATTGAAGTTATATGGCAAAATAATCAAGTATGTGATCAAAAACAAAAGAATAAAAGAAGATAAAAATATGACAGGAATTAGGAGATTTTATTGCATCAAGAATAATGAAGAAGAGAGAAAAATATTACAATGATCCTAAAAGCTAGTAATCATAAATCTCACACTATAAAATTGTATATAAGAGCCTAGTATTTATAGGAAACATGTAGGGGACGTCCAAGACCTCTTAGTAGAGTTGTTGATAAAATAGGATGCCAAAAATTGAGTCCAAAACGAAGTATGAGAGAAAAACGCGAACAGGTACTGTAGCAGCTCTATGTTTCGGGTTAATATTCCAAAACATGCTTTTTGTCATCCAAAAGTCCTCATTCAAGTCAATTCTTAATTATCATTGAAATTTGAATTTCATAACTTGACATAGGACTCCAAAAGCATTCCAAACTTGAATTCTTTATGATGTGCACTTCAATTAGAATTCTTCAATTACTTCAAATACCTTAACAAAAGAATTCGGGTCACACCCAAATTCTAACACATATCATAAGTTACAAGTACTAGTTGTCACGAATATGAGGGTCGAGTTTCTATAACTATTAATACAATTCAGATCTATAGTCAAATATATCTAAAAGTGACAAAAGACTGCAAAAACTTTACCTATATAAACTTTGAGGTGGTGCTATTTCAATAGAGAGTTGTAATTTTTCTCTTCAAAGTTTATGAATAAGAGAAATGCAAGGCTATAAAAGCACTAAATGAGATTGTGTAGAACTTGGAACATTTGATACTTGTGTGTATGATTTCACCGGTATCATCAGAATGATTAATAGGTTCAAAATTTTTATGTTACAAAAGATTTCAATGGTTGCCTTGTGAGGTTTATATTAAGGTTGGATTTAAATAGAAAGATATCCATACTTTATGTACAAGTGTCCCTAAATTTGAGTTTGTACTCATTTTACATTTGAGAAAGTAGGGGATTGTTGGATATTGTTTAATCTAAAAATGAGGACTGATTTTGGAAGTGATGTAAATTGTTAACTATGAGAAAAACAAGCAAAAACAAAACGAGAACAAAAAACGGTGATGGCCGAAAAATGGCTTGTGCGGGCTATTTTGTTGAACTGCCCAGTTTCCCAAGTACAAAAATTTGCCCTTTGGATCATGATTGAAATCATATCACAAACATCAATTTCATTCATCGACATCCAAAATCAAAGATCAATAGATCAATACCAGTTTTTTATATTGTTCTTCAAAGTTCATTTTCCAAGTTTTGATTGATTTATTTATATTTGGATTAAGGTTTGTTTGCTCTTGCAAATTATTTGTCATTGAAGTCTTCAAGCACTTATCCCATGGTGGCAAATATTGTTTAACGACAACAATTCATAATCGTGTTCAAACCTTCCATTTGGAAATTTCTCGTTGTTAGTTTTATTTTTGTTCTTCATCAACTTTGTTCAACATATAGGGGGCGCCAGTTAGGGCCAACTGTTCAAGTAGCACGGCTCGCAAACAGTCAACCCAACTGACAGATGCATGTGCCCAAAATAGAGTGTTGTGCCTTGGGTCAATGTGCAAATAAGATATCTGTAATTTCTCTCCATTAATTAGCTCCATTTGACAAATTCATGAATCATTCCCATAGAGAAATATTGGGGGGTCAGGACTCTGTTTTAGACTACTAGTGTTCTTAAGGGAATGCTTAAAAATTGATCAAACGGCTAAAATATTTATTGTTGGAGTGAACTTTTAGGTAATCAACTAGTATACCTCAATTTTATTGTATTTTAATGGAATCTAGTATTGTTCTCAGAGGAGAATGTTCATATTGCATTTGAAATGGAAGTGTGTGGGCTGATAAAAATGTAAAGCGCAATGAAAACTAATTGAAAAATCGATTTATTGAGTTTCATTAAATGTTGTATTTAATGAGTGGGTCATTGCAATTAATTTGGGTAAATTTGAAAATCTCCATTATAGGCCCATAAGTTGATAAGTACATTCTAAGTATCTTATATATATGGTTAGGAATCCCACATCGAAAATTTGCAAGAAATAAGACTTGTTTATATAGTGAGATGTGTGTATTAGTTATAATTTAATAAATAACTTGCAACTTAGCTACATTTGACTAGCCAAAGGCTAGCAAACTAGCCACTACTAGAGTGGTCGCACCACTCGCGTCGTGCCTCGACCCCGGCACATCACATGTCGCAAAGTTCGCATTGAGCGCTTTAGAGGCGCACTTTGCACGTACGCATTGTCGCGAGGAGTTGGAAAGCCTTATAGTTTTCAGAAATGAACTTATAGTTTGATGACATGGTAACGAGATGCTCGATGGGTTGGCATCCTAGGTGGCACACACGTAGCAAGTTGCGTCACTTTGTCCTACGTGGCAGTTGATTCAGTTGAACGTACGTGTGGCATCTGCATGGTTGGTGACTGTTCGAAATTGGTGAATATGAATGATGAATGGACATTACACTTCATGGTTTAATCTGGACCGTCAGATCATGAAATAGTGCGATCCAATGGTTAAGACAAACTAGATCAAGTGGTGCACCAGCTCATGAAATGTCATACACTCATTCAAGGAGACACTTCAATTTCTATAAATAGAGACCTTCAGATTCGTTTTTTGTACACCAAATCAATTATAATTCCATTGATTTCTAAATTCTCCTCTCTCCATATTCTGTTTCCAAAATTCTCTCGTATATTCGTGATTATTCTGTTCGAGTACGTTCATTCCTTGGTTCGATCGACAATGTTGGTATTGTACTGTATCGACTTTGGAAGGAGCGTTGTATCTTAAGAGACAAACGTCCATAATCCCGTTTGCACGTTGTTGGGGGTGAAATATGTTTTAAGAAGATTTGCTTTGGCATACCTCGCTTCATCTTCTGCTTTCATTTTCTATTTTTTTATTTGTTCTTTCGATTGCGTTAGTCGAATTTCCGACAACAACATTCACATAATAAAATATTTTGCGCATAAACAAAAAATTTCTCATACTTTTTAACTACACATTCTTCAAAAAATCAATATTCAAAGCATTATTTTTCTCAATAATGACCATCAAACACGGACTAATTTAGGTGATAGTGAGATCCCTGATTTTTTTTCCAACGCATTAAAATGCATCTTTAACACGGTTAGACAACAAACCATCAAATACATTGCCACATGAGTTCATCTACGATAGCTAGCATTATTCGTTCAAAAAGCTTGCATTATGACTTTTAGAGATGATTCAACACAATCCCCAATTTGCCATTAGGTCCCATTTAACACCAATTAAAATAATACTACCTATCTTGATCGTTGGTAGTTTAGGCATCAATTGAGTGGCAACAAGTGATTGGACCCATCTAATAAATTCATTCACTTAATAGACGTCTAGACTTTTGATATTAATTTACATATTGAGGGGACAACTAAGAGGATTGAAAGTTGGGACAACAGAAATAAACAATTGATTCTCCTGTTTCAAGTATCCCACAACTAATGCTACATCTTTCAAATAGAAAACCTCAAAGAGAGTATGTCCCCAAAAGATAAATGTACAAGCTTTCTTATCCCTATTTTCTATTAAAAGAGGCAATCATCCGTGCACTATTCATTTGGGACGTATTTCATGTGCCCATTTTATCCTCTGTTTATTGTTCACAATTAGTCGGTTTGATAAAATATAATTATTAAAGTGTATGTGGACAAAAAAAAGGGCAATATAGGAAACAGAAAAAAATAAAAACTGCCTCAATTGTTGACTTCACTTTGAGGTTTACATGGGAAAAAAAATACCGTCTTTATTGACTTAATTGATACATGTAATTATAAAAAAAAAAAATATCTGCAAACCGACTTAACACATTTCTATCACTTTCCACACTACATGCAAATGCACTAAATTCAATTGTAATAATACAGTTACCTCTCACAGTGGGCAAGGAAAGATAGAAGAATAAGAAAATAAAAAAATGGTTTGTCGTGAAATAACTGAGACCGCGATTTAACTGTTCATCGGCTCAAATCGAAAAGCTGAGACAAGGTAATTCTTTTCTCAATTCTTAATTTTGTTCCCCAATAATTTATGTGAGATTTGTTCATTTTGTGATTAGGTTAATTGTGAATTTGACACGGTAATGTATTCTGTCACTTTCCACACTACATGCAAATGCCACTTTCCACACTACATCCAAATGCACTAAATTTAATTGGAATACGAGATAGAAATGATTTTACAATATATCATATTTTAGCGTTAAGTTTGTCAACATATCATTTTACAATTGGAATACGAGTGAGAAATGATTTTGTTAATTGTGAATTTGACACAGTAATGTATTCTGTCACTTTCCACACTACATGCAAATGCCACTTTCCACACTACATCCAAATGCACTAAATTTAATTGGAATACGAGATAGAAATGATTTTACAATATATCAGATTTTAGCGTTAAGTTTGTCAACATATCATTTTACAATTGGAATACGAGTGAGAAATGATTTTGTTGTAGATTATTGTTAGTACGAAAAAGAAAAAGAAAAATGAACTGTAAAAATAAAAAATAAAAAATTTAAGTGCCTCCGGAGGCTAAGGGGCCGTTCTCTTTGACGTTTTGGGATCGTTTTCGGTTTTCGATTTTTCAAAACGGGAAAAACGCGTTCTCTTTACTATTTCCGAAAATGCATTTTCAAAAACGACAATTTTTTTTACACTGAAAACGCAAAACGGGTTTTCAGCCGTTTTGGCTGTTTTCTAGCAAAATCAAGCCCAAATGGAAAACACGGGAAATGGGGGTTACTGTTTATTCTCCTTCAACAATCTGTATCTTCCTTATCTCATCTCACCGGTTTCTCTTCTCCAACGCCGATGACCACCGCGCACCATCACTGCCACAGCCAAACATCTCTCCACCAATCAAAAATTGCACCACCACCGCTGCAACCAAAAAGCGCACGACCACCACAGCCAAATTCACACCCAACCACAGCCAAATTCGCACCCAACCACCGCCGCAGCAAAAAATCGCACCACCACCACAACCAAATTCGCACCCAACCACCGTTCACAGAGAGAACCAGAAGCAAAATAAAAAAGAAAAGGGAGAAAAGGAGTCGCAGCCAAAATCGCACCCCAACCACACCCAAAATCGCAGCCAATATCGCACCCAACCACCGTTCACAGAGAGGGAAGGGAAAGAGAGAGAGAGAGAGAGAGAGAGAGAGAGAGAGAGGCGACGATGAGGATGTGAAGAAGGGAGAGAGACGCGACGGAGGGGGAGGGGGGGAAGAAAGAAGAGAGAGACGCGACGGAGAGAGAGAGTTAGGGTGGAGACGCGAATAATTTGGGAAAGAACGCGTTTTCATTTTTAGTTTTTGGAAATGATTTTTCAAAATGCCAAAAAGAACATATTTTCAACAATCTCAAAATGGACAATCAAAACACAAAACTCAAAATACAAAACTGAAACACGAAGAGAACGGCCCCTAAATCTCCGCGTGGTGGTTCGTACTTCCTTGGATCCGTTATTTATTTATTTTTTATCCTCGCTTCATCTATAATCATTTGCGTTTCTTTTACGTGGTTGTTAATCTGTTTCGGCTTTAATTTCTCGCTGTTGATGTGTTATCTTTCTATATATAAAAAGTGGCTATGAAACAGAATTTCTTGGTTTAACGGAAAAACTAACGGAATTTCTTGTTTTAACGGAAAAACTAACGGAATTCCTTGTTTTGATGGAAAACCTATAACTTTAGGGTCCAACTGGAATTTATGTAAATCCTTAGGGACTAAAACTTAAAATTTAACCATAATCCTTAAATTGCAGCCAATGACCTTAACATATCAAATTTACACAAGAAGTCCCTGCCTCCTCAACTCCCAAAAACCGAAAAAAAAAACATTTAATCTTCTATGACTGAAAAACCCAATATTATCAAACCCGGCCCGGCCCGGCCGGTTTGACAGGAAAAATCGGGAACGGGGCCCAAAATCGGGCCAAATCATGTCCAATTTTTTATTATTTTCAAAATCGGTTAAAACCGATTTTCAATTTTTTTTTTTTGTTTAAAAATTTTTAACTTCATAAATGGGCTTCAAAATTTATTTAGAATTCTAAGGCCCATGGAGAAATAATGGATGTCATGCTCATTTTATAGATGCACTTCTCTCCAAAGGTTTCATAAACTTCCAATGTGGGATTGTGCCTTTTATACATGCTCTTAACTCTAATAGTTTTATAAACTTCCAATGTGGGATAGTGATATATAACAAAAAAATGTTAAAATACTCATCAAAATCATTTTCAAATGTATGTTTGGCTAATTTGATTTTTAATAACAACTAATTAAATTGTAATATTCACATTCATTCTTTCATTTATTTAATTTTCAAATTTAACTTAAATTACACTTGATTAATAATATATTAATGTTAGCTATTATTTTCTATAAGTTTAAATTATTTTAATTTAACAAAGTAAACTATTTTAACATATTGATTTTTAATTTTTAGTATTGAGACTAATTGTAAGATAATGAATCTAATTCATAAAAATATATTTACTTTGAATTATTAATATGAAAATTTTAAAAATATATATATTATTTTTATATTATTTAATTATTTTTGTATGTATTTATTACATCCGATTCAACCCCGGTTGAACCTTTTGACCCTGACCCTTCACATTTTTCGGATTGATGACCGGGTCGGTTTTCAAAACACTGGAAAAACCTTAATGGAGAACTCTTCCCCCCTTTTCATGGCCGACGCCCCTAAGAAACCGTAGTGGCCGGGGGTTGGGGGCGGCTGTGCTTGTCCATCATCTTAGTTGGATTAATCATGGGCGCAATAATCATCTTTTTATCTTGCACAAGCAATATATGAAGACATCCAATTTAATTCATTCAAATCCAACAATCAATTCATGAGAAATGCTGGACTTACAGGCTACTGTTTCACATAAGCTTTACAGAAAATAAAAATATAGCCCAGTTCAGGAGAAAAGAGATAGAAGCCGTTTCAAAATAGGGCAAAGATGAAGGAAATAGCCTATTTCTCCCATTTCTTACTTGCAGTTCCCGCCCACCTCAGATTCCTCCATCTCGAGCACAATGTAATAGGTGAGCTTACTGAGAACGAAGATTACACATCGCGGTCTCACATACCCTCTGTAGACTATAGTTATATGGCAAGATGTACCGACTTCATATATGTATTTGAAGGTGAAAAACTCAGAGAGATGTACTTCCTCAATGCAAGTCAGGTGAAATAAATAATGATTGTGACTTTTTTGACATGTAGACACAAAAATAAGAATACGAAGCTAACTGAAGTTTGCCTGATAGATGTTAATGTCATTGGATGTTCAAAATGTATTTCCATTTTAGGGCATCTTTTTCTTGTCATTTGTTTTTAGAATATAGTATAATATTATTGTGCATCATATGAACTTTGAGTTTTATGTTTGTGCTTTTGGGTTGGAGACGACAAAGAGAAGCACTTTATTTAATTATTTATCAATTACATAAACATTACATCATTAATTATTTAATTAATCAAAAAAATTACATCTTTATTAATAACAAATTAATTCTTAAACAAAACTATTAAATATAAACTAAGCAAACGTGCATTGCACGTTGCTTGCACCTAGTTATTCTCCAAAATGATGATAATTTTTTACCTTAATTTTGCTTCTCTATTTTCAGATATTTTGTGGTAAATTTTGCATTCGCTGTTCGTATTTAACTCTTAATAATCCTTAGGTTTGCAAATTCCTGGCGATTTGTCGCGGTGTTTATGGGTAGCTGTTCGCGTTTGTTGAATTATCTCTATTTTATGTCTAATTTTGTAGGATCGCATTTGGGTTAATAGTTCTGTTGATAGGGTGGGTGCTTATATGGGAGAAGGAGAGTGAAAAAGACCATTAAATTGCGGATTCAATCATCATACTAAAACACAACTAATGACCATGAAAGATTTCTCTTGAACTATCTAGGTTTGTTTTACGTTTGCAAGAGACGATGGGGTAGTGTTTGGCACACTGATTTTGAGCATTTAAAGACTTTAGTAGGATATTGGTACATAGATGCTATTATGGTGGATTAAAGACGATGCTGGAAAAAATTGGGTTACCCTCAAAACCATCACTGCATTTGGAATTCGATATAGATTGGTGGGTTTGGCTAAAGATTCTGTTTTCTGGATTTTTTTTTTTGTTCAATCCAAGTTCGGGTACATATTGTATTACTTTAATGTATGTTTAGCTGATCTTCTCAGATATTATTTATTTGTTTCCTGTTAATCATTTAGAAACATGTGAGGTGCGTTCAGAAGACGATAAAGCTCTTGCCGAGAAAAGGACAGTGAAGACACGTGCTCAGGTTGATGCTTTGGAAAATTTTTATCACACAAATCAAAAACTTTTCATCACACATTCTCACATTAATCACTATTCCAAAATTTCCATTCTATACAAAATGAGTTTCAAACAGGGTCGATGAAACATGTTTATTTCTTTGAATGGGTGATGGTGAGACTTTCAATTTAACTCTTCTTTTCAAGTTCACCATCTCCCATATTTCTTTCCCTTTTTGTTTTGATCTAATGAACAAATGAAGTTGCATCTTCATTCTGATTGATTTAATTCTTGAATTCTGTTGCTATGCCAAAATCAGGTTTTTAAAGAGTGTAAAACATTAGTGGCTAATTTAACAAACTAATACTATTAACGTAATCAAACATCTATAAATAAAGTTAACAAATGAAAATAACTTAAATAAAATTTTCAACTTCCAACTCAGCATTCAATAAAACGTCTGACTTTATATAGATTCCAAGCTTTTTACTTGTGCCATTTTAATTCTTCATGAAAATTAAAAAAATACTATATTGGGAAACATTGAACATGGGATGTTCTTACAATATTTTTTTCTCACCAACGCTAACATTACCCAGAAATGGAACTCAGAAAGTATGGCCCCAATCCAAAGGATAAATGTAACATTCATCAATTGCATGGTGCCAAAAATAAAAATAATGCACTAAGTCACTAACATATTTTGGGTGTCCACGTTTCTTTATTGAGCAAGATGAAGTGGTCTAAATCAAAATAAATACGCAACATGTAATAAATATAAATTGATTAATATAGGCAGGATAAAAACCTGAGGTCCTCATTAATCTTAGATAACTTCCTTTGATAAAGTTCCTAAGCCACTGGCAAAAATAGCTGCAAAGGCATCCATTTCCTTCTTCGGCAAAGATAAACCAATCTCCAGACTTCCCTCAGAATCCCTGGATTTGCACAGAGACATGGAACCACTTCCATCAATGGACACTGCCTCCAGCTTCTTTGGTCTTCCCCATCCATAATCCGTGTCATATAGGTCGAACTTAGGCGATCCAGCTACTGAAAGAATTCGTTTACCTATAATTCCGGAAAAATCTTCTAGCAAATTCTCAGCAACTTTAACTATTTCGTCCTTGTTGTTCACCTTCATTCGAATTATCTCTGCAATTGCCTCAGCCGCAATGAAGAACCCTTCATTTGCCATTAACTCCTGGTGTTTTATTTTCACTATTAAAGCTCCTAAGCAGTTTCCAAAGTACCTAGCAGGCACTGGAGGATTCATGCGTCCCCGGCAATCCACTGCAAAACCAAAGTATTCAAGCTCATCTGCATCAACCTCCTTTCCACTGGCTTGCCAGGATTTCACCAAACAAGTCCAGACATAGGCAGTTGTAACTACAAAAGATGAAGGTTGAACCAAATCTGGTTTTCGAGCCAAAACCGAATACTTGAGCTTCTCGATATCAGCCTGGTGGAGAATATATGTGGCCCGAACCTTATTGGTGGGTAAATGCAAAGATGGGAATTGCAAAGACAAATTCTTCAATTGGTTCCAATATAAATCTCCTATTCCACGAGGATCTTTAACGACATGTCTATCAAAAAGAGGCAAGGATTTGGCGTCAATCAACTGCGAATCTCCCCCGAATTTGCTGATTGAAGCCCAAGCCTTGATAAAACCCACAATTGAACTCGCATCTCCTACACAATGATGGTTGGTAAAACCAATACATACGCCATGATTTGGGAAAAGAGTTACCTGTAGACAGAAGACTGGAAAAGTTTTATACCCGGGTTCCTCTTTAGGTGGTGGCAATTGAGGGACAAAAGGATAGAACTGATCAGCATCTCGTGCATAATTTGCAATAAGATAGTCGAAATTCTCGTTTGACTCGGCTATCGTTACAGAAAGCGAGTCCCCCATCACATGACGAAAAAAGGGCTTTTCATTGCTCGCTGGATACACTATGTTGCTTGCTAATGGAATATAATGTTTGAGAGTGAAGGAGAGTGAATCTTTGAGATTTGGAACTATGGTTTCCAAGAAATAGGTCTTGGAACAAGGGAATTCGTAGAACAAAAGACGCTGAATTGGATGAAAATACAACCATGGTATGTCGAAAAATGTCAAAGGTAATGTTAGTTCATGAGTTACCTCGCCAGGGGCAGGTAGGATTTCACAATGTTCAAGTTGGGTTGTCATAGGGATGAGAACACAGTTGAACAGCTAGAGGAGCTAAGAATGTCATGTGAATGGTTGAAGTCTTGACTTATATGCATTATCCTGGGAATTGTTGGCTGTAGTCTTGACTTGTATGCATCATCCTGTGAATTGTTGGCTGTTTTCTAATTAAAACATGGCCCACAAAATAATGAAGAATTTGAGGAAGAGACCAAAGCTTAGCAAATACAACAATATGACTAAAATGAATTTCCTAGCCTTTTATAACAAAAAAATCAATAACTATAATATGTCAAGATCTGTTCGTCGAAGATGCTAACAACATGGAAATACTGGGAAAAATGAAAGCACTCAGAGCCTCGTACGAAAAAAAAACCACCTCCTACTGCGAAACAAATTCGGATTCGACCTAGTGGTGGGAAAGTCTTTTTTAGGTTTTGACATTTTTTTTGGCAATGGAGACAAATTTTATAACCAATTGTAAAAAAAAAAAAAAATCACTTTAATGGACAATTTCCATATAAAATAAAGCCAAACAAATAATAAACTTTGATGAAAAAAATGATTTTTTAGGGAAAAAAGTTTTTTTCCTTTTTTTTTCTTTTTTGCAATGGAAACAAATTTCATAAGTAATTGTGGAAAAAATTATCACTTTAATGGACAATTTTCATATAAAACAAAGTCAAACGAACACAAGATTTTAAAATTTTCCAGGTGGAAAAGTATATCAATCAAACACACTTAATTAACAATTCCCTGGAAAACAATTTCTGGGCAATTACTTTCTCTAAAATTCATTTTCTTTTCACTCATTTTCCACCCTTACAATCAAACAAACCCTTACCTCTTAGTCTGGAATTAGAACTACACCAATTACCAATGACTTGTTTTCCAAGTGAATGGGTTACTTTAGATATTGTGGATCCATGTTCGTTCTAGAATATGCAAACATTATTAACTATCACTGATAATTACTTGTACATTGGCTACTAATGATCTATGAGACTTTTTTATTACTGTTATTAAATGGTGTTCAAGTGTTCGTTATTTAGTCCTTTATTTTTTATTTTTTATTACTCAATTTAAGATTAGATAAGTTTAAATTGTTTGATTACACATCTCATTTCTCTCTTGAATATATTACATTTTCTCAACAAGAAAATCACACCAACAATGATTTTTTTTTTTTTTTTTTTTTTGCATAAAAAATAGTTTCCAAACACTGCGGTGCTATACATGTACCTAATTTAATATGAACAAAGTACATATAATGTCAATGTTAACTTTGTTATTCTCAAAAACATTTCATAACTTTGAACTCTTATAACATATTTCTCTTCTTCATATAAAAAAACCAACCGATAGAAATAGTGGTTGTGTGATAAAACTGGATGTAATCTTGATGTAATGGACTTAAGTATTGACAACTGTAGATGAAATTCAATCGATGGTACCATACACATAAAAGTATTGTTGCTGAATTTATTCATGTTAATTTTACAAGTTCAGGTAGCATCTGACACGACCCGTCCCGAATTACCCTAGTGGACCCAAAACGTTACGTACGTCAATAGTAGATATTGATTAGATGTCAGATCCATTACCAAAGCGGACTATGAGTTACTACAAAATATCAAGAATCATATGTTTATAAAAAATATAGCGCGATGGGCCCAAAATAATTTTTTTGTGTTATACCAAAATGCATCATATTGTATGGATATAACTCTGAAATCATCAAGCTTCTCAATCAATCAAGAACCAATACTACCTGTAAGAAAAATTGTGGAAAAACATATGAGCTAATAGCTCAGTGAGTGAATTTTAAAAAAAATAATCACACTTTCTCATTTATACATTCTTATCGAAAAATCGAGTGAAAATCATTTAACAATTCACATTATAATAACAAGAATAATCAAGACGTGAGACATCTCATAACACTGAAAAATATCATCAAATAGTCATGATATAATCATCATCTCATCCCATCACATGTAATCAACCAAAAGTGTACTCTCTGACTGAAATCTATAATCCGCCCCCAGAGGTAAATACTTTTGTCACGGGCCATTGGCCTTCCGTGAATGAAAGTGGATTTCAAAGACCTCTCATAATCAATACTAAAATACAGTCAATGCCCCTCAGTAAACTATATGTACATGGTCAGACCCCTTCATACACAGTTAATACCCCTCAGTGAACTAAAATAAGGCATTGTTTGAGCCATCTTTTTTTCGCTCTCATTCTTCTACTCATTTTCAACCACACATTCTTCAATAAAATAATATTTTTCACCATATCAATAATTTTTCCTTTTTTTCAATCACATATTCTCCATCATATCAACAGTAAAAATAGATTTTTTTTTTTTCCAAAAATGTGCACCAAACGGGAGCTAAGTATATAATGGGTATTTTTCTAGTCGATCTCAATATCACATGTCTCACATTCCATTTCACAAATAATCCATACACAATCTTTAAAATTCCACACAGATCATAATGAAAGAGTATTTCCAAATTAATCATGTAATTGAACAAATAATTCACATAACTGCATAAAATGTATAATAATATAATTAATTTGTCAATACTTGGAGAATATTTAAGTTTTTCCACTCACAAACTATTTACGGGACGATTAGTTTGGCTGGTAAGCTGTCTCGATCTCTTCACTACCTCCTGATATAATAATAAACTTATTCGGGTCAAAACTCACAATTTTAAAAAGAATAATATGATAACCATTTCACTTCTCTTTAACTATTTACCAACTAATCACCACAAATACCAAGTTCATTTATCACTCACACTTTCTTAAAATCACTACCTTATACATATACAACCCCCATACATAATTTAATCCAATACCTAAACTTCCATATGTATCATTTAGTTTCACTAAACTTGAAAATCTAAGAAAGTCACGTTTTGACAAAAACGGCACTAAAATTCTAAAATATTGAAGTGTGTCACATGTTTCTATATATTGAAAATTACCATCAAAACTATTGACAGAATTAGCACTTCCTGGTAATAATTTCAAAAATAGCATCTGTATATGTTTTTGTCCGAAATTTGCTTCAAAAAAAAAAAAAAAAAAAATCCAATCTTCAATCCTTAAATTAAGTGTTTAGCATCATATAATCACAAGAAAATCAAATAATATATATTTATTTCAGAAACCATTTCAAAATTCCATTTTCTTCAACTCCAATATTCAATTAAACACTTCTTTACTACACTCTTATTTAAAACCTCAAATACACATCTATAACACCTCATTCTTACTAACTTCGAATGCTTTTAAAACTTTCCATAAACCCTAGAAGAGTTAATTCCACATTCCTATAATTACATTTCTGAATTAAATGAAGAATTTAAGAAATTGAGGGTCTAACCTTGTAGAATTGGAATCTACCTCTTCCTTTTTTTTTTCCTACTTTCCTTCCTTCTTTTTTCTTCCTCTATGGCTCGTTCTCTGCTCTCTGTTTTTCCCCCCCAAGAGATGAGAAAGAAAGTGGATAGATACAGGAAAAATGCTACTCGGCCAGGGTTGAGACCAGACTTAAAAACAAGGATTCCAATTTTAACAACGTGTCAACTATTTTCTCTCTTGTTTCTGGAGGGAAATCCACTTTGACAACAAAAAATTTCCATCGCGACTGATTTCCCCCAAAGTTACGTTCTAAAGAAACCTATGAGCTCGTTCCCATTTTCCTCTTTCTTAGAAGACATAAGTCCCACATCTTGAGTTTCCAGCTGTTAGAAGAAAGAGCACTTGTTATTGACGTCATTTTCAGCGATTCCAATTTCGTCGTCTCTAATTTCTTCCCAATGGTTCCCATTTTCCTCTGTGTTAGAAGACTCGAATTACCGACTGTTCAAAGAAGGAGCACGGGTTATTGACCGTCATTTTCAACGATTCCTATTTCGTCATCTCCGACTTCTTCCCATTGTTCTCATTTTCCTCCGTGTTAGATGACACAAATCCCACATCTCCAGTCACTGTAAGTTTATCTAGTTGAACATTTTGCCCCTGTTTTAAACCCATTTTTAGGAGAATAGAAATTTTGGAATAGTGATTAATGTGAGAATGTGTAGTGGAAAAGTAATGAAAAGTTTTTGATTTGTGTGTAATATTATTTTATTGGGAGAATGTGTGATTGAAATGAAGAATGAGAATGAGAATGAAAAAGAGAAATTAATGGGTGTCAGACGGGGCTTTATGTTACACCTTTGCGGTATAGGAATATAAAAATCTTCTTCTTAGCATACAACTAGGATTTGTGATTCAGTAGTTAGAAGATCTATTTCGTGTTCCTAGTGCGGAATCAGTAGCATTCTATTATGTCAAGTTGTCATTGATTGAATTTGAGCATGTTGATGTTATGGTTTAAGGCTGCTCAGGATTAGGCATGTTCACAGACCTCGTTGGTTGCTGCAGCCTTACCCAATTTCGAGAAGTTTTATGGGAGGATAGAGATTAGAGACTGATTTGGAAGCCAAAAAGAATATTTAATTTACATTTTGTCCAAGAACTTATCAAAAAGCTCAAAACTTCACATAATTTAAAACTCCAAATACCCATTAATGCAGCCACACGTCAAAAGAAAAATCAAATATTAAATCAAACAAAATGTTACAGCATTACGTCCACACTGCTTGATATCTTCTATATATATAAAGTCTCTACGAAACGGAATTTGTTGTTTTAACGAAAAATCTAACAGAATTTATTGTTTTAACAACAAATCTAACGGAATTTATTGTTTCCGTTAAATAGCAATTAAGCCATCATATGTAGCCATTGATGTTGTGTCTGCTTAAATTCCATTATAAATTTAAAACTTGGGGAAAATTCATAAATAAGGTGTTTACTTTACACCAAATCAAAAATCAGGTTTATAGTTTAAGAATTCAAAAATCAGGTTTTTTTTTTTTAAATAATAAATTATTAAATCAATTTATTATTAAATATTTAATTCTAATATAATACAATTAACCCATCCCACATGCACCACCCATACCACTCCGGGCACTATTCCGGCGACCATTCCGACGACCGTTCCGATGATCACTCCGATTTCGGCAATTATTCCGGCGACTATTTCCGGTGACCATTCTGGTCACAGATTTACAATTGACAGTCACAGTTCAAAAATTTTATAGGTCACAATTAATTCGTTGGTCACAGATCAAAATTTATAGGTCACACAGTCACAGATTTCCAAATTAATTGGTCACAGATTTTTTTTCCGGTCACAGATTTCCAAATTAATTGGTCACAGATTTTTTTCCAGTCACAGATAAAAAATGGTTAATTTCATTGGTCACATATTTTCAAATTTGTTGGTCACAAATTATTGTTTAGTCACGTATAGTTAAATTTTTAGGTCACAGGTCACATATAACCAAATACTTCAGCCGCCACCACCGGCACTACTTCAACCGCCACGACCGCACAAAACACCGCCACCACCCACCTAAAACCCCATGACAACACAAAAACGCCACCACAATAACACCACAGCCGCACCCCACCACCCGAACACTGCACACACACACCACAGTCGCACACAACCACACCGCCAGATCTGACCATTGCACCCGACTCAACGCCGCTGCACACACACACACATCGGTAGATCCACCCCCAAAAACAACACCTACACCATCAGCAGCGAAATCGCTGCTAGGAAAATGTCCCAGCAGCGAAATCGCTACCGCTGCTGGGAAGTTTCCCAGCAGTGAAATCGCTGCCGGTTTCTGCTGCTGGGAAACCAGCAGTCGCTGCTAGGACCAGCAGCGATTTTCCAAATCGCTGCTGGTCCTAGCAGCGATTTTCCCAGCAGATTTCGCTGTCGGTTTCCGCTGCTGGGAAACCAGCAGTCGCTGCTAGGACCGTAGCGATTTCGCTGCTGGTCCCAGCAGCGATTTTCCCAGCAGATTTCGCTGCCGGTTTCCGCTGCTGGGAAACCAGCAGTCGCTGCTAGGGCCAGCAGCGACAGCGATTTCCAGCGGTAAGGGGAGGGGAGGGGAGAGAGAGCGCCGAAAGAGAGAGCAAATATTGGGGAGGGAGAGAGAGCGCCGAGAGAGAGAGAGAGAACAAATGTTGAAAATGGATTAGGGTTGGTGTGAATTATTAGTATTATAATATAATTTAAATATTCAATTGATACCTGATTTTTGAACATACAAACTTTGGACCTGATTTTTAAAAAGCTATCTTTAAACCCCTGAATTTTTGTAATTTCCCTTAAAACTTTTAAACATTCAATAGCCCATTAATTGACAAGCCCAGAGCGCTAAGAATTAAAATGGCTGACCCATTTATTTATAGGCATAATTTCTATTGCCAAAGTTACAAACTTCCGATGTGGGAATTGGGAATTGCATACATAGTACAAACATGTTTAGATCAAATAATTAACAATAAAACACATGCAACTAAATTTAGCTAAATCTTCATAATATGAAATGTAGTCTAAATTATTATTTTTCCTTTGAGTTTGTCTGGGCGAACATACGAAAGTATATTAATTTTTTAAATTCTTTAGACTTTTATATGGAAAAGAATAAGACCATATGTTTAGATCAAATAATTAACAATAAAACACATGCCACTAAATTTAGCTAAATCTTCATCATATGAAATGTAGTCTAAATTATTTTTTTTTCCTTTGAGTTTGTCTAGACGAACATACGAAAGTATATTAATTTTTTAAATTCTTTAGACTTTTATATGGAAAAGAATAAGACCAAATAAAAAATGGACAATAAATAATTGACAACTAAAGTAAAAAATCGAGAGGAAGAAATTGAATGACAATTTATTTTATTAGATTGTATTAATTAGATGAAAGTATAAGCAATGATAATAAGCCCCTGTTTGGTGCATATTTTATAGTCAAGAATGTATTATTTTTTTTGATGTGATGAAGAATATGTTGTCACCGTGTAAGCCAAAGTGAGAAAATGGATTCTCTAGAAAAAATGTATTAAACACATGAAAAGCAGGAAAATGATTTCCATTTACCATGGAATTGAGTAGCTATCAAACACACCCTTATATAATCTTATTTTGTGTTTGAAAGTTTTTATTTTAATAAATATTAAGTATTTGGAGTTTATTCGGCTATAATGGCAATTGCTCTTGCAAATGGCGGAGTAAGAACATAGTTTTTAAACTCATTGCTGAAAAGTATGCATTTTTTCTGTAGGGTTTACTAATGTTTAAATTCAAGCTCTACAGGGAAAGCATTCGAATTGGCAAGACTTTGTGAGTATTATTACTTTGTTTGTGATAAATTCAACCATTAGTTTTATTGAGGAGAACAATGCTGGCAACGCAGCAGCAACTCTCATCGCCCGTCTTGCTCCAAAAGTTAAGGTTAAATTGATATTATCTTATGTTGGAGTTACCATGAATGGTTTGCTTTGTTTGTTTTTATCTGATAAATAATATGAATTATGATGTAGGTTCTTAGAGATGGGAGGCGCGTGAGGAAGATGTTGTGATTTTAGACCCAGGTGATATAATCAGTATTAAACTTGGCAATGCTTATTTTTTTTAATATATCACAACGTCTAATTATTTAACAATTACATAAACATTACATCATTAATTATTTAATGAACCAAACAAATTACATCTTTATTAATAACAAATTAATTCTTAAACGAAATTATTAAATATAAAGTAAGCAAACGTGCATTGCACGTTGCTTACACCTAGTAATATAGAAACACACATAAAACGATACGTCAGATTCCCAAAATGACCATAAAATCCAGATTCAACTAAGACTAACAAAAACCCAGATGAGCATTCACAAAAACAAAAGAACCCAGGTGAGAATTCAATCAAAAAATCGCTTAGATTGGTCATCTCAATCAAGAAAAAAGCCAACAACAATAACCCACATAAATCAACTTAACTAAAACAAATTTCATAATTAATTCAGCTAAGGAACATGAAGCTAAACCTTATTTAATGTTCGGTAACTTCTTGGCAAAACCTCCGGATGGCGATGCCTTTCACGGAGGCTTCGAATGCGACCGGATGGTGAAACTCTGTTGATAAAAGCGTTCGGAGATGGTGATGGCTTCGAATGCGACCTGATATGGTAGATCGACCGACGATGACAGCTTTGAGTGGTCGGAGATGGTGAGTTGTGATTGGGGATAGGGATTTTCACCTTTAGACGATTTGGAAGTTTGTGAGTTATGGTTAGGGTTTTGAATTTGGGAGTATAGTGATTCTGTAGTTGTTTTGAAATGTTGTGTTTTTTTTAAGAGAGATGCTGGAGGTCCAGGGCCAAAACCAGGCCCAAAAACAGGGGGCCGAGGTGGCTGCACCTCGGCCCTTGATTTCAATTCATGGGGGGGCCCATTTCATCAAATCAGGGGCTGAGGTGTCATGTATTCTGGTCGGTCCTTGACCCTGGCCGACCAGAATTTTCCTTTTTTTAAGGACCGCGCTACTCGTCCAGGGCGCCGCAAACCGAATAGAAAACAGGCTGACGTGGCAAGGAAATAAAAAAAAAAAAAAAGACGACATAAGAAAGAAAACTGAAAGGACCGTGATTGCCCTCTCTTCCCACAAAACCAAATCAGAGCCAACAAATCCACCCTAAATCGAAACCCTAACCAAGCTCACAATGTTGAAATCGGCAAGTTGAAGCCCAAATTTGTTATCCCCATTCACAAATCACCATCTCCGGCCACTGAAAGATTTCGTCGTCGCTCAACAGAGATTCGCGACATCAGTTCTTGCCTCCGTGAAAGGCGTCGCAGCCCGGAGGTTTTCCCAAGATATCACCGCCATCTCACCAATCGTCCGCGTGTTCTCTTTACCGGTTTCCAACAAACTCACACAAATAAGTCTTCGTGAATCGTCGTTCTGCTCTGCCTAGGTAGAATGTTATCTATTTCAAAGGTTAATAGGCTTCGTCGAAATATAGGCTTTACAAAGGTTGATAGGCTTAGTTGAAATGTAGGTCCAAGCACTCGGAATTTTATGCCCATAGTGTGACTCAACCACACTTCGCCTTGCATTATCTCCAGCGTGGTGGGGTGGAGATGGGAAAGGTTTCCTAGCTTCATATATGTGTCCTAATTTTCTTAGGTTTGTTAAAAATTGGGGCAACATGTCTATGTTGAATTTTTGCCTATGTAGGTTGGATATTTGTAGTTCGCAGATTACTTGTATTGGGTAATTGATATGTGCAGTGTGATCTACCATTTTCCTTACCTGTATAGTGTAATTGTGTAGTAGAATGATTTGAGTAAAATGTTGAATGTTTTGAGTAATGTTGAATGATACATAGTGCAGCATGTTCACTACTTTGCTGATTGAAGACGTGCCCCGAATGTTCTAGTCTCGAGTTGGACTAAGTGACGATAAGGAGCTCCAGATTTCAGTGCATTTCACGATCCAGTCTGAAAAATTAATCGCGCAAGTTGATGCCAAAGGGAAGCAACCAGCTTGAATATTGAACGAATGTAATGGTGCAATTATGTAGTTGATGTAATTATGTTTCCAATTCAACTTTTCTACTGCAAATATCTGAACATTTGGGTTAATTTATAAGTGTTTTCTTCGGCTATTACTTAGCCTTCGAAGGGGTGGATTTGGAGTCCATTTGGTGTCTCATTTCTTTGTGCTGAATTTATAGACAAAGTGTGTTTTTTTTATAATTATGAAGTCCAAAGTTATGAACGACGAAGAAATTGAATCTGCCATTGTGCCTGATGGCTTTACCTCAACACTAAGCATTATATATTGACATTATTGGGATGCAAAGGACAAGGTTTTGGTTGTAGTATTGCATTTTTTACCTGTAACAGCATCCAATTTAGCAAGTAATTAACCACAAATCTGACCTGTTGTGCTTCAATTTTATCATACCTAGATTAACCACATCCAACAATCAAGATATTGACATTAAATGATATCACTACAGAAGCAAAACCAGACCCTGATAATGCACTACAAAATTCACTTCCAAAGCAAGAGTTGGTTCAACAGAATGCACTTCATTAAAACCACAGAATCTGCTTCATTTGCAATGACAACCTCACATAAACATTTAAATGGGGCTGCCAACTGACAATTTACAATGCACTTTGCTAATTTGAATTGAAACTTCTAAGAAGCAAATTCAACATAATAGAAACGCATACATCCAGACTACATCGCAATCAAGTAAGATAAAATCCATCAAAAACTATAACACCACAACTACATCCGTCAATTCAGAGAGACAACAGTTCCATCACGAGACACCGGTGACGTCAACTAAACATCCAATTCATGAGCCATTGCCATCTGCATGAGGTAAGTTTTGGAGGAAAGTACGACGCCATAGATTACCCTGCACAAAAACCCAAACTGAAATGTTATTGAAGGAATCAATTAAGGTTAAACGCATATATAAGAGAACATTATTGTACCTTCTAAGTTATACATGAAGTTCGGGGACGGCTTGGTATTATTTTTCATTGGCAGAAACTTCAGGTTAGCTGCAGGTTATAGCGCACCAGTACTAAAATGGGACTGATAATCTGGAGCATTTTGCACTACAAAATGGGACTGATAAGCTACATTTAAACCTGATAATCTGCTTTCTTTGCAATGCAGATTATTAAAGGCATTCAAACTGACCCCAGTAGGTATTAAAGGCATTCAAGCTGAAAGGAAATTGAAACAAAACTGACTGATAATCTGCTTTCTTTGCTGGTTGCACCGACTCAACAATAAAATTTTGCACCATCATTCAAACAAACCTATCGAGTATCGAGAGCATTTACCATGAAACTACTACAAAGTAGAACAAAAGAAAGACAGGATACTGAACTATATTTATTAATGGAAAATCCCTTCAATGTTGAAACCTTACAAAACAGACACAAGCAACACTTTAACAAAGAAAATGGCATACTTAGACAACCATAACTTCACTGAGACGATTATTGAAAAACAGAGGAAACATGACTTCATTAGAAAGACGCCATCACAGATAAAAGACCCACAGAACAGCAACAAAGCAATCAGAGGCCACCACGGTGTAAGAGCCTTCACAAATATCTGCATACCTCCCCTCAAATCCCACCATTTCAATTTATCTTTTTTAACACAAGAATTAGTTAAATTTGAATCTCTGTCCGCTCACAGCAATACAACAATAACAAAGACGTTCCACTCACATCAATACCACAAATCTGATAACTAGAATTCAAATTTACACTATTTAACCTCAATAAAACGAACCCGATCAGAGAGCCTGATTTGTATGAGTTCTTGAATTGGGAAAAAAATCAGAGACGAACCCGATCTCCCTTTTGCTGGATTTCAGACCCGTCTTCGAATGGAGCTGTGAAAGAAGATGTGGGAGTTCTTTAATTCAAATTTACTCAATTTTACCTCAGTAAAACGATTTGTAGTGAACTTACCTTTATAGTTGGAGTCTGATGAGTTATTGAAGTCTGAAAAAATCAGAGATGAACCCGTGCTTGCTGGATTTCAGACCCGTCTTCAAATGGAGCTGGGAAAAAGATGTGGGAGTTCTGTCTTCTAACACAGAGGAAAATGGGAACAATGGGAAGAAATCGGAGACGTCTTTAATCGCTGAAAATGAAGGTCAAAAACCTGTGCTGGATTTCAGAGCCGGAAATTCGAGATGTGTGTGATTACGTCTTCGATCGGCAAGATGAAAAGGGGAAGAACGACGATAAGAGGAAATGCTCTGCACAGATTTCTTGGGCGCGGGTGTTTTTGTTTTTGGATGTAAGAGGAAAGCGGGTTATAAGGGAAGACGTGGGTTTCCCTCTAAAAAGAAGAGAGAGAAAAGAGTGCCACGTCCAAAAAATTTGAATCCCTGTTTTTTGATCGGTCAATGAGCCTGGTCATTTAGCATTTTCCTTTTTTTTAAAAAAAAATTTAAACGGTCACTTGCCACGTCAGTCTGTTTTTCACTCGATTCGCCTGGCCTTGGACGAGAAGCGCGACTGTAGATACAGCAAGTTAAAGAGATAACTATAGGAAAATTGCAAAGTCAAGTCCTTAATCTTCTTACCATATCATATTTAGTCCTTTCATATCTAATAATATTAAGTAAATCCCTAGATTCCTTTATATACCATTTCTAGCCTTTTAAGTATTAATAATTACAAATTAAGCCCCATGAAATCATTTATTCAACTTAAGTCCTTATTTGGCTGACTTGGACTAAATAATTTCTTGACTTTGACTATAAATGAATGAGGTGTAACAGCATCAATAAATTCAATTGTAAGAACAAAGGTGTAGAGATGAGGCATTGTCCAATATTAGTATTAACATAAATATTTCTTCCCCTATTTCCTATGTACATTTTTATGTTAGGCTCACATTTTACTTTCAAATCATATATGATGCCACCAAAAATCGTACACATTGATTTTCGAGTTTGACGACTAAGAACGAACATAAACGAGATCTTCTGATACCTTAAAACAAAGACGTCGAGGTGTGTCCTCATCGTCCCTCCGATGATTAAGTTAGAGAGAGAATTCGTGAAAATGTATGCTGAAATTATATAAAAACGTACCTAGATAATAAAATTGAAATGCTAGATTTATAGAGATATGTAATACATTCCTGGTAGGATTATGTTATTGAATGCCCTATGTGTTCTACCATGCTCAGAAGTTGAAACATGATTGGTGTTGTACCATCAATGTGCTTGGATAAAAATAAAACTTTAGTGGCAGTCTTTTTAGGAAGAGGTAGTATATTTATAGCAGGACTTAAAACACCTTTGAATTGGATAAACCTTATAATATAGGAGAGTCCTGCCAGGTCGAAGTTCCCTAGGTTCGAGATTAAGACATGACCTCGAGGAGGTCCCAAACTACCGGATACATGTGCCCGAGGATGTGGGCGCGAAAATTGGTGGGATGGAGAGCATTGCTCCTCGGGTTAACATGGTCGGGGTCATGCCTATATTGAGATCATCAATTTATAAACCAATTATCAAAGTAACTTTAATTTGTTCATTCCTATTTTTTCCCACAGGCAACTGATAAAAAATTCACTAAACTTTCTCAACAAGGATAGTTCGAACAAAATTTGGGATGAAAACTTTCTTCAATAGATTTGTTTCCCAACTTCTAAACAGGCGATAATACTTTATGATAGTTCCTTTCAACTTTTAAAAAACAAATGCTTCTTCCACCCATTTACTCTCCATTAAACATTCTCATCTTCGGTGATTGTATTGTGTCTTATTATTTTTCATAAAATCTTATATTATAAAATATGAGAAATCACAAAACGTAGTACATACCATAGATTAATAAAACTACTCTCCACTGCTTAACTAATCAACCATTCAACATTTTTTAAAAGTCATCTTGACTCTGTTTAGATCCATGGTCCAAAACCAAAATTATATACTTCAATTTATAAAATTCAATGAAAATTTTTATAATAAAAAAGTTTTAGTTAACGAAAATGTATATGTCTCATTTATTTTTCACAAGAAACACGCTAACAATATCTTCAAAAGAACACAACTCGTGCATTGCACTGGCAAAAAAAAAAAATTATGTGATAATTCAGTTTCAACTTTCAACTATGTGGTTTCAAAGTTGTCTCTAGATAATACAAGATACCTTAAATATATTGTCAAAAACATAATGCTACGGTTCATCAACAAATATTCTTCCAGATGGATACTACCACCAACAATAATAAAGAGACAAAAACAGAGCAAATAGAAAACGAGAAGGTAGAAGTGTAGTATTACGAAGATCCACACCACGCACTATTTTAACCTAAATATGTGTGCAAACAAATCTTCAAGCTTATTAGTACAAAAGAAAGATTTTGCTAGCATGTCTGGTTGATTGTCAATGGTATAAAGTTTTATTATTATTATAGTTGTTTTGCTTTAAGTACAACACAAACATAATGATATCTAACATTAATGTGTTTAGATATAGAATGAAATGATGAATTCATGGAGAGCTACACAACACTTTAACCATCATAACAAGTCATGAGAGCTTCTATTTGAGAGATTTAAAAAATAAAAACTATTTCTCACGATTCTAAAAAGAATCATTTATTGGATTGATTTCTCAATGGTGTAATCCCATTATGACCGCCACCATTGATTCCACAATAATTAGAAAGAAATAATGGAATAACTCCTCCATATTTATAGAGATAAGGGAGATAACTTGCATGGATATAGTAAGTCTCACTTGGGCTAGATCCAACTTTTCTTTTTACTTTTTAATATCACAAAAAAAAAAATCATTTAAAAAATCTGTTTGGGGAACGAAACCATTCCAAAATTATTGGATTGGATTGGGTTGGGTTTGGTCCCATAATTATTGATATATGGTTTCATTACAAGATAATTATTGGTTCTTGATTCAATTTCGTTCACTTTGGAACTGAACACAACCAAACTCACCACTATGTGCATACTTTAATGATTGCATTTTTTTTTTTTGGTCCTCTGATTCTCTTAATAATTGATTTACTGAGGTTAGAATCAGATGTCTGTGATGAGGTAACATTTCAAGAATAAATTTTGTTTCCAATCATAGTTTCTTGAAAGGAATAAGCCACTTGTACCGAAGTGGGTTGGCAAAATTTATACATATAACTCACATGGGTGGATCCCGCATGTAATAAAATATTGCCCAAAAAATCCTACCCACCCCCTATTGTCGTTGGTATGGAAAACTAACAACACTTTAATGTTGCCGTCTTTTTTCATCCTTCCATTCTTGATTAGTTGAATTTTTGGTTCAACTTGGTATATTAATTAATGCTTCGATTCCAACTTGATAGTAGACATCTTTAATGCTCTTGGTCAGCCGGTACAAAATCCTCTCAATATAACCAACATCCCATTCTCTCAAGTCCGTAATGAAGTCGAAACTCATCTGTGATTGGCAGGAAAAAAAAAAGGAGATCTGGGTAAACATAGACCATGAGAAATATAAAATGTATGTCCATCCCCTGTCCCCATTGGTTTACACCGTACCCCACTTCACCATGATATTTTCAGGCTTCCATCACTTGGGCCCACAGAAACCGACTACAACAAGGATGTCCATTGATATAATATGGCATTGACAATTGACCACGTGTACAAATGATGTCAGCATTTTCGGAACTACGCTACTCGTCGTCGTCATGAAACCACCACCTCGACGAGGCAGTCGACCAGCATGAAGCCCTCTACCTACTCCCAACCCGCCTACGACATAAGGCGTACCACCATGAGGCCGTCGACCCCCATGAAACCCTCTACGCCCACACATGCCGTCTACCACTATGGGTCCAACGCCACACTCAATCACATAAACGACAATGTGCTAGACAGGAACTGCTCAACGGTAAACGTGGGTACAACCCACCACTTGAGAAGTGGGGGTCATTCTATAAGAACGTGGGGGTAGTGGGGAGACTTACGTGGGACACGTGGCACCAGCAACCGTCAAACGCACGCGTAGCCACATGTGTTTATAAATACCTCCAAGGTGAGAAATGTTTGGCTTCTTGAAACCCTGAACTTTCGAACTTACACTATACTATCTTCCCGCATTCTCTAAACTGTTAACTAATTCTCACGCCGAAGGTACAACGGGAGAGAAAGCCCCGACTTCTTTTTGCAGGTAGCAACCACGCAACCACCGATCGGAGTAGCTGGACCACCGCGTCCGGCAAGGTAGACACGGAAAACAAATTCACTAACATTTTCATCCATTGTTACCGTACTCGTTTCTACTATGTTCCAAGGCCTTTTCAGGATTAATCATATGAATTAAGCAAGATTTACTTACATTAGATGACATTTTTGCTATGTGGCATCATGTGGACAGTAATACGAAAGGATGTTATGTCATGGAAGTTAGAAATATATTTGCTCGGTCTATTCATACAAATTACAATACTACAATAAGGCTGTGCGCACTGAGTAATAAAATTTGGACTGTTGTTAAGCAAAAATTGGAACGTCGCACAAATTTTAACTAAAACATTCTGACACCTTCTCAGCACCAATTCAGCCAATTTACTCACCCATTACCAAATTTACCCTTCCCTTCCAAGACTTTGCGCATAAAATGGAGGATAAAATGGTCTTTTTATTTTTGATTTGTAGACAACGTGCAAAGGTTCAAGAAAGTAGGATCTTGTGATTTGATAGAAAAATGGATTTTGGTTTGGGAAAATTGCGCCCAAACAAGGTCTAAATTAGTAAAATGAAAGAAACAAACAAGAGAATACATTTTAAGACTTCCATTTAAGTCACTGAGCAGTTTTTGCTTCAAGCTCATTAATTGAGCATGACAAAGTTGCTTGGATCAAAATAAAGTGACCAACTTGGAATACAAAAACGTTTAGGTTATCAAAGTGAAACAACACTATGAGTGAGTGTTTTTAAATCTTTATTTTTATTTAATTTTTTGGAATTCTCAATTCAATTATGCATATGTATATATATATTAAGAAAATCACAATGGAGAAATTCCGAAAACAAGTTGTACTGAATATTGAACCCAAAAAAGGCAGTTGTATCAATCGGACTGGAGAACTTCATTTGATAAAACCCCTAAGCCACTGGCAAAAAGAGCTGCAAAAGCATCCATCTTTGTCTTGGGCAAAGATAAACCAATCTCCAAACCTCCCTCAGAGTCCCTGGATTTGCACAGGGAAATGGAATCATCTCCATCAATAGACACTGCCTCAAGCTTTTTTGGCTTTCCCCATCCATAATCCGCATCATATAGGTCGAACTTAGGCGATCCAGCTACTGAAAGTAATCGTTTTCCTACCAAATCTCCAAATTCTCTTAGCCAATTCTCAGCACCTTTCATCATTCCATCCTTTTTGTTCACTTTTATTCGAATGATCTCTGCAATAGACTCAGCTGCATTGAAAAAACCATCTTTTTCAATAAACTCCTGGTGCTTCCTTATAACAATTACACCTCCTATGCAATTGCCGAAATAATTAGCAGGCACAGGCGGATTCATGCGTGCCCTGCAATCCACTGCAAAACTGAAGTACTCTGACTCGTATGGATCGACCTTCTCCCCGCTGCCATGCCCAGATTTCACCAAACAAGTCCAGACATAGGCAATTGTAACTACAAAAGATGAAGGATGAACTAAACCTGGTTTTCGGGCCAAAAGTGAATCCTTGAGTTTCTGTATATCTGTTTGGTGAAGAATATATGTGGCCCGAACTTTATTGGTGGGCAAATGCGAAGATGAAGATAGCAACTTAAATTTTTTCATTTGGTTCCAATAAATGTCTGCTATTCCTCGGGGATCTTTAACGACAGATCTATCAAAACATGGCAACGATTTGGCTTCAATCAACTGTGAATCTCCAGCGAATTTGCTGATCGAAGCCCATGCCTTCATAAAACCCACGATTGAACTTGCATCCCCTATAGCATGGTGGTTGGTAAAACCAAGACACAGGCCATGGTCTGGAAATAAAGTTACCTGTAGACAGAAGGCTCGAATAATTTTAAACTGGGCTTCCTCTTTGGGTGGTGGCAATTCAGGGACAAAAGGATGAAATTGATCAGCATCTCGTGCATAATTTGCAGTAAGATTATTAAAATCCTCATTGGACTCGGCTATAATAAGAGGAACTGAGTCCTGGACCCCGAAGCGCAGCACGGGCTTTTCACCGCTTGATGGACACAGTATGTTTCCTGCTAGTGGAATATAATGTTTGAGAGTGAGGGATAGCGATTCTTTGAGACTTGGAATGATGGTGTCCAGGAAATGGGCCTTGGAACAAGGGAATTCGTAGAACAAAAGACGCTGAATTGGATGGAAATACAACCATGGTAGGTCGAAAAATGTAAAAGGTCGTGTTAGTTCTGTTACATTGCCACTAGGAGGCGCGATTTCACAGTGTTCAAGTTGGGTGGCCATAGGTATGAAGTTTCAGTTGAAGGTACAAGAGATGAGTGCTATATAGAAATTAGAAATTGAAGAAAGAAGATGCTGAATTGATTTACCTTTAATCAATGAGGATACACGAATTTATACAAGTCTAAGCAGCTAGGAAAATTCTAGAATTTAATCAATGCACAACTAATTGTACTATCTAGCCAACAAATTTATATTCCATTCTTGAAAATAAGGAGGTGTAATGTTGCACCATTTAATTGCTCTCCTATCCGTTATCTTCAGCTGGTATATTTTAACCCCCCCCCCCCCCTTTCCAACGTGGAGTGTGTTCCAGCACTGCAAGCTTGTCCCTAAGCAGTTGAAATCTTGAGTGAGACACTGGTTTAGTCAGCAGGCCTGCTGTTTGGTCTGAAGAGGGAACATAGTGTATTTTGAGCTGATTGTCTAGGACCCCGTCTCTTACAAAGTGAGCATCCAATTATATATGCTTTGTGCGGGCATGGTATACAGGATTGAAGGCTATGGCACTTGCACTTAGACTATCACACCAAATAATTGGAATCGACTTCTGTTGAATTCCCAATTCTTCTAGCAAGGATTGTATTCAACTAATGTAAACCCGCGTAGCAAAGAACTAAGAAACCCACAATGGAATTGAAATCAAACCCAAGAAAGCCAAAGAACCGAAGTTTTGGATTTGATTCGAGAATAACGAATCAAAATATCCAACAAAACATAAATGAATGTTGACCCTTTTGATTGAATATGTGAGAATCTCACCCAGTTGATTTGAATGCCACAAAAATGATCTTGATAAGTTCGTGATTTGTTCAACGAAGAACAAGAATTCGAAAGAAAATAGTCTCTCAATAATCTCAATAATAATGATGTGTTCTCAATGAATAGAATAAGATCTATTTATATGGAAACTCTAAAACCCTAGTTAAGACGCAAATAAACTCTTAAAAGATTACAAAGATATCAAAAATAGTATTTTAATATAATTTCACCCCAAACACATGTATTATGTGGTCACATAGTACATTTCAATGTAGTCGCATGGTTCATGCTTCAGCCTTCAATTTTGTCTCGAGAGATAGGCATGCGGTCACATTCATTTTTTTCTTGTGCAGAATTTCGTGAAGATTTCGGATTGTACTTAAGGGCGAAAATCTGACACTCGGGTTGAAAGTTATGCATGCTTTCATCCACATTGCTCATTCGCTGCTTGAATCGAATCGATCCATTTGGTTTCTTCTTTCGAGCCCGACATGAAACTTGTTCCTTAACTTGTTAACTTCCACACTTCGTCCACCGTAGCTTGAGCAAGTACTTATATCGCCTCTTTCACCCACTTTGCCCTCGAAAGTGTCATCGGACCTCCTTCAATAATCGATACGTCTTTCCCGGGGCTTGACTTTAACGCACCTGGCTCCGTGCTCACATCACAAGGGTTGAAATAAATGGAACCAGAATTACTAATTATAAACTAAGAACTAAATAATTACAATTAATAAAGTGATTCTGAGAATTACCTTTCAAACTAATGTAGTTTATTAAGAAAATGTCTGGTGCGACAGTATTATATTGTATACTCAATTACCATGCCTTGATGGCATGTTTGACAGAGTAATAAGTTTAGTAATATACAGAGGTGGATCCAGTACCCTACGAGGTGGCACAGCCACCCGCGTTGGATCCACCAGAATTTACAGGTTAGAATCGTTGTATGCAGCCCTGCCATTGTCAAAGTTGCCTGGGAGGTTGAAGGAAAGGGATGAAGCCACATTTTTTTTAACTTGCGTGCTTTTTGCTTGGGCTTTTCTTTTTTTAATAGGCCCATTAAGCTGCTACTCTATATCCATACAAATTTTGCAAAAGTCAAACAAAGCAAAAAAGCCTTATCTTCCTCCGATTGCGCAGTCAACGTTGAGCCTCCGGCCTTGTGAGTTGTGACATGTCGACATCGTGCCTCCACCCTCCGCCATTGCCTACTGCGACCGTTGTTGTATGAGCCTCTCTCTTTTTTTTTTTTTAGTTCATTTGTTGATGTCATTTTCATTGGGAATGTTATGGGTTTTGCTTTCTCCATCTGTATTATGATTTTAGGCAGTTTGTCTATTTGTTGAAAAACTGATTTTATACATTATGAATGGATGTATTCTTATCATTAGTGACTTGCCAAATGCAAAACTATGTTCTTTCGTTTTAAATTTCTTCAGGTTGCATATGGCGTAAACGGTAGTTATTGAATGATAAATTAGTACATTTACATATATATTGAAAAACATTTAGTATTTAATTAAATATTAATAAACGATCACATTATTGTGGTAGTTAACTGTCGACAATCAATGATCATTAGTCAACGATCACCCTAACTCACTTATATCCCTAAATCCACCAATGGTAATATATAGTAAAAACTTTCGATAAGTAAATGTTTGATAAATTAATAACATCACATGAATAATAAAATTAATTTCTCAATCCCCACTCAAACTTGTGTACTAAAATAACAATCTCGTTAAATGCATAAGATAATAATTTTATTTAAAATCCTTTAGGAACAACAAAATCATAAAAAAAATAATTTACTGAATGCATAAGATTTATAGTATCTATATAAGGAAATTTTAATTGACAACTTCAATTTTTCAAATATATTTTTCCAAAATGTACTGTGTTCTAAAGCCGCTTGCTTTTTCTTGTACACCAATCAAGTTCAACCTCTTCCCTAAATATTTTTTTAGATATTTACTATAGTCCATAAGATTTTATTTTTAACATTGGTCAATGTAAAGAACTCCATTTAAACAAATAAGTCGTGAACTCTGAATTAATTTTGCTTCTGTTCATGTCGAATTGAAAAATCTATCCTAAACACTATATGGCAGCAGAAACCGGCCGTGAGTAAACCCAAAAAAACATGACTTCCAAGCCATCGAGTAAGACGTGAACGGATAACATAATTGATTATCAACTAATCAATAAACGACTGCCACACGTCACTTTTTGAAATAATCTAAAGCCTCAAAGAAATCTGTAAATACACGGAGTAAACCATGCAAATTCAAATATCTCCTTTTCATATAATCATTTCACCATTCCCATTCCAACTTATCAAAATAATAATAATAAAGTTAACCTAAGCGTCTTCCTATTGTCACCTGCTTACGCAAATAAGCAATTTTCTGAATACGTCATCTTCTTCGATAATTTGAATAATAAATAGTATGAAGTGTTCACATCATTTTTAAGCACGTGAATTAAACACTTGTTATATAAATTATAAAAGTGCCGGCTGCTTAATTGCTGGTTTGTTTGATATGATCTCCAAAAATATAAATTAGGAAAAATTGGTTGGTTAATCCCTTATTTATAGTGTCTGTAGAAACTTGATCCTCAATTTAGGACATCATTTTTTAAAAAAATATATTAATTCTCTCGTTTAAGGCTTGAAAAAGTTTGAAAAAAAAAAGGAGGGGGGGGGGGGGGGGGGGGGGGTTGGTATGCTTGAAGAGTCCAAGTGACGTTGGAGGGATCATTCATATTTCTTCTTTATTTAATCGTTGGTTGATTTTTTTTTATTATTATTATATTAAATTGGGTTTGATTAAAATGATTGAATTATTTTCATGTTTGTTAACAAAAACTAAATTACGTAATATTTTTTATTTACTAAATCATGAGAGTGCGTGTTAAAACATACAATCTTGCTTTTCACGAATTTTTATTAAACTGAAAAAAAAAAAAAAAGACTAATCATGTTGTTGTCCTAGGTTTTTATGTATCACGTTTATCAAACTATTAATCGAAGCGGAAATATAATCTAGGAATAGGTCAACTATGAGTCAAGGGATAAACTTTAATAATAATTTATCTAGGATTTAATAACCAACAACTAGGAATGACAAAATAGCTAACCAGCTCGGATAGCTCATACTTGGCCTAGAAACAATCCGAGCCGGGCAACTCGTGGCTCGATGGGGCCGAGCCCCATTTTAGGGCGTTGGCTAGAGTCGGGCCGATCGGTGTGGCTCGACGAGCCGGCCTGTGAGCCTAAAAAATAATAAAAGTCTTGCCTTCTTTTTTTTTTTTTTCTTTTTAAATTTAGCTATAATTTTTTTTTTATATGTTAATATTTAGTTATTTATAATACGTATAAATTTCACAAATTTTAAATACTTTTAAAAAATTTAAATTTGTCAAGAATTTAAAAAAAAAAAAAATGAGCCGACTTGGGCCCGGCCTGGCTCGACTCAGCTCGTGTCTAAATTTTTTGACCGAGCTTTTACTCGGCTCGGCTCGGCTCTGGCCAAAAACAGCTCGAAGTATTTTTACTCGAGCCGAGCCCGAACAAAAAATTTCGGCTCGCGGCTTAACTCGGCTCGTGACACCCCTACCAACAACATAATAATTGGACCAATAAATTGAACGTGAGTAGGATTAATTAGTTAAACCGAAAATACTAATTATTTCATTATACCCTTTTCTACATCAATACTTGCTTTCTCTATTAGAATTAATTTGTATGTTTTAGTTTTCTAGGAAAAACTCAATTTTAAAACCTAAATTTACCACCTGTTTAGTGGATTAAAATAAGATTTTAATATAAGTTGATGAAATGTGTAGTTGAAAAGTTGTGAGTTCACATAAAAACACACACATATATATATATATTAGCAACAGCAAACATTTATTTTCCGGGTTAACTAATAGCACATTTATGTTGTTCCGGCCGGGGTCACTTATAGCCAAAGAAAAATACAATCGTTCAAATATAAACCTAATGACTCATTATTCACCATATATATATATCTACTAAAACGGATTTATAGTATCATCAGAGAATAAAAAGTAGGACGAGAAAA
Source organism: Fraxinus excelsior (assembly GCA_019097785.1). Taxonomy (NCBI): domain Eukaryota; kingdom Viridiplantae; phylum Streptophyta; class Magnoliopsida; order Lamiales; family Oleaceae; genus Fraxinus; species Fraxinus excelsior. The sequence continues at coordinate 50,202,317 of CM032624.1, read as the reverse complement.
GCCCTCCTGGTTCAATCCGTAAATTTTCTTGGGTTTCTGCAACTGCATCTGATGAAGTGGTACTATCTTCTGAAAGGTAGTAGTAAGGACTCAAAATATAAGGATTTGGGCTTAGTAATTGATCATAATTCAGTTCCCGTAACGACTCAATATATTTCATTTGACTTGGTTCAGTTCCTTCCACTGAATCCCAACAAGCCGTATCATGTGCTGCACAATTCGTATTATTGAGGAATGGAACTGAATTTTCCGTTAATTCTTGGAGACTTGAGGATTTGGCCACATCAACGTCCTTTGAGGCGGATTCTTCCTCAGACAATGAGGAAGTTCTTGTAACATTTCTTTTGAAGCGTTTCTCTACATGTGCGTGCCAGAAGTTTTTTATGCCGTTGTCTGTTCTTCCAGGCAACTTTTCTGCAATGGCTGACCACCTACATTTTACAAAGTGTTAGAGAAATATATAAACCCTTGCAAACTAGATTTTAACCCAAAAACTTGTAAATGCAGATAAAAATTAAGCCACACAATTACAATTGAGGATTATGTGATGCATAGAAAGCTTGCATTTATGTGATGCATTTCAATTGAGGATTATTTCGTACTTGTTTCCAAGCTTGGCATGTAGTTCCATGATAAGATCAACTTCCTCTTTACTGTAGTTTCCTCTTTTCACTCCAGGCTTGAGGTAATTTACCCACCGCAGTCTGCAACTCTTACCACTTCTTGCTAAACCTGAAAGATACGCAATATGATTAATAAATGAATTATATCCCTCTTACACTGATTAAAGCTCAAATTTTATAAGTTCCGAAGCCTTAAAGAAATGATAGAAAATATCATATATAGATGAATAAATCAGCTACAAATAAAGTTGAGAAATAAGTGAATACCACAAATATTTGAGAAATTGGTTGCTGGAAATTAGGGTTTATCTTCTCTTAAGTGGGGTTTAAATTCTCAAATTTGTAATAGCAAAAGAATTTCGTGATGAAAATATTGTTTATACAGTTTGCAATTTATCAGCTTCTTTATTTTTTAGGAATGAAACCATGGAAAATAGCAGTTCTTACCAGCATATCTGGGTAGCAATCTCCAATTCGAGTGCCCGCAGCTCTGAATATGTTCTCTCAACTTTTTATCTTCTTCTTCACTCCACGCACCTTTCTTCAATCCATTACTGTCAACATAACCGGGCTTCACCATTTTCTTGCACACCCTTTTTTTCCCTTTTCACTGCTCTATCTGTCTGTTGATGCTCAAAAGTAGTACACTCTATATATATAAGCTCAAAGAAACAAATTACTAAGAATTTTCCGCAGAATTGGTTTCCTCTGTCAACATACGAAAAAACTACGAAATGATGTGTGGAAGATAAAAAATTGAAGAGAGAGAAGCAACAGAGACTTCTTTGTATAGTCATTTAACCTAATGGAAATATTTTTAATTGTAAAAGCTGTCTTAGATATTTTTAATTTTAAAAGCAAATCTACCATATTTGAAGCCGCCGTGAATTTGTCTTTGTTTCTTAAAATACCCAAAAGTAGAATTTAGTTTAATTACTTCCAATATATTCTGGATTTGCGATGGGAATATTCATAAATTATTGTGTTTGGATTTGTCATCCATACTCTTAACTTGCCTCGATGATACGGCGATGCACGTAGAAGTTCATTATAGGAATACTACTTTCGGAAGTAAATGAGAAGTGAGGTAAGAAAAAGAGTTAATGGTTTGGTTTGTAAAACAATGATCAACATGCATGTATCACCCTTGTTGAGGCTACGAGCGAAGAAGAAATAAAGAAACTTATGAACGAACCAAAGAGGAGTATGAAACCCTTGCATCATCTGATACACGCGAAACCGCAACAGAAGAATATTTCAATCTAGTAAAATGCCAAAATTGATTCAATATATTTTCAAAAGCTAAACCCTCATAGTATAATCTTTCACACCAACGAAATTTAATGTCTTTAACATCTACATTATAAATATCCAGAGCAAGGACTTCACAAAGTTATATGCAATCTTACATTGACATGCTTAGAAAATGAAGATCTTGGGGTTTTTTTTACGAATATTGTCATCTAGCACCACTTTAGATAACTACATTTTATAAATTCAATTAAATTAGTATGACTTCACATTTAAAAGAATCCATTATTTAATATCATGTATTATCTATATATATACACGGGTGCTTAACATTAATAATGACAAATATCACTATTCTTCTTTTTTTTATTGACGAACGATGCTGATGTGTACAATTAACTGTTGAGATTGCACAGCCCTTTGTGCAATTCCTTCTTTCTTTCTTTTTTTCAGAAAATTCTCACACAGCCTTCCGAGAATATCGTTTTCCACTGGAACTGAATTTTTGAAATAAAAAATGACTTTGACTTGGTAAAGGCTCCACCATGTTCCGGGAGAAAAATATCCTTGATTTCCTATTTTATCACGTGCGTCTAATCAAGAATAGTCAAATGCTAACACGGATTGTACCGCGTAAAATTTGACTAATTAATTATTTATGACTGAATAAAAAAATAGAACTTTGAAGCTTTTCAATTCCTATATAGTTTATTGCATATGTCACTTCATTTCTTATAATGGTGCTGTTAATATTATCACATGCCCCAATTCTTCTTAGTAAAATGCTGCAATTCACTGACTTTTGAACCATATTGATTGATTTTTCAAACTATATATATATATATATACACACACAATTAATGCGTCAGTTTTGTTCTCATTATAGGTTTGTTAATACATTACTAATGCTGCAATACTAGCCTCCATTTCTGAAGAATTTGTAAACTATTTAATTTATAAATGGATAGTGAAATAACGACATTCGACCCAAACTACATCTAGAAGGGGAGGTGAATAGATGATTATGCGGAATTAAAAATTTAATAATTAATTAGCAATAAGTCACTATTAATTATGTTTAAATGGTTAATCAAACAATTCAATTTTTCCTACGTTGAAATACCGCAATTATGAAAGCAATAAATAAGCAAAAAAAATTATCACGGAGAAATCTCAATTTTTCCTATGTTGAAATACCGTAGTTTAAAACTTGCACTAACGGTAGTGGTGGCAATCGAGCCGAGTAGTTCGTCGGCTCGCCCGCTCGGCTCGTACTGTAGCGACTCACGAGCCGCTCGGGCTCGTTGTGCAATCGAGCCGAGTAGTTCGTCGGCTCGCCCGCTCGGCTCGTACTGTAGCGACTCACGAGCCGCTCGGGCTCGTCAAAAAACGAGCCCGAGCACGAGCTGAGTAGGCCGGCTCGGTAGGCGAGCCGAGCCTGCTCGGCTCGTTTTAGACGAGCGGCTCGTCCAATTTTTTTATTTTTTTATTTTTTTTCATATAAGGACAGTTAAAAAAAAAATCAAATCTCACGAGCCGAGCTGAGTCGAGCCGCTCGGCTCGTGGCTCGTGATAGACGAGCTCGTGGGCCGAGTCGAGCTCGCCCACGAGCAACGAGCCGAGCAAAAGCTCGGCTCGTTTTGTAACGAGCCACGAGCCCGGCTCGTAGGGCAACGAGCCGAGCTCGTGGGGCAACGAGCCGAGCGGCTCGGCTCGGCTCATGCCACCTCTAATTAATGGTTACTGAAGTATCATTCGATTTAAGTAATGATCACTGAATGATCATTTTCATTTTAATTGGAACTTAATGGACCAAAATAGTTGAAGCTTGAACCTTAAGGACTTAAATCGCAAATTTGACAATAAAAACAAAAAGTAATTATATTAAAATCCTCAACTTTTTTTCATCACATTCCTATTTTTAACCCACAAAAATTTCCCTATTCAGTTGTTTTTTACTCCACATTACAGTTCACACTATTTTTCTAGGGTAATGTTAGTTTTGATTTTAGTTTGAAGTCGGTTTGTTTTTGCAAGATAAAAACCCGCTGTTTTGAGGGTCATTTATTTTCTAAGTTTTTTCTGACAAACTAGTTTACTTCAATTCCTTTTTGAATAAAAAAAAAAAATTCAATGTATAAAAAAATTGGCAAGTATCATTTTCAACTTGTCCATTACCGTCACCTAAAATCGAACAAAAACCAACAAAAAAAGACTCCCAGGCCCTGAATCTCTCGCCTTGAGTACTCGACGCCTTCCATTGGCGATTCGACAGAAGAAGAAGGTCATCGATAACCCAATGGTATCAATCAATTATACAAACAGATCATTTAACCATCCAAAACTTAGAAGAAACTCTAATTGATTTGAGAAACCAGTTTGCTTCATCCATCAATTTCGACATCGGTGATGGATCCCCTGGTCGCGGACCACCAATTCCAGCATCCCTTCATGCTCCACTTATTACAACAATGGATCTTCATCAATTTCAATCTAATATACCAATTTCACCATGTCCAAATCAGGAAGCAATTTCACAATGTGGGAACATTCCGTCGCTTCCAATTAACAGGGTTAGGGTGGTTCAAAGTTTTCAGGTGAACCTTCAACCCTTCTACAACTATGGGTCCAAAGCCAATTGCTTCAATTCATGGTCCCCTAATTCCAATTGTGAACTCCCCAATATGTATGCTACTCGGTTCATCTTCTATTCCAATTGGTTATCTAATTGATGTTATTTCACTAAATTGGACTCAAATGTACCTACAGCAAACTGGTATGACAACGGGTTGTGCTTCAAATCCACCAATTGATGCTCCTGATCCCCAAATTTTGCACTTTGATGTGGTCCCCATTTGCCCACGCACTATAGAGCTGCATTATATGCTTTTCGGTGCAACAGCTAGCGAGTGTGGTGGAAGTGGTGGGTGGCATATAGCCAATGGTGACGGATGGTCTTTTGGTTTTGGGTGAGGGAAAGGGGTGTGGGGATTAGGTGAGTTGTTTTGGTCTTTTTTTATATAAATAATTTAATTATTTTTGGGTTTTATTGTCAGGTTTGCGATTTGGGTCCTTAAGGTTCAAGTTTCAACTATTTTGGTCCATTAAGTTCCAATTAAAATGAAAATGGTCCTTCAGTGACCATTACTGAAATCGAATGATACTTCAGCGACCGTTAGTGCAAGTTTTAAATTTCAGTAATCATTTTGTGATTTTGACATAATTTCAGTGACCGTTTGTAAAATTAACCCATTAGGAATGATATATATTGCATGTGAAATCGTGTGTGATAAATCTTGTGAATCAATGCATATTTTTCATATGATTCGGACTAAAAATAGGATCGGGTCATGTTAAACATAAATTTAATATATCTTGGAAAAAAATATTGAATGACAATGGATTATCGATTTTCTTGAATACATGAATGTACTAGACTAAGAATTAAAAATTGAATTAAATTTCAATAAGGGGAATCACAATTCCAATACAAACATTCATATATTAAATAAATACTTTATTTATTTTCTTGATTTAGGAATAGTATGGAAAATATACAAATCATATCTTTTGATTTCATTACATTTCGAATTTAATAGTAGCCATTGAACTAAAAATTAGACATTATTTTTCATGGGAACGATATTCTTAACTCGCAAATCTTATTACTTGTACAACGATCTCGTACGCTTGTGGGTTTCACGCGAAGAAGTTTTTGGCGCCGTTACTGGAGAATAACGGATTTAACTTTAGTTTTTTATTTTATATTAAATTCGATTTTTATTTATTATAGGTTTTGGCTACCCACCATGATCTCTCTTATTTGATATTCTATCCAGATGTCAACAATGCATCTAGGATTATGACACGAGCATGATAAAATGATTTTTGCAATGAATCATCTCAACATGGACGACGATGAAGAATATATATATTGTGAATTATGCTATGGGGTGCATTATACTGGTTATTGCGTGAATACATGCATTGAACCCTATCAGCTCAAGCTCCTGCGATTTAAACAATATTTAAGATGTTGAAGACTAGCAATTGACACATCTATTCAAGCCTACATGCATGTGGGATAGTGTATCCCTTCTGACACGTTTGTGGAATTTAGTCCTTCCATGTTGAACAATGAGGCAATTGTAAAATACTACACTGATCTTGCCAAGTTAGATGAAAACAAACTGTGTATGAGAAATGACGTATTATGGTATGAATTTAAAAGGTAGTGATACAATCTAGTCGAAAAGTTTGAAAGAAAAGGGTTTGCATTACCCGTGAATTTAAATTGTAAATCGGTCATTCAACCCAAGGAGATATCAATTATGGAAGATGAGTACAAAGACGATGAAAAATCAATTACAAATGAACAAAATAAAGAGGAGGCAATTAATAAAGAAGACGTTAACCAACATTCTGTCAATTTCATTGATTGCCCTATCATTAAATTTGTAATTAAGCCTGAAGAGAATGAAGAAGTCTATGTAGTTGAATTTAAATCGGAGGAGATAGGCATATCATATCACATTGGAGAGGGCGGTGTTAAAATTTGTAAAAGTAATGAAGAGTGGAGTAAAGTCAAAAGAGGCAAACTGAGCAAAGTATCAAAAGTGTTCTTCAGAATTCTATGATGCTGAAACAACAAAGTCAAGTCAAAGGATTTTAAACAAAGCTCTTATTGGGACGCAACTCAATTTTTCTTCCATTTTATTTATTATGATTTCTAGTAATATGATAATTTAGATTAATTTTTTTTAATATTCAATTTTAGGAACTCATCATCCATGCCATATTTCTCCTTAGATCTTCGATATGTTAATGGTTTATTCAATGTTAGAGTTAAGTAACACTTGTTCCAATTTTTTGATCTTAATGCTTTATTTAACTATATTGCGCAGGAACAAGATGTCGCAGAACACTTAAACCAACTAAGACCAAGGAGCTAACGGGAGCAATAGGAAGCTAGTCGTTGGATTATAAGTCATATCATGTTTCCCCTTAGACCTTCGATGTGTTAGTGATTTATTAAATGTTAGAGTTAAGTAACACTTATTCCAATTTTTTGATTTTAATGTTTTATTTAACTATATTGCACAGGAACATAATGTCGCGGAACACTTAAACCAACCAAGACCAAGGAGCTAATGGAAGCAATAGGAAGCTAGCTGTTGGATTATAAGTCATATCAGGGGAGTCTTTTCTTCATTTTCTTCCCCATCCTTTTATATGTGGATTTAGAATTTAAGACATTAGGGACAATTTTTAGTTTAAGTTTGGGGGTGAAAAATATGAGTTTTCATTTTTCATTTTTTGTGTGTTTTGTGTGCTTTTATTGCATTAGTTTAGATATAAAAAATTGTTAAAAATCTTAAAAATATTTCCTTTTTGCATGCTTGTATGAGTTAGTTGGCCCGACTGGCATGAGGAATATATTGAATTATAAATTGATCTATGAATGGTTAATAGATTATATACGTAGGTTAATTTCTACTTTTCCATGTGAAATTTGATATATATTGAACATGTGAATTAACTTAAGCATTATGGAGGAATGAGTTGATTTCATAATTGGAGAGGTTGAAATAGTGGACCATAGATGTTAAACCCAAAACCACTAAATTTTACGTCCTCGGACCAAATTTATAATACTTTGGGGAGTCACTGTTGTAGGAAGATATTGAGATAAATGAGAATTCTATGCGTGAAATTAAAAATCTTGTGTTGATTGTCTTTAGTCAATACGATTCAATTGGGTGAAAATCTCAAGTTATATGTCGTTTTACTTGAATATGTGTTATAATGAGGGACATTGCACTAATCAAGGTATATAAAACATATTTTATTTGAAAATTTCTCTTCATAACCTTTATGACTTGGGTCATGAAGTATGTAAAGGTGTTAAAACATGTTGCCCTAAAGTCAACTAACTTGGAAGTCATCGGCATAAAACTTGTTACATGGGTAATTTAGAAAGCTTAAAAAAGAGAATGCTGCAAATAATTAAAAAAAAGTGTTGAAAAAAAATTTGAGAAAAAAGTGTATAGAAAAAAAAGGCAGGTGCATGAAATAGAAGCCGCACCAAATACATTTGCTATGTCTCAAACACTTGTTTAAGAAAATTTGACTTTTGATAAGAGATTGTTAGCCTAATTAAGTTCTATAGATTGAAACAATTAAAATTAATGGAGAATACTTATTTATTGACATATTGACTTGCAATTAGTAAAATTTACCTAGAGAGGTAAGGATAATATAAAATTCAACTTTAGTTCACATACTTGAAAGGAGCGAAAAGAATAAGTTTGGGTGTGTGTGTGAATCTTATGAGTAATGAAAGAATATATTTGAACATTGAGGGTCGGGAACTTAAACAACTCATGAATTCATAATACTATGTTTAATTCTTCACACACAAACATCGATTTTACATTGAAGAAGTGGATTTTAATTTCTATATTGTGATTTTGAAGTTATACATAGATCTGATATTATGATTTCAATCCTGAGATAAAAAATCAAGTTATATATATATATTTTTTATTTATTTATTTATTTATTTTTATTTTTATTTTATTTTTTTTGCTTTACTTGATTGACTAACCACCAATTAGGTAATTATTATTGTATGTTTGTGCGATTGTTAGATTTTAGTTTTTTTAAAAGACAAACAAAGAATCAAGCTTGTGAGTGGATAAAATATTACCTAACTTGTGTTATATTTCATGTTGTAGGTAAAACTCAATGTTTAATGAAGAATCGGAGAAAATAATGCAAAGATAGCGGAAAATTGCTCAATTGTATCAAATACAAAGTTCGGGGACTGAAATGCAAATACTAAAGTTACGTCGAATCTCACGATAAAGATTTGAGTATGTTAACATCAATTGGATGAGGAAATAAGCCAAATGGATGAAATATAGTCCAAGTATTATCACATATCAACGTTCTACCGAAAAAGTTATTCTTCAAATTTTCAGGCTCACATTGAAACCCAATTTTGGCATAGCAAGCTTTCGGATTGGAAAAAAAAATATGTCTACAAGAATTGTAGCCCTCTGAGTTAGCTTTCCAATCACTTTGAGTCACCTCAATCGAAAATCAAGAGAGAAAGTTATGACAAAATTACTGAACAATGTTCAGCTGTTGAAGATTAGGCGAAGCGCATGCCCCAGGCCCAAAAAGCCTCACCTAGGCTGCCCAAAGCTCCAAGGCACACGCCCTATGTTGTGCTAGGCGTGCGCCTCAAGGCTAAATAGGAAAAATCTGATTTTCCTTATTTTTATTTTAGTAACAATTCAATGCAATCTTTTTGGCATCTTTTAAATATCAAACTCGACCATAACGTGGGTGACCTCAATTGAACTCAAATTTCATCATATTCTACATATTTTGGATGCGAAGAACAAGTCTATATATCAGTTCAAGACGAATCATACAAGGATTTTGAAGATTCATAGCCCGGTTTGAAATTTGAATCAAGAACGTGGATTTTTTCTACAAATCTTTCTTATTTTCGGGTAATTTTCTCCAATTATTCTTGTGTCATTTAATTATAAGAATGTTAGGCTAAGTTTTTCATTGTATTGGATGAATAATGAATCATATTGTTTGTTTATTTTAATTCAAAACAATTAGTTTAGTATTTTTTGATATTTTTTTATTGATTTTGCATTCTCATTGAACTTTGATCATCAATTAGATAGTAAGTTATTTTTTATAGTGTAAAAATACTCATAATAAGTCTAGAACGGGACAAAATCAACACATGGACAATATGTATTAGGAATAATATCTATGGCACATGCAATCATGTATGATAAATCATATGAATCAGTGCATATTTTTCATATGAATTTAGACTAGGAATATGATCGGATCGTGTTAAACATATGTTTAGTATATCTTGGAAAAGAATATTGAATAATAGTGGATTATCGATTGTCTTGAATGCATGAATGTACTAGACTAAGAATTAAGAATTGAATTAAATGGCAATAGGGAGATTTACAATTTCAATACAAATATGCACATATTAAATAAATAATTTATTTGTTTTTTTAATTTAGGATTAGTATAGAAAATATACAAACCATATCTTTTGATTTCATTACATTTCGAATTTAATAATAGCTATTGAACTAAAAATTAGGTTTTATTTCTAGTGGGAACGATACTCTTAACTAAAAAATCTTTTTACTTGTACAACGATCTTGTACGTTTGTGATTTTTGTCCGAACATTCATCTAATAAAACAAATATTCATAACATTCGGAGCATTCATATTTTACTTTGGACCCTGCTATTTTGCCCGGGTCAAACTCGGTGCCCCCCTATTGGCTGGGCGTCTGACCCAGGCGCCCCTTCCCCGGGCAAAGGGGAATAACCCTTTTACTTTTATATTCTGTACATGCACATTCCACCTAATCATACAATAATTAAAAAATTGAAATGAATTATCAGCTGTCTATATAAGATTATGATTAATGAATTTATTCTGATGTTGCAATTGATCAAAACATAGGAATAGATTTCTCTCTAATACATTGTATTACACATACAGATTCAATTTTCATCATATTATAAAAAGGAGTGCGAGAAAAGTCCTGCTTCTGTTCGGTCCAAAATACTTCTTGGGTTTCTGCAACTGCACCAGATGAAAGGGTAATATTTTCGGCAATCCAGTGTTGAGGTCCTTGAGGACTCGTAATATAAGGATCCGTGAATAATAAGTCATCACAATTCAACTCCATTGATGACTCTAAATAATTAATCTGACATAGTTCAGACCAGAAATTTCCTTCGTCTGAATCCCCAATAATCGTATCATCATACGCTCCGGAGGTAGTATTATTGAGAGGTGGAAGCAAATTATCCAATGCTTGGAGATATGATGATTCAGCTACAACAAAGTCCTTTGAGGATGATTCGTTTTGAATGTTTGCCTTCGAGCTAATTAGATTAGGTAGTTGTTCATGTAATATTTCAGACAATTGGGAAGCTTCACAAAGCTGCTGCTTAATTTGACCAGTGGCTGCTGCATTTCTTCTACTGCGTTTCTTTACGTATGCATGCCAGTAGTTTTTTATGCTGTTGTCAGTTCTTCCAGGCAACTTTTCTGCAATGGCTGACCACCTTTATTTAACAAATAAGAGCAGTGTTAGAGGAATTGAAGTATTGCAAACTAGATTTTATCCCAAGAAACATGTAAAAGGAGAAAAATTAAGCAACACAATCAAAATATATTCTTTAGCGTAGAGAAATACTAGAACTAAATAAATGTGTCGAAACTGATGGCTCAAGCTTAAGCTTTTATAGGAGTTGGTGGAACACAGCCAAATGTTTTCATTAACTTCGTAAAACACTAAAAGTAAGCTTGATTAACAGATGTCACACACCCAAAAATATAAATTATACTTTTAGATGATGTGGTTAACACAAAACCCTCGCGTTTATGTGATAAATTTTAATTAATCAAAAATCATTTCATACTTGTTTCCAAGTTCAGCATGCAGTTCCATGATAAGATCAACTTCCTCCTTGCTGTAGTTCCCTCTTTTCACTCCAGGCTTAAGGTAATTCACCCACCGTAGTCTGCAACTCTTACCACCTCTTGCTAAACCTGAATGATACGCAACCCCAAATATTAAATTTTTCTGTCTATAAGTTACACAAAATATTGAATCTTCTGCAAGCATAGTACTGTTTATAATCTGATCACGTAATTATTTTATTTTATTTCGAAATAATGAACTAGTTAATTGCTGGTATACACTTATTATATGCTTCAAATCCTTAAATAAAGGATATAAAACCACTTACAGTTGAATAGAACAACTGAAAATGCTGGAAAGAAATTAATACCACAGATTTAAAAAGTATTTAGCTTCTTAATTATGGTGTACTGTCGGCCAAAACGGGAAGAAAAAGCAGTTGTTACCAGCATATTTTGGCAGCAACCCCCAATTCCAGTGCCCAAACCTCTGAATATAAGCTCTTAATTTGTAATCTTCTTCTTCATTCCACGCACCTTTTTTCACTCCATCTTTGTCAACAAAAGAGGTCTTCACCATTTTCTTGCACACCTCTCTTTTTCGCTTTTTAGTGCTTTTGTTCTCCCTCTTGACGCTGGAAACAAGTGCACTCTTTATATAAATATATCACAGAAACTGACAAAAATGATAGAATTGGTTTCGAACGTACGAAACAACTTACGAAATGGATATCAGGCAGAGAATAGTTGAACAAAGAGAAGCAGCACGGAGACTTCTTTAATTAATTTGTAGTTTTCTTATTTTCTTAGTCATTTAACCTAGTGGAAACTTTTTTAATACTAAATTTGAAGCCGCCATATTTTGTTTTTCTTTTCTTGTTTATAGTGGATTAGAGTTTGTTTTTTTAATTACCAATTATAAAATCATTATGGGCTCCTAAAGAGAAGATTTAAGAAATATTATGTTAGGATGGTTATTGTCATATGTAGAGGATGTTTGGTGGAGATTAAAATTAGTTTTTTAGTAAATTGTGATAAAAGTCTTTGAAATGTGTGGTTGAAATATTGTGAAACTCATAAAAGATGTGGTTAATATTGATTGTCTGATTTTAATTTGGATTAAAATCAGATTTTAATCCGGATCAAACAGTGGCGTAATCTTATTCTATTTTCACTTAGGTTGGTATTGATTTTAAGAAAATCAACTTTAGAGATGGGTAGATGGTACAATTAGTCGGTATTGATTTACCTCTTGTTGTTTATTCTTATATAATTTTTTCATTGATAAGATGGGTAGATGGTACAATTAGTTTATAGATTAAAATTTTGTAAAGATCGTTTTATGTATATACATTTTCATTTAATGCTGATATGGGTAGCATAATTTTAAGTCTTGGTCAAATAAAGCAAAAGGATTACACTGCACAGGATCTTTTGAAACGAAGAAAGAAATTTTCTTATAGTTCAAAGATTTTTAACATACTATTTTTTTTATTTTTGTTTTTTTAGATTTTTTTTATGTAGTTAAATTTTGTCTCCACTAATTTCGAGTCCTACCTCTAATATTGATACAGAGCATCGATGACAGAGAAAGAGCACGAAAATAAATATCAATTGTTTAATGCATTAGTCAGAGAATACATGTACTTGCCCAAATTTATCGAACAATTGAAATTTGTCTAAAAAGTCGAGCCATTCGAGGACAAGAAGATTTACCATCTTTGTAAGATTAGTAAAGAAGTTTTAAAGCTTGTTAATTTTGTGTATACAAGAAGAGTTCTCCACGTCATTAAATCATAAATCGCATTTAAGAGAGGTTGTGTTTCTTGGTGTGGACATGATATCAGACAAAGACGATATAATACTTTTTCGGACGCATCAAATGAAAAAACCCTACAAAGAATCGGGAGAAAAATGTGAATAGCTCTCATATCTTGGATTTTTTAAGCATGCATCACATATATTAGACATGCCAAATCTTAAAAATTTAGGGCATATTCTCTTTACTGTGTTCTAGTCGTTTTCTGTTTTCGATTTTTCAAAACAGTGAAAACGCATTCTCTTTCCTATTTTCGAAAAAGCGTTTTTGAAAACAAGTTAAAAATGGATACTCAAAGTACAAAACTCAAAATGAATTCAAAACACAAAACACAAAATTGAAACACAAAAAGAACAGCCCCTTATTTACCACATTCTGCAATTCGTAGTGAATAGTAAGTTGTTAGGTTTTAGTTAATTTTGTAATTGGCAAATTTTGTGAACAAAATGATTTAAATTGATATGTTGTAAAAAATCAAAGAGTAATGTGCAATTTGTTTAAAAGTTAATTAAATAGTCTAAGGTTTCAATTTGTAACAAGGATTTTCGTTGGACTGTCGCCAAGAGTTGGCTCAAGCTACAAAAGCAGAAATACCGTCACTAGACCATCGTCCCTCCTTCGCAGGAGCGACACCCTGTCGCTCGCCTGTCATTGACCCTTCGCTCAAGCGACAGCTTTATACGGAAAATTTTTATTTTGCATTTTCAAGGTTTTTTTCTTGGCACATGATTTCTTGACTTATCTATATATACCAGAACACGTACAGAACGATTTTCTTACGGTTGTTAATTGAGAAAGCTTTACCTCTGAGAGATCTATTCATTTCATAATTCAACATTCATCTTGTGTGAGTGTTTTGGTAAAAAAAACATCAGATTCGATATAAAAATACCAAAAATCAAACTTCCTACATATCTGTCAGAGGTGTTGAAGATCGAGGAAGACAACGGAGTTCCGATCTATGAAGAATGGGTTGATCTTCGTGATCCACGGGAGATAGGCGATTCTACTAAGATAGGGGCTGCTGCAGAATAGCGGAATTTCAGGAGAGCGTTGGTTATTGCAATTGGAATTGGTGTATGGGAACATAGAATTCAGGAGAGCTTTCAGAATTGCAGTCTAGAAATCAGATAGTTCGTATCATCGTTTAGTATGGCAGACTGTGAGTACAGAATTGTTTATAGTGGATTGATTGGCAAAGTGTCCAGAGTTTTTCGGTTTGCGTGCTTTGTTTATGCTTGTATCTCCTGAGGAATTTAGGAGAGTGTCTATATGTGAGACATCAAAAGAAGTTTGGGACATTTTGGAGACAACCTATGAGGGTACTAAAATTGTGAAAAACTCCAAATTGAAAATGTTGACGTCTAGATTTGAAGAACTTAGGATGAATAATGATGAAAGATTTAATGAGTTATATGCTAAGTTGAACGATATTGTGAACTCTAGCTTTAATCTAGGCGAAAGGATCCCCGAGTCGAAAATCGTTCGTAAGGTTCTTAGATCCCTACCTGAAAGGTTTAGACCTAGGGTAACTGCAATTGAAGAAAGTAAGGACCTAGATAGCGTTAAAGTAGAAAAACTCATAAGATCCCTCCAAACTTATGAATTGTCCTTAGCACAGCCTAAGAAACAGAAATCCATCACCATGAACATTGTTAGAGAAGATAAGAACGAGTCTATTGACACTGAGACACTTAGGGACAACGAAATTGATTATTTTGTTAAAAAATTTCAGAATGTGATGAAGAATAGGAGAAAGCCTCAGGCACAGAGTAATGAAGTCCCTAGTAAACTCCTGAGAGGTATACGTGAGAATAACACCTCGAGAACTCCCACTAAGAAAACTTAATATATCCAATGTCATAAGTGCAAGGGATTTGGTCACATTAGGAGTGAATGTTCTAATTTAATGAAGAGTTCGAGTAAAGAAAGGCGTAAGGCTTTAGTCGTGACCATGAGTGTTGAGGAGTCAGATTCTAGTTCTCGTGATGAGATGTCTGGTGGTGAGGATGAACAAGATTGTCTGGCCTTCACCTTGATTGCTAAAATCGAATCTGATCGTGAGATTGAGAAAATAGAAAGGGAGGATGAGAGTAAACGATTGGGAGATTCGTTAAATTGTCGTGTTGCTCATCTTGCTCTTAAAGCGCAAAATAATTTCATGTCGTATCTTGACAGTGCATGTTCAAGACACATGTGTGGTGACAAATCTCTGTTTTCTTTACTTGATGAGTGGAATGGTGGTGTAGTTATGTTTGGTGATGGAGCTATTACACTGATACTTGGAAAAAGAGTTGTGAGTATTACTGGACAACCTGCCATTTCAGATGTGCTGAATGTGAAAGGTTTAAGTCCAAT
Source organism: Fraxinus excelsior (assembly GCA_019097785.1). NCBI lineage: Eukaryota > Viridiplantae > Streptophyta > Magnoliopsida > Lamiales > Oleaceae > Fraxinus > Fraxinus excelsior. Next base: position 50,186,770 of record CM032624.1, on the reverse strand, counting down.
TTGTTGAGCATTAGTCAAATTTGTGATGTTGATTTTAATGTTACCTTTTTCTAGAAAAGGTGTTCTGTATATGACGCGACTGGTAACATTGTTCTTGAAAATGTGAGAACATCTGAAAATTGTTACATAGTCTTACTTAATTCTAATTACATGTTTAGTAGTGTCAAGATCAATGTAACCGAGTTGTAGCATCAACGACTGGGTCACATGAACCATAACAGTCTGTCTAAATTTACTAGGATTGAGATTGTTAATGGCCTACTTAAGCTAGATAATTCTGATACCACTATTTGTGGTCCATGTCAATAAGGTAAACAGCTTAGGGTACCCCACAAACAAATTTCTAAGATCTTGACGAGCAAACCTCTGGAATTACTGCATATAGATCTAATGGGACCATCGAGGACCGAAAGTCTTGGTGGTAAAAGATATATCTTGGTTGTGGTTGATAACTTTTCTCGTTTCACTTGGATTGAATTGTTGAGAGATAAAACTGAAGTGTTCGATTTTGTCATCTCATTGTGCAAGAAACTTAGAAATGAGAAAGGTTATTCTATGTCCAAAATTCATAGTTATCATGATAAGGAGTTTGAAAACTCAAATCTTGAGAACTTCTGTTTGGAGGAGGGAATCGAAAATGAGTTCCCCTCACTAATCACTCTACAACAGAATGTGGTAGTTGAGAAGAAAAATCGTGTGCTTCAAGAAATGGCGAGAGCTATGCTTCATGGTAAAGATTTAACTATGCATTTAAGGGATAAAACCATAAATAATGCATGTCACATTGTCAGTCGAGTTTATCTTAGACCAAAAACTAACATGACTCCGTATGAGATCTGGAAGGGTAAACGGCCACTGTTATGTACTTTCGTGTGTTTGGCAGCAAGTGCTACATTCTGAGAGACAGAGAGAACTTGGGAAAGTTTGATTCCAAAAGTGATGAAGTCATATTCTTAGGATATTCCAAGAATAGTCGGGATTATCGGGTGTACAATAGCCACACACGCATTGTGATGGAATCTATCAATGTGGTGGTTGATGATGCTTGTAATGAGGTGGAGATTGGTGGAGAGTGTGTTGAGTTGGAACAGGTGGAAGTTGATCCAACCTAAAGAAGCTTCAATTCCTAATCTCCCGCAAACATCAAATGAGTTGGTTGTTTCAACTAAGGATTCTACTTCTGATAATGAAGTCAAACCACCCAAAGAACCTTCATCCAGAGACAAAATGAACCACCCTAAGGATAATATGATTGGAGATATAAAAGAAGGAATGAGACTTCATAAGAGGGTTTTGAACAACCTGTCATATGCGAGCTATGTGTCTCAGATTGAACCGAAGAAGGTTGATGAAGCCTTTAGGAATGAATGTTAGGTTAATGCTATGCATGATGAGTTAAACCAGCTTGTTAGAAACAAAGTTTGGGACTTAGTGCCTAGGCCTGATGATTGCAATATTATTGGTACTAAGTGGATATTCAAGAATAAGACGGATGATCAAGTACCATTACGAGAAATAAGGCTAGGTTGGTTGCTTAGGGATACACTCAGGTTAAATGTGTTGATTTTGATGAAACTTTTGCCCCGTAGTTAGGCTTGAATCTATTAGAATTCTTCTTGCGGTTGCATGTACCTTGAGTTTCAAACTGTACCAAATGGATGTCAATAGTGCTTTCTTGAATGGTGTTCTTCAGGAAGGATCCTACATAGAACAACCAAAAGGGTTTGTTGATCTGAAATATCCTCACTATGTGTATAGGCTAAATAAAGTCTTGTATGTGTCGAAACAATGCCCTAGAGCTTAGTATGATTGGCTTACTTCATACCTCTTGGAACGTGGTTTCGAGAAAGGTGGTGTAGACAGAACCTTGTTTATAAGACGAATTGAGGATACCATCACCATAGCTCAGATCTACGTAGATGACATCGTCTTTGGTTCTCCCGTTGATTCACTTGTTCATGAGTTCGCTGAGTATATGAAGCAAGAATTTGAGATGAGCATGAATGGTGGATTAACATACTTTCTTGGTCTTCAAGTCAAGCAGACTGACAAGGGATTGTTCATATGTCAATCGAAATATGCCAAGAATCTTGTCAAGCAATTTGGGTTAGATATCAAAAAACACACTAGAACCCCTATGAGCACCAGTATCAAGTTAGGTTTAGATCCTACATGCAAGAGCGTTGATCAAACATTGTATAGGAGTATGATAGGTAGTCTAATTTACCTCACTGCTAGTAGACCTGACATAGCATTTAGTGTAGGAGTCTGTGCGCGTTTTCAAGCTAGTCCTAAGGAATCACACATGAGCGCCGTGCGACGTACTATTAGATATGCCAATGTTACTATTGATTATGGGATCATGTACTCTATAGACTCTAATCTTGATCTTGCTAGTTATTCAGATGCTAATTGGGCTGGCAATGCCAATGATAGAAAAAAGTACTTCTGGTAGTTGTTTTTATGTTGGTGCTAACCTCGTGGCTTGGATGAGTAAGAAACAAAATTCTATCTCATTGTCTACAGCCGAGGTCGGGTACATTGCGACAGTAAATTGTTGTAGGCAACTGCTTTGGATGAAGCAGATGTTGAGTGATTATGGGATTGAACAAGGAACTATGACTATTTTTTGTGATAATACCAGTGTCATTAATATTTTTAAAAATCATGTTCAATACTCTCGAACTAAATATATTGACATCAGACATCATTTTATTCGAAAGCTTGTGGAATCTCAAGTTGTGAATCTTGAACATATTTCTACTGAAAACCAATTAGCTGATTTATTAACTAAGCCGTTGGATGATCTTCGGTTTGAATCTCTTAAAACAGCTATTGGTATTTGTGTACCTCATTGACTGAGTATATTTGTTGCATGATGATATTCTACTATTGTGTGATACTGTGTTATGCATACATCATATTTATTTACTTATTTTCATGCATTTTATTTTATATTCTTGTATTTTGTTTGAATTTTTATTTGTTTTATGTGTTTGGTATATTCATGTTTTTATACGAAAATCAAACAAAAATATTTTCTTTTCTTGCTTTGATTTAAATGTTTTTATTAAAAAAATAAAAAATAAAAAGGGGGATGTTGATTTAGAAATTGGTTTTACAGCGTGATATCCATTACACTTGCTTTTGTAGGTTGTAATCAAGAATGTGTTTATTTAGTGAGTTGTAATATAATTTTCATGACTAGTTTAGGATACTTATGGAGTATTTAATATAAGTCTCTTCATATACTATTTGTACTGCACACACTATGATCTTGACAGTGGGATTCTACCGCATGTGTGAGATTTGGGATGGCTGTCAAATGTTAGTAGGGTGACTTTAAACATGAATTGGCATTTTTAATTAGACTTAAACTCGATATTATCCCTGCTAGAATCAATTTATGTAAAAAAAAAAAGGGGCGCTCAATATCTTAATGCTACTTTTCGAAGTCTATTTGACTTGAGTAATTAAGCCTGTAAGATTTCTCATAACCTGGTGCATATGGTCAACTGACTTGGGTTAACCGGCTTAAAGCTCGTTATAGGAGTCATGTTAGACTTGTTAGTCGCTTAATGGAATGGAGCGTGCACTTAAGATGAAACAATATATATATGAGCATTCATGTTGAAAGTTGTGATAAAATGAAAAATATTTGGACTGTAAGTTAGGGGGAGAAAAAAAAATTTCATTAGAAATTAGCTTTCATATGTATGTTCTAATGTACTATATGGCTTGACTTCCATAAGTAGAGGAATATAGTTATTAGCAATGATGTTTCGCATGTCTTTTCTCACAAATTTAAGATTTGAAGTCCTACTGCCAGAGGATTAGTGATACTTAACACATATGAGTCACTTATATCATTTACTCCATGTGTGCTTCAAGTTGGAATTGTAGGAAAGTTTACTGTTCATTGCATATACTTGTGATTGCTTATACCTACAGTATTAAGTTGTTGTGTATTTTGATTTGTCCCTTGTCATTTTGTAACAAAAAGGGAGAAAGAAAATTTTTGAATTGCAAAAGTGATTTGATATCATATTTTATGATTTGCATTTTATGTCAGATGGGTCGTTAGGGTGAGACATATATACATTTAGACATTGATATCACTTTTATGTTTGAGGAGTCGTTGGGGTAAAACATAGATAAATTTACATACTGCTTAAACACATTGAGAGTTTACAGTAAGGGGGAGCACATGCATATTTGTTTGAATTCAGTGTCACTAAATTAAGTTTTTGATATTTTTACAGCGTCAATATTTCATTTTGGTATGTTGGGTCACATTGATATTGTGTCTTAGTTTAGTTAGTGATTTAAAACTAAAAAAATATGCTATTTGAGTTACATGACACCTACAAGTGAACTGTTTGAACTGTGATTATCTTTTCCACACGTTTTATACTGGTATTTGAGTTATCTATTTCAAGAAACAGATATTGCAGAGTTCATTCAAGATAGTTTGTAGTTTAGGTTGTGTCATTATTTTTAAGTTTGTAACATTTATTTTATACTATCTTGACATAGATTAGTATTTTGTAACAAAATGTCAAATGGGGAGTTTGTTATGTTTTAGTTGATTTTGTAATTGGCAAATTCTGTGAACAGAAATACTTAAATTGATATGTTGTAAAAGTTCAATAAGTAATGTGTAATTTGTGTGAAAATTAGTTAAATAGGTCTAGAGTTTCGTTTTTGGAACAAGGAGGAAAACGGCGCTGATTTTCGTCGGACTGTCGCCAAGGGTTAGCTCGAGCTACAAAAGTAGAAATATCATCACTAGACCGTCGCCCCTCCTTCGCTCGGCTGTCGCTAGCCCTTCGCTCAAGCAACAGCTTTATACGGGAAATTTTTATTTAGCGTTTAAAAGGCTTTTTTTCTTGGCCCATGATTTCTTGACCTATCTATATATATATATATATATATATCAGAACACGTATAGAAAGATTTTCTTAAGGTTGTTAATTGAGATAGCTTCATCTGTGAGAGATCTATTCATTCCATCATTCAACTTTCATCTTCTATGAGTGTTTTGGTCAGAAAAACATCAGATTCAATATCTAAATACCAAAAACAAAACTTCATATATATCTGTTAGAGGTGCTGAAGGTCGATGAAGGCGACTAGAGTTCCAGTCTATGAAGAACGGATTGTTCTTCGTGATCCATGAGAGATAGACGATTCTACCATGTTATAGGCTGCTGCAGGATAGTGGAGTTCCAAGAGAGCGTTGGTTATTTCAATTGGAATTGGTGCAAAGGAGCACAGAATTCAGGAGAGCTGTCAGAATTGCAGTCAGGAGATCAAGTAGTTCGTGTCATCGTCTAGTCTGATAGACTGTAAGTACATAATTATTTATAGTGGAATGACTGGCAAAGTGCCCGGAGTTTTCCCAATTGGATTTCTTCGTGAATAATTCTTATCTTCTTTACTGCTTTATTATTTATTGTTTATGATATGCAAACTGCGGTAATTCAATATAGGATAACTTGACTTGCATGATTAACCATCTTAATAAGAATTAAAAGTGACTTGTTGTTGTTTAATTCGTGATTGTTTTTAATTCTGCATCAGATACCTATTCACCCCCTCTAAGTATTGTTAGGGTTGAACTGCATAAATTTCATAATTAATTCAAGTAAAAGATTTTTAACCACTATTAAATGACAATCACACTAAAAGTCCCTTTCAAAAGAAAAATGAAGAGCTTACTTGTAAACAACTTGTTGTGGATGTTCCCTTCCCTAGATATTGCTACCAAGTCAATGGTTGAAATTAAAGGTAATCAACAAATTAATTAAGAATTACTGGCAAATACCAAACGTGGTTCAATGAACAATATTATGAATCAACCTGATATCAAGAATATTTTGATATCACTTGTTGAGAAATCGATCAAATAATTAAAGACGAAAATTATGGACAATATAAAATTTAATGGATCACACAACAATCAAAAAAAATTTGAAAAAGAAAAATTCATTATATCAAGAAACAACCAATTGTCTTACAAGATTTGATCATCTCAATCTAATATAAACAATTCTCATTGTTTCTAATGTATACATAAAGATTTAATTATTATAACATTTCTTGAGTCTTGCCCTTTTCTCTCTTGTTTGTGTCTATACTTTGTGAAGTATTTATATAAGTCAAGTCTCGAAATTGTGGACTCCAAAATGAAGTAGAAGTCCAAAAGTCCGAACAAAACCAGAAAACCGCGTAGAAATACACTACATGGGCGCCTAGCGCCGACTCGAGCAAGCTAAAGTTTTTTTTTTTCTTTTTCTTTCATTTTCATCTCCAAGGTATATTACTTCATCTCCAAATCCTTAATTTACTCAAACTCCAAAAATCGTGATATGTGATTCCTAATCAAACCATACCAAGATTAAACAAGTTTCCTTCATGCAACAAACTTCTAAATCACATAAAGTTTTGGTCACAAAACCTAACAAACAATATTAGCCCTCACTTTGGCAAGGGAAGAATAATGAACGACAAGTTAGCCTCTCAAACATGACACTAAGAAATCTTTTTGTAAACAAAGTTTTATATCGGTTATATATATGGTAGATGAGGGATTACGTGGGAATTGAGCTTTCACCTAATGAGTTAACTTTTTGGGAAGGAACTTCAATCCCCAACAAATGGTATTAGAGCTAGGTTCCAAATTTAGACACTAGAATGCACAAGATAAGTCCTCAATTGTAATCAAAGAAAGGTGGTGAATCATAGGTTGGTAGATAATGCAAATAGCAAAAAGTTTGAAGGATTACATGACTTTGTAGCCGTACACAGAAGTTGAAAAAAAAAAGGAGGAAGTCCACCTCGTTATAATCACGTTATCTTGCTTAGCAAAAGAAGCGGCAACACAATTTTGGAGGAAAAAATGCAATCTAGTGCACTTTCTTCTTTATTACCAAAAATTCTAGACCACAAAAAATTGTAAAATATGGTGCTCAGGGTTGTTAGCTGTCTGAGATGATAATTAATTTTCTTGTAATTTTAATGGTCTAAACTACCTTTAGAATTTTTTGTACGTGTCAACATGCTTTTGACAAGTCTATACATTCATGGTGGAGCGTCACCCTTCCTTTTTGTGTTGGACACACTTGTAGTTTTTCGAACACCTAGTTGACAAGGGAAACTAGGGTTAATTTAGGTGCAAACATTCATATTCGACATGGGAGATTTAGAAGTCGTATGCAATTGTATCCAGTATTATCGAGTATCGATTATGGTGTGCCATCCATTAATACTTATGGTCTCAATAGTGGCATCAAATTATGCTTTTAGTCAGGTAATGGGGTGCTCGATGAGAGAAGGTGAAGATTTAAGATAAATATATTAAGATACTTCATATGTATGAAGGGTCAAGGATAAAATTTAATATCGAATAAAAATAAACACATGCCAACTTATAAAGGTTTGAGTAACTTTTCTTCATAAGTTCATGTTTGGTACACATTAAAATTTTCATTTTCATTCTTCTACTCATTTTCAACTATAAATTCTTTAATAAAATAATATTTTTCATCACATCAATAACTTTTCCTTTTTTTTCATCCACACATTCTATATCAATCTACTATTTCAGAATATATTCTTCCAAAATAATGTGGCTCAAACACACTCTAAGACTGATCTTTTAAAATAGAATCTCAAACTTAATATAGTGTCAGAATTCATTAAGTTCAAGTGAGTAATTCAATCCAATTAAAATTAAGAAAAAAAATGAGTACACGAATTTTAAGATTAGTCTGTTCAAATGAGTCACCATCTTGTAGGGGCATATTAAAGGATAAAATTCCACATGAAATAAAGATAAAAATACATATCAATTTATAAGGTTTGAACTACTTCTCTTAAAAATGTTGACTTTTTAAGATGTTATCATAAATCTTAATATGGTATCAGAACCCATTAAATTTCAATGAGCAATTTGATCCAATGAAAATTCAAAAAATAAGCATGCGAATTTCAAGGTTGATTCGCTAAAACAAGTCACCATCTTGCGGGAATGTGTTAAGGAATAAAATTGCATATCGAATAAAAATGTAAACATAAACCAACTTATAAGGGTTCTCTTGCTTAGCAAAAGAAGCGGCAACGCAATTTTGGAGGCAAAGAATTAAATCTAATGCCGTTTTTCCTATTTTATTAAATCTTACCGAATAGTATTGACCACAAAAAAATTGTAAAATATGTTGCATAAGGTTGTTAGCTGCCTGAGATGACAATTCATTTTCTTGTAATTTTAAAGATCTAAACTACCTTTACTGCTTTTTGTATGTGTGAACATGCTTTTGACAAGTCTATATATTCATGGTGGAGCGTCACCCTCCTTTTTGTGTCGAACACGCTTATAGTTTGTCAAACGTTTAGATGACAAGGGAAATTAGGGTTAATTTAAGTTCAAACATTCATATTCGATATGGGAGATTCAAAAGTCATATGCAATTGTATATAGTACTATCGAGTATCGATTATGATGTGCCATAGTTAATACTTATGGTCTCAATAGTGGGGTCAGATTATGCTTTTAGTAGTCAAATAATGGGGTGCTAGATGAAAGAAGGTGAAATTTTAAAATAAATATATTAAGGTACTCCACGCATATTGTGAAGATGCAATATTGAGAATACAATATCCAAATATGGACGACGTATCAAATTATGCTTTGAGTCAGGTAATGGGGTGCTAGATGAGAGAAGGTGAAGAAGTAAAATAAATATATTAAGGGTCTGTTTGATTGTAGGGTGAAAAATGGTGGAAAGAAAATATTTTTAAAAAAATTATTTTATTGGGAATTGTAATTAATTATGTTTGATTGGTATAATTTTCCATGGAAAATGTTGAAAGTTTGTTATCCGTTTGACTTCGTTTTTTATGAAAAGTGTTCATTAAAATGATAATATTTTCTACTATTATGTCTATAATTTGTTCCAATTATCAAAAATAAAAAATTGAAAAAAAATAATCATACTGAATATCATTCGTTTGGCTTTGTTTTGCATGAAAATTGTCAATAAAAGTGAAAAAAAATTTACCACTGTGTTTAGAATTTTTTCCAATTGCCAAAAAAAACCTGAAAAATATTTTCCCACCAAACATCAAGAATTTATTTTCTTCAAAAATGTGAAAAATTTAGAAAGTTGAAAAATATTTTCCCGAAAAAATTTCACCAATCAAACACTACAAAAGTTGGAAAATAAAATTTTCCATGGAAAATCCGGCCTATCAAATAGAGCCTAAGATACTTCACATGCATGAAGGGTCAAGAATAAAATCTCATATCGAATAAAGATAAACACATGCCAACTTATAAGAGTTTAAGTTACTTTTCTTAATAAGACTTGCCTTTTAAAATATAATCTCAAATCTTAATATAGTGTCAGAGTTCATTAAGTTCAAGCGAGTAATTCATTCCAATTAAAATTTAAAAAAAAAAAATGAGTACACAGATTTTAAGACTAGTATGTTCAAATGAGTCACTATCTTGTAGAGACATGTAAAGGAATAAAATTTCACACTGAATAAAGATAAAAGTACAAACCAATTTATAAGGCTTGAACTACTTCTCTTAAAAATGTTTGACTTTTTAAAATGTAATCTTAAATCTTAAGATGGTATCAGAGACTATTAAGTTTCAACGAGCAATTTATTTTGATGAAGATTCAAAAATAAGCATGCAAGTTTTAAGGTTGATTTGCTCAAACAAGTCACCATCTCACGGAAATGTGTTAATGAATAAAATTCACATTGCTTATTCTAGAAAATGTTGGAAGCATAAAAGGGAATTGTTGGGGTGTTTTGATCGACTCCATTTAAGAGTTTATAACAAGAAAACTAGTATAAAAAATTAATGATTAGTTGAGAGGAGAAAGGTATTATGTGGAAAATAATATAATTTTAGTTTTCAAAAGAGACTGCGATTGAAAATCTGAATGTTCTTTCTGGATACAGGAGATATTGTAAACAAAGACCAAGATGTGGGTCTTCTGAACTGGTGTCTTGTATATTCAATATTGGGAATAAAGGTTTTTTCCCTCTGAGCCTCTTCTTATTTATTATTTAAAAGTTATTTATAATCAATTTAAATTATAAATAAATAAAAATGAACCGTGTATAAGTGATGGTAGTTGAGGAATCTCACGAAATTTGTGAATAAAAATGATTTAACTAATTATAAACATGTTATAAACCAGTGACAAATAAAGGCATAGTTAAGCTATTGTAGAGAACAATGCTATATAAAGGCTAGAACAACCCTCTATTAGGTTCTAGAGCTTTCCAAGCAATATAAGATTTGTTAGGTTGAATTTTGTGAGAAAAATCAGTCTAATAAATGGTGCTGGCTGAAATTCAAACCAAACGAATCTTCCTATTTATTTATTTAATCCTTGTCTGAGCCTCTTTTTTTCAATCAAAATGTATTCGTGAATGTTCGAACTCATTTCTACCACATTTTTTAATAAAATAATATTACTCACAAACCTAAAATTTTATTTTTTAACCACACACTCTCCATCGTGACACTATTACAAAATACTTTTAAATTAAAAAAAAAAAAAAAGTGGGATTCAAATAAGCCAATGGCAAATGATAAGTGGGTTACACGCTTATCTATGCTTTGAATCTACATAATATTTAATTAGGGAGAATTGCAACAACGGTCTCAAACCTTTGAGCTTTTCACTGATTTTATCCTAACATTTCATTTGTGGGGTTCTACTCCCCTCACTTCACTTCGCTTCGACATCGACATTTTATTTAAGTAAACTTGTGTTCTACTATATATGAACCACATACACAACAAAAACTAACAATTTTACCTGATGGACTTAGGCTGACAAGTACGATTACCGTTGAGTTTGCACAACCCTTCGTGCAATTTTTCTCCTTTCTTTTTTCTGAAAATTCTCACACGACCTTTTGAGAATATTGGTTTCCAGTTGAACTGGATTTTTCAAATTAAAAATGACTCAGACTTTGTAAAAGCACCACAATTTTCCCGGAGAAAGATACTTTTGATTTCCTCTATTAATCACGTGCGTCTAATCTGCTAAAAGATAGGAATTTAGTTAAATGCTGAAACATGATCCGACACTCATGAATTGGAACCCAAAATATATATTTCCTACCATAAGCTGAAATTCTTACATGTTTTAGGTAATCAATTTTTAGGTTCGTGTAATGATAAAAATAAATACTGTGGTTCTACATTTATTTGAATGTGCCCTTAAAATCTTCACATGATGGATCTTATTTGATATGTAAATCCTTGAATCGGGCACTGGGATATAGGGATCAAATTGAACCTAGACATCAGTTGAGTGTTGCTAATATGGGATTGTTGTATTGAATTTGTGGGGAAACTTCAAGAGTCAGAAATGAACATACACGTGAATTGGTTAAGTTTGTGACTATTGAACATATATTTGTTTTGAATGTAATTGTTGGATTAGCAATATTATGGCTGCCATGGTAGAACCAGAATTTGATGATGTACTGAGATGTCGTTGAAAGCTGTAGAGAGGGTCATGATGTTGATAGTTAACAAACACTTTTTTGTGTTAGACTTACGTAGAAAAATCGTTAACTAAATGAGTCTCGGAGTCTCTTTCAATTATCTTTCTGATATTTGGTTACACTCAATCGGTGGTGATAATTATCTTTCAATTAATTGCTCTGCTAATGTTGTCATGACACGTAAACTTCTAATTGTATCGATTGAACTGTTTTATCAAATGTAATTTAGGTTGTGTTTTTAATATCTTGAAAAAAAATTTGATGTTTCACCAATTTCAAAATTTATATGTTATTTAATACTATATTAACATTAAACCATTAAAATTTATTGAATAATCAGATTTTTTAATAAAATATTATTAAAAAATTCTCAAAACTTCAAAGCAAACGCGTTTTCCATTTTTTTTTTGTTTTCGGAAACAGTTTTTCAGAATAACAAAAAGAATACATTTTTAGAAATTTCAAAACAGACACTCAAAACTCAAAACACAAAACGAATTCAAAATTCAAAACACAAAACTGAAACACGAAGAGAACGGCCCCTTAGTGGTTTGCCCGTGCAATACACGGACTATGTTATTTTTAAAGTAATTATAACGTATCGAAATATTGCATTATGGGTGATAAATCTGCACAATTAAATAAAAATAACGTATACCAAGTAATTGATAAAGATACATATACTACACATCCATTAAAGAACAAGAGAAAGAATCACATCTTCAAAAATTTGCGCACCCAGCATCATTTTGCCAAGTAGCATATCATATTAAGGATATTTACATGTTAAAAGAGAAGTATATTATTAGACTCGTGTCGAAAGTAATACCTTCACTAAAAAGTGACTTCTTAATAGTGACGTGAAGAGCCTTAGTGGGCATTCTGACTAATCCATTAACCCTAAGGCCCTTGTTTTAGCACCACGAAACAAATGAACACAGATTGTAAGCAAAACCGAGTAAACAGAGCATCAAATTAGATAATTAGAAAGATCATTATAATCAGAAACTATATATATAATACTAAAATTAAACATGTCACTAAGGATGGAAGTCATTTTCCTATTTATTGGACCCTGTCCAATAACTATAGCAATTGATGGTGATCAAATTGGAATACAAAATTCATGGTTCCAAGGACCACATACTAACTATCACAAACATAGTTATATTCTATAAATCATTCAGTTTCACGAGTGATATTGTACACCCTTTAACGATAAAATGGTAATACATGAAAAAAATTCTAAGCAATGCCTTTGATCCAAAACTAAAAGGTGCTAAAAAATTTAAGCGTTTAATTGGTGTTAATTACTGCAAAAGGTGATATTCCCAATCAACCCCCCCCCCCCCCCCCCTCTCCCAAATGAATCCCTAATTTTCTAGGAAGCTTTCGTTAATAATCACTGTCTTTTTACCATCCTGAGTAGGGTGTTTACCCTGAAACTCTTTTTGGGGAAGCAATTTTTTGACCGATGAAATCGAGTTTACAGAGTTTGGTCTAGAGGGCAATCCTGCCTTGGTAGAAGTAAGACTTGGAATATCTATTCTTGTGAAATCATACAATGTACTCTCCAGAGACCGCACAAGTATTTTTAAAGATGAGAGTTTTGGTCGTCTTGTATTCTGCTGCATTAAGGTGGCTTCTTCTCTTTCTTGTTTCTAACAACAAACATGTTCAAGATCAAAATACAATTGGATGTATCATAATCTTGTATTAAATAAAAAGGATTACAAGACCAAAGTGAAAAAACCAACTTTACGAACATTGAATGACTACCACGTAACTGAACAGTGTCTCCTTCATACTCTCTCACATGCACACTACGCCTATTTTTCCAAACTCCTACTGCATCCAATTACCATCAGAGGTAGCAATGAACTTACGTACTCTGATGCCATATTAAATGGCCATCAAATCTAAAAGAAAACTATTACAAATGCTATTTCATATTTATAAGTACAAGCAAAATTCAAATATAATCACTGGTCTAGAAGAAACCAATCTCTTCATTGGAGTTGTTTGTCAAATAGAACTCTGGTACTAAATAAACTCTACTTGTAAAGAATAAGAAGCTGCAACCATGAAAGTACGGTAACTATTCCTAAATATTTCTTAACGAACTAAGTGATGATAATCTGTTACAAGATGTAGAATTTGCTAAACTAAAAATTGAGGTTATGGAAATTGTATATTTCAGGTTATGTTGCATATGTTACTGTTTCTCTTCCAATTTATTTCAAATTTGCACCAATAAAGACACTGACACTAAATTCTTATCACTGTTAATTCTATCTAAGAAGCCTTTTCTGTGTAAAGAAAATTACTATCTTTTTCATTAAATTAGCATTTAAATAATGACAACAATACATCAAATTCTAACCTCAATTCATATTTATTTTATTCATTATGTTCCTCAAAAGGCATTAGATCATGAGTGTATTTGTGTAAATTAATTGGAAAATAAAATTATAAACTACAAATGAAAAACACATAAAAAAAAACTGATCAGTTATTCAAGTCTTTGAATTATTATAAATACACAAGGATTTCTTGCCCAGAAATCCAACAAGAGAATCGATTAATTTTACCGAAGAATACACACAACCAATTACTTGTATATACAAGCTAATTAACCGATAACATACACATAGACAGTAAGGAGAGCTTTACCTGATTAAAATGTTGATGTGCTTTATTTTTTTGCTGTTAAACCAAAAACAACTCCCAAAGGAAAGTTGACAGCTTCAACAGCCTGTGCATACGGAATCGAAATGCGTACCTCCCACGGCTTTTAAAATCCTTTCAATTGCCTCTATCCATCAACTTGGTCTGCTAATTTTTTATTTTTTGCATTTCAATAAATCTGTTTCTCGTAATGCCATGATGCCATTTATCCATAAAAGATCTCACATAAAAATAGTAATAATAGTGTAAGAGAAATTGAATAAAAACATGGTAATTGACAAGGTTTAAACCAACAATAGGTAGGTTATTTTTAAACCACGTGGCACCAAGTAGGAATACAAAATACGGCAGTAAAGTGAAATGAAATATGTTATTTACGTCTAATAGTACACAATAGTTGATGAAATAGAATATTACTTGCATACTAATCCTAATGGCTAATTTGTTGTATATTTCTCCTAATCAAGTCCTCGATATATAAATGGAGAATGCTATAACTGTTAAGAAATATATATAGTATTATTTTATTTTATTATTTATTAAGAGTAGAATAGTCTTTTTAGTTTCTTTTGTTTTAGCCTATATATATTTAGGTTAAATCATTTTTTTGTATTCAATTTTCATTATGCAGAATTAATGAAACCCTAACCTCCCTTTTTCTTTCTTTTCTTTGAATTGTTTAACATGGTATCATAGTAAAATTTTATGGGACAAGATTTAATCCCAAACATAGTTTTCGCAAAGTTTTTAGAAAAGCGATGATTTCGAGAGGGTTTTCTTTCAATTTTTGCAATCTATTATCTCGTTTTTCTTTCTTTTACGATTTGTTTTTCCTTATTTTTTGATTATGGCTACTGAGAGAGACGATTCACTTCAGTCTGTGAATGTGATGTTGAATTGAAAGAATTATTCGTATTGGAGTTACGTGATGAGAAATTTTATTAAGGGTAAGAGATGTGGGGATACGTTAGTGGAACTTTTGTGAAACCTAAAAATATCGATGAGGGTTATGCTGCTTTGGTAGACGCTTGGGAAGCAAACAATGCAAAAATTATTACTTGGATTAACAATTCTATTGAGCATTCCATAGGTAGAGAGTTGGCGAAGTATGAAACTGTAAATGAGGTTTGGGACCTTCTGCAAAGGTTATTCACTCAGTCAAATTTTGCAAAGCAGTATCAATTGGAAAATGACATACGAGCTCTTTAGCAGAAGAATATGAGTATTCAGGAGTTTTATTCTGTTATAACAGATCTTTGAGATCAATTGACTCTTATAGAATCGGACGAATTAAAGGCATGTGATGCATATATTGCTCGTAGATAGAAACAACGGTTGGTATAATTTTTAACTGCACTTCGCAATGATTTTGAGGGACTTAGAGATTCAATTTTGTATCGTTCTCCACTTCCTTCTGTTGATTCAGTTGTTAGTATGTTATTGGCTGAAGAAATACGTCTCAAGTCTTATCCTAAAAAGGGAATCATTTCTATTTCTAATCCTTCTGTGTTAGCAGTGCCTTCTAAGTCACTCTCTAATAATCAAAATAAGTTTTACGAAAGGGTTACCCCCGACGATTATAGTTTTTGTAAGCAGAAAGGTCATTGGAAAACTCAGTATCCTAAGTTGAGACAGCATAATCAATCGCAGCAACAATTTCAAGCTTGGAAGCCTGGCAACCAGTCGCAATCAAATGCTCATAGACCACCTCAGGGCTATAAACCACCACAGTCTAATACTGCAGCAGTAGTTTCATCAGGTCCCTTCAACGATCCTAGTACTCTGGCTGAACAATTTCAGAAGTTTCTCTCCTTACAGCCACAAGCTATGTTTGCTTCTTCTTCTTCCGTAGGTCAGTTACCTCAAAGTTCTTTAGGTATGTCACATTCTGTATGGGTCTTGGATTCTGGTGCTTCACATCATATGTTTCCAAATTCTTCATATTTTGCTTCTGTGTCTCATTCGTCTTCTAACCCTATCATGACTGCTGATGGCACTCATATGCCTTTAGTAGGTATTAGTTCTGTTGTCACACCTCACTTGTCTCTCCCTAATGTTTATCATATACCGAAACTCACATTAAATATTGCTTCTATTGGTCGTTATGTGATTCTAGTAATTTAGTCACGTTTTCATCTTCTTCTTGTTATGTGCAAGACCCGTAATCTCGGAAGCTGATTGGGACAGGTAATAGGATTGGTGGACTATATATTTTGGATGAGTTAAAAGTGTCAGTTGCTGCCGCTGCTACTACTAGTGTTGATTTGTTTTCCTTTCGTTTGAGTCCTTCTTCTAGTTTTTATTTATGACATTCTCGCCTAGGTCATGTTTCGTATTCTCGTTTGAGATTTTTGGCTTTTACAGGGGCTTTAGGAAATTTGCAACCCTATAATATTTCTGATTGTAGTGGATGTAAACTGGCAAAATTTTCAACTTTACCTTTTAATCGAAATATTTCTTTTTCTTCTTCGCCATTTGATTTAATTCATTCTGATATATGGAGGGCCTTCTCCTGTTGCCACAAAAGGAGGGTCTCGATATTATATTTTTTTTATTGATGATCATACTCATTATTGTTAGGTTTATTTAATGAAACATAGTTCTGAATTCTTTGAGATATATTCAGCATTTCGTGCTCTTGTCAAAACTCAATATTCTGCTGTTATCAAATGTTTTAGGTGTGATTTGGGTGGGGAATACACTTCTAATGAATTTTGTGAAATGCTTGCCTTAGATGGAACTATTCACCAAACTTC
Organism: Fraxinus excelsior; assembly: GCA_019097785.1. Lineage (NCBI taxonomy): Eukaryota > Viridiplantae > Streptophyta > Magnoliopsida > Lamiales > Oleaceae > Fraxinus > Fraxinus excelsior. The sequence continues at coordinate 50,169,782 of CM032624.1, read as the reverse complement.
GCGTACAAATACTCCTAAACAAAATGGTGTTGTTGAAAGAAAACATATGCACATTATTGAAACTGCTCGTTCTCTCTTGTTGTCTGCTTCTGTTCCTAATGTGTTTTGGGGTGAAGCTGTTCTTACTGCTGTAAGTTTGATTAATACAATTTCATCTTCTCATATTTCAGGTTTTTCTCCTTTCGAAAAGTTGTATAGGTATTCCCCTGATTATTCTTTCTTTAAAGTTTTTTGTTGTACTTGTTTCGTTCTACGTCCTCATGTAGAACGTAGCAAGTTGTCATCTCGGTCTGTTATTTGTGTCTTTCTTGGTTATGGTGAAGGTAAAAAGAGATATCGTTGTTTTGAGCCAACAACTCAGAAATTTTATGTGTCTGTCATGTTGTTCTTCTCGAGCATATACCTTTCTTTTCTATTCCATCAACTACTCATAGTTTAACTGGATCTGATTTTATTCGTGTAGATCCATTTTCTAACATTTCTGATAGTTTGTCATCTCATGTTCTTAGTACCTCAAATACCCCTTCTCGTGTTCTTACCCCGTTATCTTTACAACCAATTTGTACTGATAATTATGTAGGTACTGACACTTTACTCTCCGATACACCTGAAGGTTCCTCTTCTCCTACGGTCCCTCAAGCTCCGTCTAGGATTGTGGATCCATCTCTACGTCAATCCACACGCATTCGTAAGTCTACAAAGTTACCAGATTTTGTTTATCCTTGTGATTCTTCATCTTTTACTTCCTTTTTAGCTTCTATTTATTGTCTCTATGAGCCCTCTTCCTATAAAGATGCAATTCTTGATCCTCTTTGACAGTAAGCTTGGATGAGGAACTTTCTGCTTTGCATAAGACTGGTATTTGGGATTTGGTTTCTCTACCTCCTGGTAAGAATGTTGAAGCATAGCACAATTACTTTACCATTTGTTTCTTCTTCTTTGCAGCTTGCAGATTTCTTTACCAAGATGCATTCTATTTCCCGTTTTCGTTTTCTAGTTGGCAAACTCTCAATACTTGTAGTTATCACATCGTGAGTTTGAGGGGAGATGTTATGAAAATATAGTATTGTTATTTTATTATTTATTAAGGGTAGAATATTATTTTAGTTTCCTTTATTTTAGCCTATAAATAGTCTCTTTATATTTAGATTAAATCATCTTTTTGTATTCAATTTTCATTATGCAGAATTAATGAAACTCTAGCCTCCCTTTTTTTCTTTTTTTTCTTTGAATTGTTTAACAATAACTTCAAATCTAGCAAGAAATTCTATATAGTAGTGAACAAAACTTCTTGTGTGGTTGCCTTCTTGTGTGGTTGCCTTCATTGTCACAACCTAGTGCAATATACAAACATGAATCGTAGATTCCTGCGCGTAGTATTTATCTGTTTCCAAAAAGAAAAGTAGTCAACGAAAAGGTAGCCGGCATAAACAGGAAAATGGTTAAAAAAGATAAGCATGGAAATTACTGCCAGCGAATTCGGGTGCGGCAGAAGCCTTACCGCTTCGAGAATTGAAATTAGGTTGGCGTGTTGTCCACGTAAGCGTCACATTTTTTGGGATCAACAAACAACAAAATAGACGACATTACAACTTGTCTTCGATAAATTAGTGGGCTATGCTCCAATCTTCCACCATCCTAAGGCAAAATACAATCGGAAGTAGAAAAAAGAAAACGCAACTCCCAATAGTAATCAATAAGGTAAACTTATAGATGATTGAACAAGACAATAAAAGGCATAAATGTACCAACATATCAGTTTTTGGCAAATTCGCGGTTGTTCGTGCAAAACTCGAAAGCGTACGAGATCATTGACAAGTAATAGAATTGATGAATTAAGAGTATCGTCCCATAGAGAATAATTTCAATTCAAGTTTACTAACATTTTATGACATTCGAATTATGTAAACAAAAGAGAGTTTGATTTTCTTTTATATTAATTAATCTAAGGAAGCTGTAAAAATGAGACTTTTATCAATTTATGAATGATTGTATTGAATTTCGAATCCGCCTATTGTTATCTATTTTAATCATTGATTGTAATCTAATTTCGCTCATGCGTTCTTGACAATCGAAAATTCTATTATAATTAATTCTCTTTTCCAAAATAAATTAAATTTATCCTAACCACGACCTGAATCTATTCCTAACCCGAATTCGAATTATTAGAATACGCTAAAGTTTTATTATCTATATGATTGCACATGTGATAAATATTATTCCTAACACATATTGCACATATGTTAATTTTACCAGATTCTAGACTTATTGTGAGTCTATCAATATTACAACAAGCAACTAATTATCTGATTGGTGGCCAATCAATTAAATAATACAATGGGTAGGCAAAATTAATCAAGAAACGCATGAAATAAATTAAACTACTAGTCTTGAATTAAAACAAATAAAAAAATATGATTCATTTTCATCCAATACAAAAATGGATCTAGCCTGGCATGTTAATATAAAAATTACAAAAAGAATAATTGAAAAATATCACTCGGATCATGAAATAAATCAAAAGAAGTTGATCTTCAAGTCTACGGTTGAATTCTTCAAAATTTTAATGTAATTGACCTTCAATTCCTTGCTATGGTTTGATCTCCTCACTCAAAATATAGCAATTGACCTCTTGTTCTTGACGAATTTGATGAAACTATGGTGTATGAAGAGGCAAGAAAGGTTTTTTTCCATGTGCATCACTCGTTCTCAATTTATAAGAGCCTATCAATAGGTCAAAATCCCGTTCAATTTGGTTTTCAAAAGAGTTTAAATCGTGAAAGGACGGAAGCTAATTTAGATTTTCATAATTTATCAAAATTTGTGCCTCATTCGATTTAAACTGAGTTACTTGTATTCCTGTTTTATATCATACGGAATTTGTGTTGATCTTTCATAACACAAGCTTTTTGTCTTGACCAAAAAAAAAACCTAACTTCTAAATGTTTGTGAAGTGATCAAACTATTTTATAGCATTGTGCCACTTTTTTTCTAGTTATGAATTTGTAAATGTATCAAAAATACAAATGTTTCAAATTGGAGGGAACTGACAATAAGTAATTATTATGAGTCAATTAATAAAAACTAAAAAAAATGTGTCCGTGAATTGATTAATCTGATAATAAAAAGTATTGAAAAAAGAAATCATCAGCGCAGCTTTTGTACTAGTAATAGTTTTGTTGACCCCGAAAAATAAGCCGACGGATGCTAGGCCCACTCTCACCACGTCAAGCAAGTTATGGGTGCATTTCTATCAGTGAGACGGTGAGAAAAAATAGACGTGAACGCGGGAAATGCTCTACAGCAAGAGACAAAAGTGTTCGAGCTACAGCCGATATAACGAGGATGATCGCGCTAACAACGATCACCAATCGAGAACCAATGTATTCAGTTAAAGGCTAAATAGGAACATGTGGAAGGATAGAAGACATGTGTGTTCAAAAGTATTAGATTACATGTTGAGATTTGTAACTATTGGAAACATTTTAGAAGGGAAGATGATCACTCATATGTTTGTATGGATTATATGTTCGCTTCAATAATCAATAATACAATATTTGAGCTTTCAGATATCCAACCCTTTCTAATTTACAAAGAGAACCTATTTACACTGTCTTGGACGACGTGGTGTCTGTTGGATCAGAACCACATGGCCTCATCTCTTTAACTGAGACTTCATATCACTATCTATTCATACAATTAATATACTGATAAGGGGTCAGTTGCCTTATTCAATAGGCTGACACACCCGACATTATTTATTACAAGTGTTACATCGTCACTTCAAAAAGATCTTCAAATGTGTTGTAAGAGACGGCATTGGCTTCATAAGTTTCGGATAATTTGAGAGCATCGGAAGGTCCCTCCGAATGGAGAGCTTCAGTTTCTTTCTTTATTTTCGTAGGTAGCGTTTCAACCTAAGTTACAATGTTTTATCCGTTGAGGCAATGCCTCGGTACGAGCTTCAGCGATTGCATTATTTCTGTATTTGATCACTTGGGTCCTTGTTGGCTTTTCTGCTGACTTTCTGCCCACGAGGATTGCTACGGGCACATTGATTTTGAACCTCGGTGACGAGGCGTAACAAATATATATATATATATATATATATATATATATATATATATATATATATATATATATATTATGTACCCACATAATCAAACAAAGATTAAAAAATTAAATTAATTTGATGTTGATACCAGTGACAGGTGAATAAGTCGTTTTCTTGATGTAGTCATCTTCTTTAATATATTAATAAAAATGTAATAATGGGATAATTGTAACCGCGGTCCCGAACATTTTAAAAATGTATTAACTTTTGATTTATATTAGCACTAATTTCAAATCTTATAAACTGGTGCGACGAAAGGAATTTTAGACAGTTTTCCTCCAAACTTTGTTAGTTGAAATATGGAAAATTGATTTTTGTTATTTTGTTTAGAGACTTGAAAATAGTTCTGTCCACTAAAAATGTGGCTTATATAGTTTGAACTATTCCAGGACATGCATGAATTGTATTTGGAAAGTTAACTAGGAAAAGTACGAACAATTTAGGCTCCACCGATCAAAGATTCAGCAACTAAACAAGTTGATTTCTACAAGACGCTTTTACCAACCAAATGATATAAATCTAGCAACAATTTAAGACATGAAAGTGCAGCTGTTGAATGCTAAAGCTTTAGCAACCGTAGTGAGTTGGTAGCGACCAAGAATTTTTGGTCACTAAAAATCTAAATAGCTTCTACCGACCAGTATTGTTTGGTCTCTGAAACCATTTTTGTATTTTTGGTTTTTATATAATATATCCATTTTTCAATCTATCCCTACAAAATAACTAGTATTTAGCTTTTTGATGCTTAATAGATCTCTCTGTAATTTTCACCAAGTAAATAGATCAATCCCAGTAGAATATACAAATTCTCCACCACTGGAAGAAAAATATGAACACTGAAGCTCAGACTCCACTAATGGTGCATGAATATCATTAGTACTTCCCTCTAGCATAAATGGTTGAGTCCAAAAATTTCCACCATCTTCAGCAGTTACTTCTGCACATTCTGCAACTACATTTGTGCGGTTGGTAGCATTTATTTCCATAGTGGAAGTGGAAAACTGACTCGGTGCTATTTGGGGCGGATTTTTTGAACTTTTCAAAATGTCGTCATTTTCAAGGATTGATGATAAATTTTGATCTTTTTCCCAACTTCTTCTCATGTTTCTTCCAGGGAGTGGTTTTTCAGGGATGGAAATTTCTTTTGACCGTTTCTTGAAGGAGCAACTCTTCGAAATGTCATCATTTTGAAGGTTTGACGATAAATTTTGATCCTTTTCCGAACTTCTTGTGGTTCTTCCAGGGAGTGGTTCGTAAGGGATGGAAAATTCATTTGAGCATTTCTTAAGGGAGGTATGCCAATGGTTTTTGATATCATTGTCTGTTCTTCCTGGTAAGTTGGCTGCAATGGCTGACCATCTGCAACAGAGTGAAAATTGTTAAGAGCCGCGCTATAGGTCCCGACTCAATGACCGGCACCTTGGACAGGGCGCCAGCTGACGCCCTGTCCAAGGTCCCCGTCATTGAGCCGGGACCTTTGACTTTTCCCAATTGTTAATTACAATCTCTAACATATTGCACCCTAGTAATAAAACTTATTATTTGGAGGCAATAATTTCCAGGCATAATCGAGCATGAGATGACAAAAACAAGAATTTTTTGCTCAACCTGAAGATATATGACTCGGTGAAAGTAAAAATTTGAAGATATCATCACCGACTTAATATGAAAGTTCCAGATTTTCTTAATCCAAAAGCAATTGCTGCAAGAAAACGGTAGCAAAAATCTAGACCCTATATTTATTCAATTCTTGAAGAAAGCAGTGAACAATTTGGAGAATGCAATTGGAGCCAATAGATATAGAATATTACATACAATAATTAAAACCTCCACCGTCATTCTAGAGTGTTAGAATTTGGGTGTGACCTAATTTCTTGTTGAAGTAATTAAACAATTCTAATTGAAGTGCGCGTCAAGAGAAATTCAGTTTGGAATATTATTGGAATCTTATTCAAATTGAAATTCTATTTGGAAGCCTTATTAGGAGTTTGGCTTGGAAAATGACTTTGAGATGAAGAAAACAACTTGGAGCAAAAAAGGGAAAAGAGGGAGGCAAAACTCCTGACGCCGCGGCATCCTTGCTTGTTTTTTTTCCCCGGGTGTCGGGGAGCCCAGCACAGGGCACCACAGCGCTAGGGTGCCGCGGTATTTTAAATTCTGTTTTCAAATTTTATTACTTCTTCTTCATATAGAATTCCAAAAAAAAAAAAAAGATTCATATATATATTCAAAAACATCTTGAGAGGTTTTGAGAATATATGATAGTTTAGCCTTGATAATTACAAGAACTTTAGATCAATTGTATATTTCTTCATTATTGTTCAAATAAAATCTCCAAAATTCTTAGTCATATTTCTTATCTTTTATTACTCTTTTGCTTACGATTATATACTTCATATTTTTCCATACAAATTCGATATTTCAATCTTGAATTACAACAAGTGGATTGGAGAAATACATAATTCTTAACAAGTGATATCATAACAATCTCGTTACTCTCATCGCATAACAGAAGGTGAATTTTTGGAAGATCACCTGGCTGTAGTTAAGAAGATAGTCGCTGATTTAGAAATCTTGGAAGTAAAGTATGATAAAGAATATTTGGCCTTGATCTTATTGTGTTCGTTGTCTACTTCGTTTTCTTCATTTAGAGATATGATCTTTAATAATCGTGATACTTTCACCATAAAAGAGGTGTATGGTGCTTTGTTTTCAAAAGAGAAGATGAAGCATCTGGTTTCCAAGGTCGGAAATGGAAAAGGCCGGTTGCTCATGGTGGTTCTGGAAGTGGCATATCGAAGTCTAAATTTAGTAATCAAATTTGTAACTACTGCAAGAAGAGGGGGCACATTAAAAAGGATTGTTCCAAATTGTAGAATAAAGCAAGATTGGCTGCAAATTGGAATGGAAAACAATCAAATAGATCAAGCGAAGCTGACCTCACGGAGAACAATGTAAATGAGAGAGATCTTTTGGCTATTTCTGACATCGAGTCTAAATCACGGTGTCCTAATAAGGACTTATTTACTACAAATAAAACAGTTTCCAAAGGTGTCGTAGTTATGGAAAACAACGCACATTGTCGGGTTGTTGAAATTGGTAAGGTCAGATTGAAGCTAATGGATAGGACAATTAGAACACTTGGCCAGTTCGACACGTTCAAATTTGAAGAAGAATCTCATTTCATTGTCTACCCTTAATTCAAATGATTATGAGTTCTTTGGTGGAGGTGGAGGTGGAGGTAGAGCACTGAAGGTTTGCAAAGGTCATACAGAATCTAGAAGAGTCAATCAGCATAGGTTCAGTACCATCATGGACATTTAGTTTGGTACAATACCTTTAGGATTTTGTATGAGGTCGGATTTGAAGAATACTGCTCAGTTGAGTTCAGAAGATATAGATAATGACATTTTTCCACCTTCACCTGCAGTGCCATTGTATTCAATTGTTAGGGACGGATCCAGTGGAAGAAGGTATTTTGATGCTGATTTTGTTGGGCATGCTTTAAGCGTAGTAGAAAATGTACAATCTAGCAAGGGGTTTTCTTTATATTTTTGTGAATCTGAGGTAATTCTACAGAGTAGTGCTTAGATTCATTGGAATATGTGAAGTATTTTGTGTTTGTTGTAGAAATCAGTTTTCATTATTATTGAAGAGTTCAATTCGTTCCATGCAGACGGATTTTCCTCTTTATGTGGAGAAAATTTTGGAATTTTGTTCATTACAGTGGAATTCGTGTCAAGATGGAGATTGTTGAAATTTGGGTGTGACCTAAATTTCTTATTGAAGTAATTGAAAAATTCTAATTGAAGTGCACATCAAGAGGAATTTAGTTTTGAATGTTATTAAAGTCTTATTCAATTGAAATTCTATTTGAAAGCCCTATTAGGAGTTTAGCTTGGAAAATGAATTTTGAGATGAAGAACAAAAGGAAAAGAAGGGGGCAGAACGCCCAACGTCGTTGGCGCCCCTACCATTTTTTTGCCCTGGGCACCATAGCGTCAGCCCCGACGCAGGAGTGCCCGGATTTGTGGCGCCTCGTGGTATTTTAAATTCCTTTTTCTGGATTTTATGACTTCTTCTTCATCTAGAACTCCAAAATGAGATTCCTATAAACATTCCATATTGTATCTTCACAAAATATATATTCAACAACATCTTGAGAGGTTTTGAGAATATATGATAGTTTAACCTCGGTGATTACTAGAACTTGAGATCATTATGTATTTCTCAATTATTGTTCATAAGTTAATAAAATCTCAAAATTCATCTACTCTATTTCTTGTCTTTTATTATTCTTTCGCTTACGATCATATACTTCATATTTTATCATACAGCTTCGATATTTTAATCCTGAATTACAACAAGTGAATTGTAGAAATACATAATTATTAACAAGTGGTATCATAGCAATCTCGTCGGTCATCAACATAAAGTTTTCTTCTTCACCTCCATTTACGCCTATATATATTTGTTTTCAGTTGCATTGTGTGTGAGTGGTGAAACAGTGTTAAGTCCAAATTATAATTAGCAATTTTCAAATTTGTGATTAGCATTTTCCTTAATCAAAATCATGCCATGGTTGAATTGTATTAGAAGTTTATCGAGTTGTAATAAAAGTCAAAATATAAGTTATTGAGTTCTAATTATAACAAAATAGTTAAGGATTGGTAGTATAGATCTTGAATGAGTCCTAGACATCTGAGATGTCCAAGAAGATCACATATGATCATTGGAATACAATTAAAAGTCATGTAAAAGTGTTGTACAAATCCTGCTCCAAATTCTCAATCGTAACTTACAACACATTTTTCATATAGAAAATTTTGAAATTTGGACAAGGAAATTCCAGAAAAATTGTAGTCCTTTGAATTAGCTTTCCAACTCATTTGAATAATCTCAATCGGATATCAAGAGATAAAATTATGACAAAAATACTGACGACTGCTCAGCTACCACTCGCCTGTCACGGGCCTGGAGCTTGAGCGGCGAGGTATCCAAGGAACAGTAATATTTGATTTTCATTCTGGTTTTTAGTTTCTTTTCATCTCAAACACTACCCATTATAAATATACGGCCCTATGAACGTCCCAAAGTGTGTTGAATCATATTCTTTCATACAAATCATTCATTTGAAAATCCAAAACATTCATTAATTCCAAGATTCAACCACCACATATTACTAGATCTATAAATTATTTAAAAATGTAGTTTGTTGATCAAGTCATATTGTTCCACATTAAATCACAAATCAAAACACACAAGATCTTTTGATCAAACACAAAACCACATAATCCACCAGAGATAAACGATACCAGGGATCGGGAGCTGGTGTAAAGAGTATGCAGTCCAGAAGGGCCAAGGTGATATACCAACAGTTGAAATCCGGTGTGAGGAACACGCATTCTAGCGGGATCAAGGGTGACTATAGGAAAATAAGGTCATAGGGGATTAAAGGTTAGTCGAGTCTAAACCACACTGTAAGTTGTTTCGTTTATAGTGAAGTATTGACTGACAAAGTGCTCGCAGTTTTTAATCATTTACGAAAGATTTTCTCTGTAATCATATTAGTGCTATTTACTTTATGTAATTTACAAACTGTGGTATTCAAACATGAGATAAATTAATTTACAAACTGTGGTATTCTAATATGAGATAAATTGACTTGATTGATCTAATCATTTAGAAACAATTAAAAATTAACTTGTTACTTTTAATTGTATAATTATGTACTTTGGGTCTAAATAGTCAATAATATAAAACTTTCAAGTGGTATCAGAGCTTAATTTCGATCATTGACCCAATTTTGTCTAAATGAGTCAATCAAATTCTAATAATGAATCTGAAGATGATATGAATATTCGAAATGTTTATGACCAGTTGTTTGAGGAGTGTCTTAAGTTGAAAAAGGAGAATCGCTTTGCCTTTGAAAAATTGAATAATCTCGAAATAGAAAAGGAAAGTCTTGTAGTCAAACTTGAGGAATCCACTAGAAGTTTGAATGAGTTAAGCGTTGGGAAAAAGTCCTTAAATGTTGAGGCTAAATCTCTTACGAACGATCTTGAGAAATATAATGTCCAACTGCAATCTTTCGCTAATGGTTCTAACAAACTTGAAAACATAAGATCTTTTGATCAAATATCAAACTACCTAATCCACCAGAGATAAACAATACTAGTCGGAGATGGTGTGAGAAGCACGCAATTCAGAAGGGTCAAGGTGATATTTAGTAGTCGAGATTTGGTGTGAGGAACACGCAGTCCAATAGGATCAAGGGTAACTGAAGGAAAATAAGGTCAAAGTTGACTAATGGTTAGTTGGATCTAAATCACACTATAAGTTGTTTTATTTATAGTTGATTATTGATTAGCAAAGTGCCCAAAGTTTTTGATCATTTACAAAGGATTTTCTCTGTGATCATATTGGTATTATTTACTTTACGCAATTTACAAACGGTGATATTCATAAGATAAATTGTGTTTGATCTAACCATTTAGAAAAAATTAAAAAGTGACGTATTGTTTTTAATTGTGCAATTTCGCATGTTGAATCTAAATATTCAATAATTTAAAACTTTCACAGGGAAACAAAGAGATGTAGCAAAATATGTATTAGTATTGTGTGAGAGAGAATTGAGTGTTAGTGGATTAATAAATAAAAGAAAGTAAGGTTGCTTGCTTCAATTGAGCTCTACTGTAGGAAAGTTAGGGTCCGTTTGATTGCAAATGTGAAAAATTGGTGGCAAGAAAATATTTTACAGAGAATTGAATTGTCTAGAAATTGTTTTACTGGGAATTGTAATTAATTGTGTTTGATCGGTATAATTTTTCACCTGAAAAATGTTAAGAGTTTGATTCTGTTTGGTTTCGTTTTTTATGGAAATTGTCCATGAAAGTGATAAATTTTTCTACCATTGAGTTTAGAATTTTTTCCAATTGCCAAAAAAAAATATCATTCGTTTGGCTTTGTTTTGCATGCAAATTGTCCATTAAAGGGAAAAATATTTTACTATTGTTGATAGAATTTTTTTCAATTGTAAAAAAAATGCCTAGGAACCTAAAAAATCAACTCCAACCAAAACAACAAGAAAATGTTTTCCTCCAAAAGCTGGAAAGTGTGAAAAAAAAAAAAAAAAATTCTGGGGCAAATTTTGCTAGCAAAAAAAAAAAAAAAAAACCTCCATTAAAAATCATGGCTATCAAATGGGGCATTAGTCTCAAATGGTGTAAGAGTTTCTTATTAATAAATAAAATAATAATTTCTTTGTTATTTAGTGTTTGAATCTCATTTTAATGAAATTAAAATTTTTGAAATAGTGATTGATGGGAGAATGTGTGGTGGAAAAGTGATGAAAATTTTTAGATTTGTGTATAATATTATTTTATTAAGAGAATGTAATGTTGAAATGAAGAAAAAGAAAAAAATGAGAATGAGAATAAGAAAAAAAAAATGGGTGCCAAACGGGGGCTTAAACTCAACAAAATTAATTTTTTACTTACTTATTCCCAAGTAATTTGTGTAGTTTGCTGATCATCTCATCTTCTTCAATGCTGTAGTTGCCTCTTTTGATATTTGGCCTCAGATAATTCATCCATCGAAGTCTGCAACTTTTTCCACACCTTGCTAATCCTTTACAAAGCAAGTCGATAAGTAAATGGTTTCAATCAATGACTTATTGTATTCACGGAAATTATAAAAGCCAGAAAAGAAGAGATTATTGTACTTTCAAATGTGAGGCCTCAATCTACTCAGCAAAGGCAAGATATTTGAGAAAAAAATATATATTATGCAATTATTCCTTGTATAATAATATCTAGGTACCTGCATACTTGGGAATTTGACGCCAATTCCAACAGCCATACTTACTCACATAAGCTGTTAACTTTCTATCCTCTTCTAGAGTCCAATATCCCTTCTTCACTGTATTTTTCTCATAATAAGGACGTATCTCCATCTCTCTCTCTCTCTCTCTCTCTCTCTCTCTCTCTCACAGATACACAATGTAACTTGTCCTTTGATGGAAATTCAAAGACTTAAAAGAAGACCAAAACGTGCAACACAAATGTGATGATAATGCCTGAGGCCCTTCTTTCCAAAGAAGTGTCCTTCCAAGAAAATTCTTGTCTCTTTGCTTCTTCAATGCACCCTTTGGAGAGAAATGACAGGGCCATGTAGATTCAAGGAAAAAAGGCTTTTGCTATAACACGTTTCCACGTGATACTTCATAGGAAAAATCGTTCCAGTGGCCCCACACTTATGGCCTTCGCGTTGACTTGATACAGACCCTTTTTTTTTTTTTTTTTTTTTAATGCTTGTATCCAAACCTTGTAGTTCAGAAACATTGTTAATTCGGACTTAACAGTTTCAATCATTGTTAAAAACTCGACTTTTAAGGTAGGATTTTATTCCAAATTCGTCATTGAACTTTCCTTTTTGTTAGCACTCGGTTTATCTTCATTTTCTGAAGTAAACAAAATTAGTGGTCGTATGAAAGACAAAGTTTTGACGAGGCCTAAATGATATATTAACTCGTTATTATGTTATCAAGCTTGGCAAGTGAAAACTCATTTAGAGTGTGTTTGAGTCACATTATTTTATTTTTTTTAATTGAGAAATTTCTACATATTCATGTGCATTACTTATCAAGAGATATGTTAACTAGTATTAGAGAGACGAACGTTAATATTCCATCTTGAATTTAATGACCAGCATCAGAATAATTGAACCAAAATATGAAAAGGAATGTGGATAAGGTTATATGGTGGAATCGAGACTCCTAACTACTTCGGTAATTGATCTACCTTGATTACTTGCTTTCTCCACTAGTATTAATTTTCTTATTTTAGTTAACTCTTTAATTCTTATACTCATGTTCAACCATACATTTACACAATAAAATATTTTTCATATAAACTCGAATTTTTTCATATTTTTAACCACACAAACTCTAAAAAAATCACTATTCAAAGTTCTATGTTCTCAAAATAATGGCTATCAAACATGGACTAAAATCTTTCGATTTATGTCCAATAATAACCCATTGTTTTGCACAAAACTTAAAGAGGATTTTATTTATTAAAACGTAATATCAATAAAACATCCTAGAATAAAGTAAAACTAACATGGTCATCCCAACTCACTGTACAATGAGTTGGGAGAACCCACTGACTTTTATAATTTTATTATAATTGTAACGTTAATTAATATGCATTTAGTTTAAGGTTTAGGGTTTTAACTTCTTGAGTCTTGTGATATGTTTATAAGAATCATTAGCATGGTCATATTCACTACTAGACGAGGAGTTAAGAGTTGAAACCACTAGATAGAACATTGAAATTATATTTTTTATTGTAATTTACGGAATGATCAATTTATTGATAAATATGAGTTTTATAAATTTCAAGACATTACTTATTTTATAGAATTAAATTATCTGTACACGTTTGTGTACATTAAGGTTGACATTTCAAGATGTATCAAAATTTGTGACATCGATTATTTAAAGTATTGTTAAAATCAATCTATAAAAAGATGTCATCTTACAACAATATCAAACATAATGTACATGTAACAAAATTGTATTTTATAATATCAAGTTAAGTGTACGTTTCTTAACTTTTCATTTTTTAGGAGTTAAAGATCTCTTTAACTTATACTCAGTAACTTCTTGTTATATTTGTCCAACTATAAGTATATACAAAGATCATGTCAAAGGTCCATATAGCCCCTGTTTGAAACTCATTTTTAGGTTAATAGAAATTTTGAAATAGTGATTGATGTGAGAATGTGTGGTGGAAAAGTGATGAAAAATTTTTTGTTATGTGTAATATTATTTTATTTGGAAAATGTGTGGTTGAAATGAAGAATGAGAAATACAAATACAAATTAAAGGGTGTCAAACGGGGGCGCGCGCGCGCGCGCGCACATATATATATATATATTTTTATGTTCAATTGCATCTAGTAATAAATACCAATAACAAGCATAATTGCCTGCCTATATAAAATTAAACTACCCTCCAAATTAGTAGAGTATTTGTTTTCAGTTTTCTGACCATCTGGTTGTCTTCTCCTCAATCTCTCTCACATTTAAACCATTAACTGCCATTTTCAATTCTTGAAACCCCGAAAGTATAGCATAAAAAATGAAGAACAAATTCTTCTTATGTTTTCGACCCCCTCTTCTCATTGAACCAGATCGCAGTCAAATATTGCAATCTGACTATGGGGTTTCGAAGTCGATTGTTGGTCCAAAAGACCAGAAAAAACCTGGTTCTTCAACCATAAAATCTACACTTTTGGATAAAAATAAGTGTAGATTTCCAGGACAAAACATGTCTAAAAAGACATTTTCTTCTGTTTTCGAATTGCTCTCTCTAAAGGCCTCACTCGTTAGTTTCTTCTTCTTGAACTTATTTTTATTATTATTTTCTTTTTTGCAGTTTATTTGTGATGTTTCTGATAGAAATATTTTCTGCTTGTTTGAACAGAGAAATACGGTTCGTGATAAAAACATTCATCGACTCAACCCTCAATCCAAGAAAGTTATTTCCCGAAAAATGAGTAAGAGGCTGGAGGATTTTGGCAATGATAAATCCATAAAACCAAAAGGAATAGATGCCAATATCCAACAAAAAAGCTCAGATACTTCTATACTTTCGGCCTCTTCGTCAAGTAATTCATCGTACGAATCAAAAAATCTCGTACCATTATCCATGAAGAAGTTGTCCTCACAACCAATGCCTACGTCTACTGATGAAACTTGTCATATTGCTACATATACTTGTCCTGTTAGTTATAACATTTGGGGTCTTATTTCCATCACATTTGCTCTGTTTTTAACCATGTTTTGGGGTAAAACGATTGCAATTTTGTTTGCATTAATATGGCTCTACGCTTTTCCTCTCCGAAGGTGGGAGAACGGAGAATATGATGCATGCAGTCACCGGAGACCGGAGAGTTCAAAAGAGTACAACAAGAAGAAGGCACGCAAAGGACAGTGCATTAATGTTTTGACATGAAAGATAAATTTGAGGTTCTTGAGTGCATCTCTCTAAAATTTAAAGCTTTAGGTTTAAAATAGAGCATTCAAGTGATTTCGTGTCTGAATGTGCATCTTTTTTCTGTCAGATATTTGATGTTTTAGTACTAGGAGAAAGTGGATGAATCTCTAAACCATGGTTTAACCCTTTGGTGCAAATAGCTCTTTCCTTGGCAAGATCGTTAGAGAATGGACTTTTACGATTTTTAGTTGTTAGATTCCGAGCAATAGAGCATGTTGACATATTAAATTGGATATTATTATACACTTCATCCTTTTCATTCTGCACAATATAACGAACATTATTTCTAGTAACTTCTTATGGTGACATGTCTACCAATTTTACAATTTGAATCATGCTATTTATCAATTTGAGTCATTGTCCTGTATGTTAATAAATAAAAAATGCATTCTAAGTTCTATATACAATGTGAAATTGACTCGATTTGATATAGACTAATCTCCTTCGTAAAATTTAAATGGCTTTTGTAGTGTCATGTGTTGTGCTCGTGTTTATGGACTTTCAACATTGTCTTGTGTACAATGATCATTTCTATTATCAGTAGTATTCCAAATATGATCATATATAGTGAACTTTCATAAAAAAATTAAAAAGAAAATTGAAGTCTTTTTGGATCAATAATAAATATTATTGGATAATACTAGTGGTGGCAATGGGCCGAGCTCGTGCTCGGCTCGTGGCATTTTGGGTGAGCTCGGCTTGTGCCCGAGCTCGCCCAAAAACGAGCCAAGCGGCTCGGCTAGCCGGCTTGGTTTTATATATATATAACATTATAAATTTATAACTATTGAATCACTAAACTTAAAATATATATATATACACAAACATTATCTAAATTTTTTTTTAAATATACATTTTTCAAAACAATTTTAATTTTTAAAATAATAAGAACAAAATTTTATTTGTTAAGAAATGAGAACCTAAAGAAAAATATATATAAACACGTTTTGTAAACAATTTTTTAAATGTACTTTTTTCAAAACATTTTAATTTTTTACAATTAAAAAAAAAAAGATAAACTCGCCTCATTTATCCGGGTTTGGGACTGACTACTTCAATTTTGAGTATGTGGAATTAAAAATTGTACACGAACAACTTGTTACGTGTACAATTTTTTTAAAAAAAATTATAAAGGTATGAAAATAAAATAATGTGGTGAATGTGGTGAAATTAAATATTACTTACTTGGTTACATGCAATTTCGGCATACTTATCTTAAATTCGATAATTAGCGTCTTCTCATTCCTTCACGCACATTAACGCCTCCAAAATATCTTCTGAACTTTTACTATTTGCTTTGTTAGTAGGCAAATGTTGACTAAAGTAATCAATTAATTCATATGGCAACGTATTTGAATTTTGACTACGGCTAGAAGTTTGAGTACATGCAGTGGAAGCCAAACTACTACTACTAGAGGAACAACATGCATATGCAATTGCATCAAATCTATACAAGTGCATACTTTCAAATAAATTCAAAATTTCAGCGTCGTCATCTGTTATATTAGTAGGAGAACTGTGTGCAAGTACACGATTAATATGTGCACCCATTCGTGAAGCATATAATTCATACACTTCACGGAACGTCGTTTCCAAATTTCTATAAGTAATATGTGTAGTAAAAGTTAAAGCATTTGACATTTAATCAATTATAAATTTAGTACCCGATAAATTATATCGGAGGTTCATGACACATGCTAAAGGAAATAACATAAGTAATTCTTCCCAATATTTTCTAAATTTCAATTCCATGGAATATATAACAGCATGAAAATTGGGGTCATTTTGAAATTTAGCAAAAGCTCTAGCAGTTATATAAAGACGTTCAAGAACCATACAATTAGTTACTAGTATGATAATAAACACCAGACAATATATTGTAGACTCATAAAAACTTGTCAAAAAATTTTTTATTTTAAAAATTATATTCCAATCGGATTCACTTAAGATAGTATCGTCTTCATCTCTAACATGCCTATTATTATAAAATTCAGTAATATACACTTCATAACATTCACATGATTGGGGAAGAGGAGGTGCTAAATATGCACACACACCTCCTTATGAAATATTCATTTTCATTGGAGTTTTTTGGTAATAGTCATGTCCAACAGTGGTTGTCAGCTCGTTGGTAAGGTGAGAGCTTTAAACCCGATTTCTGATGGTTCCTCCCCCACACAAGTACCACTCATTGTCATTATTTTATGCAATTTATCCACTTGTACAAAACTATTTCTTCTGTAAAAATGACAGAATACTCACATGGGGGTGGGCCCCATGTGAGTAAAATATTATTATAAAAATGGGGCTCACCCCGTGTGTGTAGTCTATAAAAAGAAATAATTTATGTAACTGCAGCATTCCTCTATTTTATGTGGCACTTGATTCTTGATTTTGTTTAGAATTGTGCTATCTATCTAAACATGATCAACGTGAGTTTGGTTGCAATTAAGTGGCATTGAGTGATATATCACTTAAAATGTAGGGATACAAGTCTCATTTATGATGGCAAGTTAATGAATGACACCGAATTGCCACATAATGAGTCTAAATAAATAGTATTACTCGTTGTTTATATGTACTGTATTAGCTACTGGAACATTACATTGGACGAGTATATATGTGTTGCTCGTCATATTATCGTAGAGGTCTTGGCTTCAAAACAAATTAAAGCCTTTCATAAGCAATCATGTTATAGTGTCATAATTTTTGAAATAATGTCATATGATATTTAATTATTGAACTATTTTAAATACAGTCAGCTTTTTCATGCCACCTAAAATTACATCATTGTATTTGTTACATTTCTTTTGACAAAGTGACAAAATCCATTTATAAGTTTCTAAAGAATCTGGTCAACTTGTTCAATTGCAAATAAAGTCCAAACCCAGTACTCGGGCCAATATACGGATTGGTTAGTGCCCACCTTTACCAACACCCTCAAAGGGTCGAGTTGGTGACTACAATATTACAAAGGGAGGAAGGAATTAAAGGGAGCAATGGTTGTATATCAAGGAAACTCCCAAGTTGGCTGCCTCTCGTTTTCTCTCCTCTATTGTCGAAACACACATGCACTCACTCTCTCAAGCACAACAAAGAATAAGGCAATGGTGGTAACAGTATCATGAAGGGAGGAAGACGATGAAGGAAGTAATGGTTAATCTCAAACCCACCCAAGTCAACTGCCCCTCTCTCTTTCACTCTATTGCTCACCCGCAGACCACAGTCACCACACAACTCACTGCTGAGAAAGATGGATATATAGAGCCTTTGTTTAGCCTCCATTTTAATTATATTTTGGAATAATAAGTTTTTCAAAAATGTGTAGTTAAAAAAGAATGAAATATTTTAAATGTATTTGTAATGTTATTTTATTGAAAAATAAATAGTTTATAAGAAGAGAAAAGAAATGAATTTCAAACGAGGACATAATTAGTTTAGGGGAAAAATTCATGGTTCAGGGATTTACTTTCACAAAATCAAAAATCAGGTCTCAATTTTTAAATTTACAAAACTCAGATTTTTCCATGAATTAATTAATTATATTTTACAATTAATTTATTATATTAAATATTTAATTGTAATATAATATAATTGACCCAACCCACCCCACCCCACCGTTCCAGCTACTACTCCGGCGACGGTTCTCCGATCACGCTTAATTCCGGCGACTGTTCTCCGGTGACCGTTGGCCGTCGCATAATTTCGATAACTGCCCCAAGTCCAAGGTCACATATTATTTTGAGTTCACAAATGAAAAAATTTATAGGTCACAGATTTTTAATTGATCACAGGTCAAGAAAATTTGTTGGTCACAGATCAAAAAAATTATGTGACAGGTCACATATTTTCAAATTTGTAGATCACAGTTCAATAGCTAAGTCACAGACACTAAAACAACAGTCACTGTTCAATAGCTAGGTCACAGACACCAAAAAAACCGTTCAATAGCTAAATCACAGACACCAAAAAATCGCTACAGTTCAATAACTAGGTCACAGATCGACGAAATAGTTGGTCACAGAAACACTTCGTCCCATCCGCCCGACGCCGTCACCACCTCCATCGCATCGACCACCTACCAACAATAACACCGTCGACAACCAACCACAACAACCACACACAGAGATCTGTCCGCCATAACCACACACATAGATCTGTCATACTATAACTGAGAAACCACCGCAAAATCACCACCACAAAATCGCTGCACCACCGACCCGACCACCACCTCACCATTTTCAAAAAACCATCACAATGTGCAAATTACTAACAAGATTTGAAAATGAAGAAAAACTCAATATCACCATAAACCAAAAACCAAAGATTTGGCAACAGACAAATAAAAAAAACAAGATCCGGCAGAAGCCAAGATCTGGCTGCTGCCGATCAGCAGCGTCGCGCGGCATCGCAGCGATGCTGCTGAACGGCGTCGTTCAGCAGCAGATGAGGGGGAGGGGGAGGGGAAGAGGCAGGCGGTGGCCGGAGCGAGCGGTGGTTGTGGAGGCGGCGATGAGAGATGGGAGAGATAAAATGAAATGAATTAGGGTTTGGTTAGAGTTTTATATTTAAATAAAGTTTGTGGGGTAGGTAATAAGGTGTATATATATTTAATATAATTTTAAAATATTATTATTAATATTAATTGTGAAATTAAAACCTGATTTTTTATTAAATAAAGTATAAACCTGATTTTTAAAAATATAAAACTAAACACCTGGTTTATTGTAATTTCCTCTTAGTTTAGGTCACCTCAAAGTTGGTCCAAGTCACTAAATGGGCCTCAAATTAAATGCCGAGGTAGAGTATAATATGGGCCAACAAACCAAACCAAAACTAAACAGAAAAGGGCTATCCTCAAGTGAATTGGGCAATGAGCAACCTTAAATAATTAATGGGAACATTACGTTTCTAAGGTGTTTACTTTACACCTTTTCAAAAATACAAAAACAAGTTTGAAAATTCACAAATCAGGTTTTTTAAATTTTTAATTAATAATTAATAAATTATTAAATCAATTTAATTTTCGTAGGTCACAATTAGTGAATCGGTCACAACTTAAAAATTTAAAAGTCACGATTTGTTCATCGGTCACAATCACAACATTTAAAAGTTACGTTACTTATTTTATGGTCACAAATATCAATTTATTGGTCACAAATTAATAATTTTTAAGTCACAAATTAGTAATTTTAGGTCACACAACTTGTACTCATCACAGTTTATCGAATTCAATGGTCACAAATTGTTTATTGGTCACAAATCGACCAACTTATTGGTCACAAACATCAATTAATTGGTCACAAATTAATGATTTTTATGTCGCACATTAGTAATTAAATCACACAACTTATACTCGTCACAGTTTATCTAATTCATTGGTCACAACACAATCAAATCATTTGTGACCATCATCAAATCATTTGTGACTACCATTTCGCCATTGACTCCACCGCCACCAACAACACGACGTCGCCAATGCTGCCACTACCATCGCCATAACTATTTCTCATCACCACCTCACCACTACCAATAATGCCAGATCCACTACCACACCAGCGCAAAGTCCGCTTGCCTCCGCCAATGCCACCACCACATGAACTGCCACCAATACCACGCCGTCACCGCCATCGCCACCACCAACGCTCAACTTTGAAACCACCATTTTCAACTTCAAAACCACCACCCCACTACCAACAAACCGCCATTTTCAGCTACAAAACAACCACTAGTGTCAAGGCCACCACCAACACCCACGCCGCCACACCATCACCCGCACCGCCAACACTTTCGTACCATCAATGTCACGGCCAGCAATAGCAATACCACTACTTCCTGTACCAAAAACCACAACCACCCTTGATCGGCACAAACAGTAAAAAAATCCCCAAATCACACCACATCCACCAAAAAATCCCTAAACCCGCTGTCCTTTGGCCGCCACTATACGCAGCGGTGTCATCGCGTTGCTCTCGGCGGTCGCACGATACCACTGCAAAAGGAGCAAATCAGCGATGCAGAACCGCTGCGCCGCATGGGTAGAAAGAGGGGCGATGTCGACTGTTGTAGAGAGAGAGGATGATGTCGACTGCGCTGCGACGGTAAAAGGAGAAGGATGCCGGAGGAGGTGGCGGCGGTGGACGGTAGCGGCGGCTGCGTCGCGCAGCGGCGACGCTGCTGCTGCGTCGCAGCGGCAGATCGAGGGGGGGGAAATGGAGGGGGGAAGAAAGGGAGGAGAGAAGGGTGGAGGGAGAGGGAGAATGGTGGAGGGAGAGGGAGGAGAGAAGGGTGAAAGGAGAGGAGATGAGAGTGTTGATGAGAGGGGTTCAAATGATTCTAGGGTTTGATTGGGTGCAAATGATTTTATTGTATATAGATATAAAATAAAAATAAAAAAAAAAATTTAATTATTAATTAAAACCTGATTTTTGTAATATGAAACTTGGTTTAGGATTTATGATAATGGTATTCTAAAACCAAGTCTAGGTGTAATTTCCTCATAATTAATTGGCTTCCAATTACCCAAATTGTTTTTGGGTCTAGCCAATCATTATGGTGTTGATATAAGGAAAAACTACATAAAACCCTACTTTTCAAAATCAATATTCAAAAATTAGGTACAAAGTTTCATTTTTCAAAAATCAGATATTCTTCAATTATTATAAATTAATATTTTAATATTAATAACTATTAATTAATTTATATATACACCCCTACACAATCTACCCCATCCAAACTCCAAAAAATCAAAAATCATCTCCCCATTTTCTCTCTTCTCCCTGTCTGTCCGTTGCCGGCGTCACCTCGCCAGCATGACCTCACTTTTCTATCTATTCTCACCTCTCATCCTCTCTCCGTTGCAAATTTAACTAGGCTCGCTAATCTGTACCAGGAAGGTCGATGTTGACCTTCGACCGCCAGAAGATATGAGATCGCAAATATTGTGGCGAAGCTCCCTAGTCTGCGGTATTGTGGTGAGGGCCAAAAGATATGAGGTCGATGTTGACCTTCGAGGGCCAGAATATATGAGATCGCAAATATTTTCTTCCCAGGTAATCTCCAACTCGCCTGCGAATAGCACGTGCTCAAGTTCAGTCAGATGTTCCATTTGATGCCAACACCACAAGGAAGATTCTATGTGTTGTTGTTATTGTTGGTGGTGTTTATGGCAGTGGCGGCGATAGGACGATAATGCTTGTGCGGATGACTAGATGGTGGTTGACATGGTTGTGGTGGAGTCGCCTCGGTGTTGATGATGGTGGTGGCACGTCGTGGAGTGTAGTGGGGCTACGAGATGGTGGTGGAGGCGGTTTTTGTGGTTGTTTTTTGTTGTCGTTGTCGCGGTGGTTGTAACGGTATTGTGACGGGGGTGACAGTGGTGGTTTAAGTGGTGTTGTGGCAAGGGCGAGGGTGAGATAGTATTTGTGACCAAATATTAGTGGATGATCGGGATGGGAATGGGGTGTTCAGTGTATGTGACCGACATTTCGATTCATTGTGACTCATTATTAACTTGTGACCTTAAATTTCGATGATTTGTGATCAATAGATTTGAAAATATGTGACCTATCGATAAACTGTGAACTATAATTTTTTAATCCGTGACTGTTTGTGACTGATTGTGACTGGTTAATTGTGACTCGTTGTAACCAATTGTGACCGATTGTGAGTTGAAATTCTGGAAATGTTTTGGAAGTTTTGGATCTCTTTAAAGCTGGAAAATACAAACCAAAAAGGGTGGTGCTACAAGTATTCTGATTATCTGAAGATTGATTATAATTCTCTTTGCTGTTGAATAGAATTATAATTTTGGTTATGTAAATTCGCCGGTTTTAAATTAGTATTTTTGATAGGCAATGGATTTGTACGTTGATTTTTTGTATGAATTTTTGTTCAGCCCTGCTTTGTGGTAACACGAATGAATTGTGCAATGAGATTTCGAGTGGACAGAAATTTGAATTTCCTATTGCTACTGACATAATTTTTCTCTTCTTTTACTGTTTTGATAAAATAATAGTAGTTATTTTTTGGTGTTATACTGCTGTTGTAATTTTTGGATGAATCAATTGTATTCAGAAGTTTGTAAACAATTTTCGTCACTTCTTTCTGGTGGTGGATTGTGGTGTTGGTCCATGGTGTAAGCAGACAGTCACACTTAACACGAATTTGGTCACAGTTAATCACATTGAGTACACACTTGGTCACAATTAGTAACAGATGAGACCGACAACAACTTGATTATATAAAGTGATTTGAAATTTTTCCGATAAATTTTTTAGGACGTGGAGGCAGGGGTGGGGTGGTGGTAGGTAGATCCATGGGAGTGGGGGTGTTATTCAATTTTTAATTTTTTTGGAAATCTTTAATTTGATGGAATGGCCGCTTCGAAGTGTTCGCTGGAAAAGTCGTCGGAAGTTCGCCGGAAAGTGGTCGGAAGTTCACCGGAAATGTCGCCGGCCGGAGACGTCGTCGGAGCAGATGGCCGTCTCCGGTGAAGAGGTGGAGGGAATGTGGTGTACTGGGGGGAAGGAAGGTGGTGTAATGGGGTGGCATTAGTATAAATAATTAATGTATATTATATTATTTTTTAATATTTAATAAATTTATTTATCACTTGATTTTTAAAATATTTTAATAAGTTTGTTATTTATAAAATGTGAACTTTAAAACTAGGAGTTATGTATTGTTCCCATTATATAATTATCTCAACAATGTTTTAATATCATCGTCCAAATTTATTGAATATCAAAACCCAACAAAAGTGATCGGAAAGAAGGTGTAAAAGAAGGCGAGAAATTCAAACTATTTATTGTGCGATTTTACTTTTTCTTTCCAACCATGATAAATCATGTCATATGATTCCAAACTTGGACGATCGGTAAGGTAAACTTTGTTTGCCAATGAAGAAGGTGACAACTGACAAGGAAAAGAGAAAATGGAAGAATATTTTAGATTGTAAGAAGGGATCTCCATTACTTGTATTCTTTTCTTGCATAATATTGTCTTACTATTTACTTGTAAATAGATGCAGACAATTGAACTCTTTAATTTACTTCTAAACCATTTCAGTCTCTTGTAAAATTGTTTTTCACTTTCGTTGACTACACCTTCCCCATATATGTTAACACTACACGAACATATTCTTCCTCTTGAAGCATAATGACCAGCCGGAAAATGCAAATTTATGTTTCACAGATTCCATCAAATTGCATTGAAGATGCCTTTATACGTCACAATAACAATGGTGACAGCAACAATGAGATTGCATCCACACAGAGAAATAAAAGTGGATTTTGACAAGGCGAAAGAAGTGTTCCTATCTTTGGAAAAGGACATTATTCATGACACAACAGAAGAGGCAATCAAAAATCTCAAGGCCATAATCAAGACGAGCAAAGAAATAAACAATATCAAGTTTGATCATTTTCCAAAAACAGAAGCAAATACATCATTTTGTCAACAGTGATGAGAATAAAAAGAAGTCAGAAAATTGGTTCAGTTTACAAATTCTAGAAAACCTTTTTCTTTCTCCTATAATGTATAAATTTCAGTAGGATTATGATATTCTGTCTGTAAACTTGAGGTTTTGTTTGTTGACTACTGCAGTTTTCCCTGACAAATTTATTGGTATATTAGTGAGGGTTTTGTCACCAAATCTAATCTTTGGGGATCTAATTGAAAAAGCTGTTTATGGAGGAATACTTTGTCTCCAAGATTGCATACTAATTCCGGATCATGGAAAGTCGAGATTTTACAACTCATACAATATTCAGAAACAGTTTCCCAATCTCTTATACTTGGAGAAGCTCAATCGCCATTCCTCGTCGGCTATGATAATAAAAATATCAATGTGGAGAATCGAGGATGGATGGCAGACACTCAAGGATACACTTAAGCAATTGGGGAATCCTCAAACTCATCACTGATGCTTGGCTGTGACTTAAATCGGTCAATGTTTTATCTTCAAATGATATTGTTCATTTCCTTAGGGAAGTAGGATGTGGCACACGCAACTTTGTTCCTCATATTGGGAATAAAGTCGTCCACAATATCGCTTCATTTGCTATTAAATTAACTCCTTGAATTCCCTTGTTTAATTTTTGTAATAACAATAGATTTATCATTATATTATATGTTCCATAGATTAAAGAAAGAGTTCATCTTCAAATTTGAGAATCATAATACTTCAGGAATCTACAAGTTTTGCTTCTTTTCTTTTGTAACTCAAACATCCACAAAAATAGAGTATTTATACATAACACAAAAGAAAATACAGTACAAACTTAGAAAGGGAACACGAAGCCTAGCCAAAAAAATGGCACAAAATTCTATATCTAATATCACCTTGTCATTATCATGTCACGTGCAAAAATATTTAGTCAGCTCATGGTCATCTACGAGTATTATATGCTTTGTATTACATGGTTAAGACAATGAATTGTACTTAACTATCAGCAATTCTAACACCATGGCCTAATTTCCTTAATAAGCTAACCCTATTTACTAATTGAACTTTCTTTCTTTTCCTTCCTGCAACACTAAAAGTACCAGGTATTGTAGATTTGATGTCAACAGTTCCAACTTTTTCAAGCCTCTCATCATTATCAAGCTCCTGGTGTAACCTCCAACTCGCTTGCTTTGTTCCACAAAGGTGTCGAAAGAAATAATAGGGGTCAATATTAAAGGAGAGTGAAGACACGATGCCTTTGATCTTGATTGGCCGGAGAAGCTCGATGAACTCCTGTATCTCAGCAAAGCACAAATGATCAGAGTACGGAACTGTGTATATATATTCATGAGATTTTTCAACACTTCTTAAATCTTCATTTGGTTCATGTGTCTGTGAACCATTGGCAATATCCGTATTCTCATTGCTCTTGTTGAGGCCAGATGTCGAACGAGAGGATCCAAACACATCCCCATTTGCTTTAACGGCTTTCATAGCCCATGGAAGCCCAGATGGCCTAATTCCTATAGTTGGGCGGACAGTATTGAGGCATTCTAAAGTTTCGATGCTAAAACTATAACGTGGAACAGCACGAACTCTGGTTAGAGAGGTTTTAGTTGTAAAGACGTCAGGGAATCCAAGAAGATGCATAACTTGCAAGCGTTCGGGCCACACCCAAATCTGTAGTAATACTAAAAGTTAGCTGACACGTTATTGGTGGCATATATAGGTAAAGGTGACATTCAACATAGTATCTTATATGACATTTATATAATACAAAAAAAGATGAAAAAGCAAATGACTATCGTCTTTGAGGAATAATAACAAAGGAATTCTTACTCGTAGCAAAGCCCCATGTATAGTAGAAATGAGGATGCGATCAAATAAAATTGAATAAGTAATGATCAAATAGGTAGATGAAAAATATAGATCATTGTATCAGATTTGAAATCCAGTTGAACTAGTTCTAAATTTTGATATATCTTTTATCTACAAAATTCATAACAACTCTCATGCCTGTCTTCACAGGTCCTTTCTTTTTAGGGTATGGGGGTTCAAATGAGTCGGTGTCAAATCAAATTGTGTAGACAATTTGGTTATCAAAAAAGTACCTTTATGTTCAATGTGCGAGATATATAGAGCAAAAGATCTTCTTTTCCCAATGAGTCAATTCCGATAATTATATCATGTTCTGGATGAGCAGTGATGACATCAACAATCTGCAATTAGCCATCATAAGCTTCATCAAGTGAATCAACCATTCTCAATAAATCAATACCTAAATTACATTTTACAACATGGTTAAAAGCCATAATCTCATGTCATCTCGTGATCAATGGAATATGCTGCTCATTTATTGTCATTTTTCTTAATGAATAATAATTAGCTATAATTCTTAATACAAGAGAAAAAATAACATCATTTAGCATCTGTTTGGCCCCTATTATTCTACATTATAATGAGAAGAATAGTAATTATTTGGAGAATGTGTGATTGAAAAAAAAGGAAATTTTTTTGAGCTTACGTATAATACTATTTTATTGGAGAATGTGTGATTGATAAGAAGAGAGACAAATGAACTATAATTTAATGGGGAGCAAACGGGGGCTTAAAATTTAATTTACTGGGTCACGCATAGACTAGGGAGCAAAGAGGAAACAAGAATCCTGTTATAAACTGGTCAACTAGAAGTAGAAAACTGACAGCCGTTCTATTGAATTTGAAACGCATGGCCCAATCTCATTATATTCTTTATTTCAGCTGCTTAGTACTTTCATGGGCACAAAATGCAACATAGAAGGGATGAATGTAACTCAAGCCTCTTATAACCCCAATTATTACTTTTTTGGGTTCAGTGTGAGGTTCTAAATTGGAGAGCTCGATACTTGGAATATTTCTTTTAGAAGATACCCAGTTCCCAATCCCAAATGCAGATTGATGCTTATGGAAGATCACAGAAATAAAGCCTAAAGGTGTGTTTGAGCCACATTATTTTGGAAGAATGTATTTTGGAATAGTAGATTGATGGAGAATGTGTGATTGGAAAAGAACGATAAATTATGGATGTGATGGAAAATATTATTTTATTGAAGAATTTGTGGTTTAAAATGAGTAGAAGAATGAGAATGCGAATTCCTCTACTCATTTTAATGAAAAACAGACAGATGCTAAATACTAGATATAACCGTTCAGTTTACCCTGCTTGCTTGCCTAAGGCAGTGCAAATTACATCTGTGAAATTTCCAGGATTTGTTTGAATTGAGTTTATAAATAACACCATAATGATAATAAAATTGAGTGTGAGCTGGTGTACTATGGTGAAGTTTGGGGACAAATGTAAAATAATTCATGGTAAAATTAACCAGTTTATGCAAAGATCAATTGCAAGAGAGGGCACATGCACTCGACCAATCTAAGTGTATCATGTAGTTTATGTGGACAAACAACATTTACAAGATGGAATTCCCCAATAAAAAGAAATGTACCTCCCTAGCTGCAACTTCACGAGAAGGAAAAGAGAATCTTGGATTGCAGTAAGTATTGTCTAAGTACAGAATGTCGAGCTTCTCATTCTTGAGAGCATTCAGTAGCATGGTTCTTCCAACCTCAACCGTGTTTCTTGATTTTTCCCAGCGAAAGTCTCCAGTATAAAGCATGCAGCCAAATTCACCACGAAACAAGTACATAACGGAACCTGTCAGATTTAAGGGGCCGGAATGTAGAGGAATTTAAAGCTTAAAATCAATATTAGATGGAAGAATGGAAATATGAATTGGGGGAAAAATGATAGTGTAGCACTAAAGAGATACATTTGCACAACCAAATCAAAAGACAGTGTTTAGAATAACACTCAACAATTTCCACATTAGATAAGACAGTATTTAACACAGTGGAAATCCCAAACGACCGAATATTGATCATCTCACGCTGAAGGACAACATTTAGGCAAAAAGTCCAGTATACATATGTTTTACCCTATGGTTCAATGGTTGCACCTTGCCCTAACCATATGCATTCAGTTAATTTTAATGATCAGTTGTGATGGCATTGAAATGGTGATCATTAAACAAAAAATTAAGATAGTGATAAGGTTCAAGGACAATAAATGTTTTTTTGAGAAATTAAATTGAACAGTATGCATTAATTGGAAGTGTTTCGTCCAAGATTGAATTGCTCAAGGACAGAGAAGGACATGGACGATGAGTAATGGGGTGAAGAAATTGCTGAATATATAGACTTACAGGTTTCTAAATTATATATATTAGAAGTTCATATAATGGAGGCAGGGAGTACTGCCTACTGAGATCAATTTCCAGTTCTCTGACTTTTATGGGCTCTTCTATAGTTCCAAATCACAACTTACAAGTATTCTTATCATGTTAATGCTTACACATTATGCCATGTGAAAATAAATCACAGCTTTTTTATTACATACATACAACATAAACAATGATAATGTTTTTTCCCCAAATATCAATACTACTTATGGAACCAAGTTCAGCGGGGAAGCCACAATTGTAGCCGACACCAAGTGCCACAACTACAGCACAATTTCATTGAGACTTTAAATCAAACATTTTCCTAGCAATCATCAAATAACATAAAATAACAACAATAGACAGCAGAATTCACTTACCAGGGCAATGATTCGCGTCAATGGCCATGACATATACACTAGTGGCGGAGCCAGAGGTAGGGGATACCAAAGAAAGAGAGTGCCAGCAGCCGATTTCCACGACCCGGATAAGCGAAAGATTAAAATCCGGAAACTTGGTGGGGAAAAGCTTGGCTGTATCACGAGAGCAGTAAAGGAGGCCCCGTTTCCATTTTGAGGAGAGGCCAACAGTGTGATCAGCATGGAGGTGGGTCAAGAAGTAGACTTGGCTGCCGGAACTCCATTTGTCCACTGATATCATTCCACTCTCCATTTTTTGACAGTTTGATCGTTTACTGGATTCTGAGCGGGCAGTTTCAAATTAATGTTTGATTTGTTGAATTATTGGTTAAGTGTCCGCTGGGCGGGAGTTTTGATTGGAGAAGTGCTTCTCATGTTGATATTGGCATAGCTCATAATTGCTCGGAAACTAGTAAAAAGTACATCCCACAAGGCAAATTTTCGGCCTAACCCGAATAGACCCGATTTGAGTCGATTTGGCCAAACTAAAAACAATCCGACCCATATTGGCATCACAAATCGAACTCATTCAACCCGACTCGGGTCGGTTGGAGGTTGAGTTGGCAGTTTGGGAAAACAACCCTAAAATTTAAAGCCTAAATTTCAATACATTAAAATTTAAGGCCCCGTTTGAGCCATATTTTTTCCTCACTAAAATGAAAAATATGACCGTTATCCATCACATCAACATTTAAATTCAAAATTTCTATCTCTTGTGTGGGCCCCAATAACGACTATATTTTTCATTCTCATTTTCAAAAAAGGTGGCTCAAACAGGGGCTAAATATGGTAAGAATTTGTGTGATCGTCAAGAGAATGACGAACTCACGGAATTCAAATTTGTGCTGGGCTTTGGCCTTATTTTCTCTAGGGAAACATTCATTTCTCCTATTTTTACTTTACACTATTTCAAAAATAACAAAATTACTTTAACTTTTCAAAAATCAGATATTTTGACATATACATATACATACACATATATATAAATATTTATTTATATATAATATATAATATAATATAATTAACTCACCCACCTCTACCTCCACCGCTCTGGTGACTATTCCGACGACTACTCCGATTCCAACAACTATTCTAGTGGCCGTTCTGACAACTGCTCCGATTCCGATGACCATTGATGGTCACAGCTTACCTATTGTATGATCACAGTCCAGGTCACAAGTCATAAATCACAAGTCACAGCTCAGATCACAAGTCACAACGCATGATTATTTGTTTATAATGATTGATAACATGATAAGACTCATGTTTCACATTTTTTATTAATAGTCACAGATTATTTTCAAATGGTCACAAAAAATATTGCACATGGCTCACGATTTTGTTCATAGTCCCATGTTATTTTCAACAGGTCACAGCATATGTCACGGCACATGGTTCAGGTCATAGCATTGGCACAGAGACCAAGCCCCACCTCATCCCACCCACAACCATCGCCAGACTGCCACCACCAGGACACCGTTGTCAAACACACAGCACCGTCAACACCACCATTACATTCAACATAACCTCTGTCAAACGTTGGATCCACACAATCACCATCACCTGAACACACCCGGAAAATCACAGATCCACCACCACCTAAACACCATTAAAATCACAGATCCACCACCCCTACCTCACCATTTCCACCACCACTACTCCGAACAGTGGCGCTCAGCTCACCAATCGATGGCAACGTCGCGCTCAGCTCTGAACGGCAAAACCCTAATTCGTAGGGTGTCACAACAGCATCTCGCAGCATCGTTGTCGTTGTGCGACGTTGCCCTAATTCGCAGTAGCGTTGCGCCGCCGCCGCGAATTAAGGCAACGTCACGCGACGCCCTGCGAATTAGGGCAACGTTGTGACGCTGCTGCGACGCCAGAGGGCAGTGCCGCGCAACATGAATGTAGAGACCGGAGGGAGGGGGAGGAGAGAATGAAGAAGGGAGAAGAGCGTCGGAGAAGAAACTGTCGAGAGAGATGAGGGCGGGGTGCCTATGCTGAAGGTGTATACAAATTAATTTTGATAATATTATTATTAATATTTAATTAAATATAAAAAAAAATTGTATCTATATATAAAATTTCTAAATTTTGCAAACTAAAACATAAAATCTGATTTTGGAATTTACATCTTCAAAAGTAGGGAATGGTGTAATTTCCACTTTTCTCTATCGAGGAATTGCTTTGCTCGAGTTGTCGTGGTTGGGCTCGACAATACAGCTCCTGCAAGAGTTTGGACTTGGCATAAAGTGCCTCTATAGTTGGGCCTGATGAGAGAGGCATGTTTTTGGGTTATGGGTCGGGTAGTGCTTCTGAATCAAAATTCACTACCCCCTAATTGATCGATTTATTTTAATTTTAGCATCCAAGCAAACTAACCCTTGAGAGAAAAGAAACGGACCTGAACCAACCCAAACTGGGTTGTGTCGGGGGCAACTTTTCAAGTTAGTTATTTTACTAGGCTTGGAAGTACACGAGTTAATTACATTATGAAACTATTGTGCATTTATATTGTGGCTTCGATAATATTATTATGACGAACATGTCGCATGTATCTTTAGTTTCATATGTAAATAGAGATATTATTAGTATTAAGATAGATACGTTTTCTATTGGCTAAATTAGGCAATTTACTATACCGTGCTTCTCTATGCATGGTACATGGATGATAAAAAATTAGTGCTTGTTGATATTGCTTATAAGTTGCAGGTTATGCTGATAGTGTTGATAATAAGTAGATAATAAGTTATGAATCATATGTAATGTGTGAATAAAAATTATATTTAATCAACTTAAATTATAATTTAAATATTGCCAAACATGTTCCTTACCAATTTGTGTATTCTATATTGTTTTACCTCACTTATCATTCCATTTTTTGTATTACAAGATTGTAGGGGCGTAATGGTATATGTTGCAATTTTCTTAAAACGGTATTACGTCACTTACAACCCCAAAACGTAATCCCACATACCTTCACAAAATAAATTTAGCCCCCGTTTGAGCCAAATTAAAATTTTCATTTTCATTCTTCTACTCATTTTTAACCATACAGTCTTCAATAAAATAATATTTTCTATCACATCAATAATTTTTCCTTCTTTTTCAACCACACATTCTCCATCAATCTACTATTCCAGAATATATTATTTCAAAATAATATAACTCAAACACGCGCTTGAT
Organism: Fraxinus excelsior; assembly: GCA_019097785.1. Taxonomy (NCBI): domain Eukaryota; kingdom Viridiplantae; phylum Streptophyta; class Magnoliopsida; order Lamiales; family Oleaceae; genus Fraxinus; species Fraxinus excelsior. Next base: position 50,137,297 of record CM032624.1, on the reverse strand, counting down.
ACTAAAGAAGAAATGCAAATTAAAGTTATTTATATTTATACTAGTTGGCGCCTCGTGCGATGCACGAGTTTTGTACTTATTATATGTTTATTAGCGTGCTATTTAATGATAATAACAACGTAAAACAAAAACCTTAAATATCATATTGATTGATCAAAATAGAATACAGGATTAGGAGATACAATAAAGAGCTGAAAATATCAGAACTACAGGAGAACTGAACAATTTGATTCGCATAAGAATTTCTGACAGTGCCACCATATCCAGTGACTAAATCACGCATGAAAAACATGAGCCTACGAGTTATAGTCCCAGAAACATCAGCATGCCCGCTAAAAAAACATAAATACAGTGTATATCAGTTCAGCTCATCTTCATCATGGGACCAAAAGCTCAACATTAGGAGTAAAATGCCTTATATATCGTATCGTAAACAACATTATACTCTCTTACTACTAAACAAAATCTGAAAAAGGTAAGAGGTTATTGTGTTATTTATGAGTATCCAAATCATTTACTTAAAACGAAATTAATGTTTCACTTCCAATGAGCATTAATCGAATTCCTAAAGATGTAGTAAGTGAAAAAAAACAAAAGCAAACAGAACTTATTTAGGGTTCAGGACCCTTCCCCGCCGTCAATCATCATCAGAAAGTCCGACCTTTAACCGTTTTACACAATTCTATATATTAACCCTTAGTGATCGGACAACGATTTTAATTTCCCTTCTTCGCAACGAAATAACTATATTTTAACCTTGAAAATACGCTAATCATTTGAAAGAGGTCTCAGAATACGAGAACATAACACGAGTATTATCAACACGAAAATCTATCAATTTTCTTCCAATGGAGATCTCTATCAAGAATTTTTTATGCTACATGATCCATGAAGAAATAAGTAATTAAATGCCCAACTTTTCATTAAACTACACGTTGACGATTTAAGGATGGAACACTAAATGTCAATGCTCAGTTAATTACAAATAAACATCAAAACTGAGTTAACGTGCTAAATAATAAGTTCGTTGAACCATATTAATTAAAATTCATACCACTTTGATGTTTAGAAACAAGATGCAGTAAAGGAACTTGCCTTTGTGGGGTCAATTATGCCAGCGTCCATTAGATCCTCGTATGTTCCAGTTGCGACATTGTAACCATACTTAGGATTATCATTGGCCAACACCTAAAAAAAGAATCTCATGTAAATTGAACACAATTCAGATACAAGCTCTAGAACGATTAATTTTGAACATGGCACGAAAGCAGTTGAGTCAAGCCTCACCTTCTCTATCACAACACTTCCATTTAACCCAGCATTTTTGGCTATTAACTTCAATGGATAACTCAATGCTCTCTTAACAATATCTGCTCCAATCTGCCGCCATTCCAATTAATCCTTGTTTATCAATCATGCAAAACCCAGTATCACATCTCCCTTGAGTAAATTATGAGCACAAAATTAGAAAAAAGAAAAAAAAAAAAGCAGAGAAACAAAGTAATTAGCCTCCGCGCGCGGAGTCCCAAACCTCCGCACGCGGAGGATCTGGGCCTCCGCATGCGGAGGCTTGGAACCTCCGCCGAAGCCTCCGCACGCGGAGGCCCAGATCCTCCGCGTGAGGAGGTTTGGAACCTCCGCACGCGGAGCCTTAAAAAAAAAAATTTTTTTTTTTTTTTTTTTTTCAGTCCTCCGCTCGCGGAGGGAGTGATATATATATATATTTTTTATATACAATACTTTTTATTTTGTGCAATTTTTTCTGTTTCATCCAACACTTAAAGTTGTTTTTACTTTGTTTTTACAAAATAATATCATTTTGTATTTAATTTTGTATTTACTGAACAAACATGCAAAACTAAAGTGAATTTCGGCGCCTACATTTTAATTGGTAAAAGCAACGGCGCCACCCTTTTTTTCCTCCGAACAGTAACTCTTTTTAATATATAGATTGTCCTATATAGATAGAGGACAGAGAGGAGGAATTTGTTAAGAAACTGGGGATAAACAGGGAAAACCAAAATAGGTCATAAATGAACAGTAAACTGCGGATTCACTCTTTTAATAGAGGAGGAGATATAATGTTGGGTATGGTACAATTCTCTAGTCAAGGCATAAAGAATTTTCATGGTCAGGAATAACTGAAGGGGAATTAAGTGGCCCATCTGAATCACCTAAAAGTCGTTGAGAATAACCATTCATTCTTAATTTATGAAGTTATTGAGTAAGTTAAACTTAATGGATTCCCACAATTATTCTCAACTCACGAGATGATTTCTTATAGAACCAAAGTGCGTAGTCAACTATACAAGAATCTCTATTTCTTACATGACGTTGACATTCTCGTTTAAGGTTAAGATTGTCGTTTATACTTGTCAACTCTAGCTATGCTTTTTGAAGAATCGTAGCCAAGAAAGTAGGGTTAATTCAGAACATAACACTATATCGAAGGATTTTCATTCAACTCAACGTACGTCTTACTTTATATTCTTCAAGACAAGAAGGGCGATTCCTAAAACTTCTTACTTTACGTTCCTTCTACTGTCATCTTTATAAATTCATGGTCCAAATTGTAAGATGAATTAAAAGGACATTTCAATCGTTGAATAGTACAAAACCACAGCCACCCATTCATGCTTGTCTTGAAAAACAATCAACAAATTGTCACCACTAATCGTTCCACCTTTCATTCTCACCCTTTCATTCTTAATCATAATTTATTATCTTTAAAACCCGACACCACTCAACCAATCTCCTCCACTTCAAAATTCTTCTACTACTTGTTGTAGAATATATATATATTTAAAATTAGTTATATAAATTTATTTGTCATTATGGTTAAGCGCTTATTGTGGTACTAGGTTTGATCCATGATCTTTCAAATCAATTCCTCATGATAGCCCACAATACTCATGATCTTGTTCACAACGCTTATATACTGTGTATTACTCGAATTATATCTGCTTGGTATCGATTAAAATTTTAATTTAAATCAAAATCAATAATTCATTTCAACTACATATATTCGGAGTCTCATAACTTTTCGACCACATATCTATCAAAAGTTATTAAAAATCTGATTTTAATCCGCACCAAACAGGACCTTAGAAATCAAATCCTACAATGATGAGAAATTATCTTAATCCACAAATTCAATTTGAGACTAATATCTCTAAGAATCTATCCAAATCACGTGTGAATAGGATGAGATTTGAAAAAATCACTACCATTCTTATATATGATCAACAATTCAACTGATTTTCTATGAATGCACTATTAGGATCACATCTGGTCCAAAATTCACCACATTGAGTATAATTCAATATTTATTAATTTTCACAAATTACGTTATTTTTGGTATTTTTTTAAATACCACGATATAAAGAGATGGCATAAATTATCGAATATAAAAGTTAGAAGATTTTTCCATTTGATGTGATTGCCAGCCACAAATTGTTTGCTTAAATTATTGAGAGGCATGAATCGAAAGTTAGGGGCAAAGGAGTGAAATTAATCAACTCCCAGATATTTTTCAAAACAAATATTAGTATAGTCAAAAGATCTTTTAGGTTGCTTCATTAAAATAATCCCTTATTTGGACCAACAAGCAAAAGAAATAAATATATATTTAGGCTTGAAAATGACAAAAAAGAATTTGTGGTGTCTAACAAATGCTGCCGTCTTCATCATTGCCATATAAACCACTCAATATATTTTGGAAGGTCCTATTGAGAGGAGGGGGGTTGTGGGCCCAGACGTCCTCCCAATAGGAGATCGCCACGTGTTGAAAATATTATGTAAAATATTTGGTACATATAGATAAATCCATATGTATTTTCTCTACGGTTTTTCTTCATAGTCAATTATGGAAAGTTGATCTTATCAAATTAATAATGCTCTCCATTAACAATTGTGTGAATAAACAAATTGAAACATAGGTGTTTTCCCCCAAATTAGGAAGTTTTTCAACAAAATAATTCATCAAGATACAAGCTAATTACGTTAATTAAAATGGTGGACGAAATTGTTTGATTTGTAAGTAAATTAAAGTTGAGTGACTTGATTACATGGAATTAAATATACGTGACACTTGTGCTATGTTTAATAAGATAAATAGAAAAATTATACCATCTAATTTGTCCTATACATAATACCAAACATGTTTAAAGAACGAACGAAAGAACAAACGTATTTACTAAACAATTCAACAAATATATTGTGGATACATGGGTTGAGGGGAGAGTTGGTTAACAAACCCTTGCTGCCCTGCATGAGTTTTGTCACCAAGTAACTGCTTTGTTGCCAAAATTGAGGCGTTTGAAACATGAGAGTTTTGACATAGGATTGGGATTGGTACAAAAGCAATATCATGCCTTGTCGACACTTCAGCACTTAACAACGTTGTCCATTGTCTAGCCAGCCGTTGTTAAATTCAGTCAACACAATTGGATAAAACTAAACTGTACGTGAATAAAATTTTAACTATTTCCATCGTTAACATTGTGCACTACCGCCTAATCAATCTTTCTAAAGAAGAAACTCAAGCTAGGAAAAATGATGGCGAGTCACTCGCGGCTCACATCAACTCATCCAAGAGCTGAGAAAAAAAACAAAAAAATTAAAATTTAAGCCCATTATTTTGAAAAAATAGAGTTTTGAATTATATTATTTTTTGAGAATTTGAAGTTAAAAAGTAATGAAAAGTTTTGAATTTATATGTAAAATATGAAATGATGATTATCAAACAAGTGCTGAAGTTTTCAATAAAATGGACTTTTCGCAAAAACGAGACGGGAATTTTGAACATGAGTACATAATTTGACGTGTATTCTAAATTCAGGGGGTGACAGTGACAATCAAAACATTCTGCTACTGGACCAAAGTCTTGTAATTTGTAAACAAACATTTTGAAAATTCAAAACTTCAAATTTCAAGCCATTGGAACCACAATTTGTGAAGCATAGTAACAACCCCAAATAAAATAATATTAATCCAAGGTAATCAACAAATGCAGCTTTGAAATTGTATGTTCCTCATAGAACCACTAATTTTAAAATATTTTATCTCCAGGGTCCTACAAAATTCATTTTCAACCATACAATTTTTAATAAAATAATATTTCACGTAAATTCAACAAAATTTCTTATATTTTAACCACGTATTTATCATCACATCAATGTTTAAAATACATTTTCCCCTTAATAATGTGCATCAAACAGGGTCTAATATTAGTCCTAAATAAAATAATCAAGAAACTGGCAGATCAAAAACCATCAGCCATCTAACGGTTAAGAAGAGTCGCAGGAGTCGTAGTCAACGGCCCTGGTGTCGGGGCGGAACTCTGTTGCACCCGATACCATCTCTTCCCGGTGAAATCTCCTTAAGGATTCCAAAATACTCGATTCAGATAACCCTACCCGATCCGTTTGATCAGCCGCGGTTTTCCGGATCTTTGTTGGCGCCGGCAAAGGCTCAACTTCTTCCGCCACCATCACTGCGGTGGCATACGGCGGTGTATGCACTTGTGGTTGAGACGACGAGCAGCAGTGATCGTCCTGTCATTTTGACACAAAATTTTCACCATTTCGATCTCAAAAAATCATGATAAACAAACGAAGCAAAAAATGAAAATATTTTTCATACATTTGAAATTTCCTCACGCATTCGCTTCATTCGAACCTCTCTTTCGCCTATTACCGAACCTTCGCTACTCGAAGAACTCACCGGCGGCGGTGAAGCCGATGACCACGGAACTACCTGATTCTCCTCCTCCTCCTCTTCGTCCTCATCCTCAGTTTCATCTTCGTTGTCCACATTGCTTTCGTCATCCTCTTCCATCGTGACTGTTCCGTTAACACACTTGTCACACACAGAAACTGTGGGAGTCAGTTTCGAACCGGAGGCGGACCACGGCATCGGCGACTGACATACGTGACAAAGCAGATTCCTCGAGTGCCTAGCCACCAGGAAGTTCGCTGAGTGCACCTTCGCGTCGCAGTCCCAGCACAAACTCGCCTGGTCCGACTCACAGTATATCCTAGCCATTCCTTTACACAATACGCACCTTTTCATCTCGCCTAAATCTCCAAAAATCCTCTGGAATTTTCAATTTTTAGGCCAAAAAATGGTGAGAGAAAAATGGAAAATTAGAAGAGAGGGGAGAAAAAACTGATAAGAAAGAGGAAGCAACTTCTACAATTCAACCTGCAGTCAGCTACTTGAGAAGGACCTTTACATCATATTGAATTACTAAACTGCCCCGTACACTAAGTCCCTCTTTATCTACCATTTTATCAAACATCGTTTTCTACAAACCAATAAAGTTACTTTAAATTTTAATCACATATCCTTCAAAAAAAAATATCATTCATTACATCATTCTTCTCCCAATAATGGGAGACAAACACACCATAAGCTTTATTTGAGTCACATTAAAATTTTCATTCTCATTTTCAATCGCACATTTTTCAATAAAATAATATTTTGCATCACATCAATAATTTTTCTTTTTTTTTTAACCACACATTCTCCATCAATCTACTATTCCAAAATAGATTCTTTCAAAATAACGGGTCATGTTCAAAGGTTAATAATGTATTTTGAAATAGTAAATTGATGAAAAATATATGATTAACAAATAAGGAAAAAAATTGAATTTACGTATAATATTATTTTATTGAAGAAAGTGTAATTAAAAAGAATGAAGAGAAAAATATATTTAAAAAAAGAAAAAGAATTAAGGGTTTGATAACTTGTAGGGCAATTCCTTCTTATCATAACCCCATGTGTCTCACATTGATACATGCTCATTTTTTCTGGTCTCTGGACGTGTTTCTTGGTGTTTGTTTGGATTTCATTATGATCACTGGAGACTACATGAGAAATTGAAGAATAAAAACTACGGAGGAGAATTGTGAATTTTAAGGGGTCGTTCTCTATGTATTTCAATTTTCCGTTCTTAATTTTGAATTCATTTTAGGTTTTGTGTTTTAAGTGTCTATTTTGAAATTGTTGAAAGTGTGCTCTTTTTTATATTTTGAAAATACCCAAAACGCATTTTGAAAATTTTGGTTTGATTATAACTGAAAACAATGAAAACGACAAATTTGTCGTTTTGAATTTTCTTCGTAAATTTTCAACTTGTTTTCAAAAACGCGTTTTCGAAAATAGGAAAGAGAACGCGTTTAACTGTTTTAGAAAATCGAAAATAGAAAACGACTTGAAAACGGTAAAAGAGAATATGCCCTAAGTGTTTGAAACTTAGGTTGAGAACATGAAAATTGGTGAATACATAAAGGGGGAAAAGGAATTTATAGGGGAAAAGAAACATTTTAGACTTAGTTTTCAAGACGTTATGACCTAAATGGGTATTTCCGTTTGCCCATAAGCCAAGGTCCCCATGTAAGAATGGAGATCACATGCAACAACCTAATTGCAACAGAAAAATGATTGGGGACCCAAGTAGCAATTTTAGGGACTGGATGAGAATTTCCTAGTTTGTAGAATTAAACAGGGGCAATTGCTTAATTTCAAAGTGGCGACGGAGATATTTGTTGACACGGGGAATTTGCGTGTCAATGAAACGACATCATTTTGTGGACGGGGATTGTGTTCCCTGTAGCCGTTGCAAAGAATATTTTGATTGGTTGGTCATGAGGTGGTAGATAGGGAGATTTTGATTTGCTTACGTGGAATAACTGGGGTTCAATCAGGGCCCATGGACCATGTGATGTTTACCTAAGGCCCTGCTTGACGGCCATTAATTTTTTTTTTTTGTATAATATTATAGAATTTTAGATTGATGAAAATTGCGTGGTTAAAAAGTAATAAAACTTTATTAATTTATATGTAGAATATTTTATTGTATGAATACGCAGTGAAAAATGGTACTGTAGAAAATAATTTAAAATTTTAAAGGATGACAAACAAGAGCTAATTGTTATTTGAATCACGTTAAGTGTACATCTCATGGGTTACATCATTGTGTACATTGTGTGCAAATTCAAAAAGTATTGGACGAGAAAGTGTGTTATTCTTAAAAACTATCTAATCGTGTGCCGACATGTTGCAAAATGTTAAAAATGATGTAAAACTAGATACACATGTAGCGTGATTGTTGCTATTTAGTAGGGATTGTCTTCTTCTATAAATATTTTTTTAGGAGTGAAGATTTGTTAAATAATAATTTTTTGATGTATGATTAAAAAATAGGAAAAAAAGTATTAGGTTTACGTACAAAATATTTTATTATGTAAATGTGTGATTGAAAACAAGTTTAGGAAAAAAGAACTTCGAAAAAAGGGAGCAAACAGAAATTGGGTGTGTCTGAGCCACATTATTAAGGAAAAATGTATTTTGAAATAATAAATTGATAGAGAATGTGTGGTTAAAAAAGAAGGAAAAATTATTGATATGATACAAAATATTATTTTATTGAAAAATGTGTGGTCAAAAATGAGTAGAAGAATGAAAATTTTATTTTATTTTATTTTTTGTTACGCACCATTACGGCGCCCACACCTGCCCACCCCTAGGTTTTGGTGTATGAGATAAATCGCGGGATATGCCTGGATTGGCCAGGGTTTGTGTGCGTTTCCACGGGCTTCCATTGAGGTTCTCCTCCTAAGGATTCGAACCCACGCCAACTTTCCCCAGCTATGTAGATTTTTTCCCCCACCTCCTTTGCCAATCCAGTTGTGCCTCGAGGGGCAATGAGAATGAAATTTTTTAATGTATATTAAACATGGGCTAAGTCCATATTTGAAAACTATTATTTTCAAACTCTTTTTTTCTACATGCTCATTTTTAATCACTCATTCACACAATAAGATATTTTATTCGTAAATCCCAAACTTTTTCTTAGTTTTAATCCACACATTTTTCTAAAAATTACTTTTCAAAACTCTATTGTTGTAAAACATGGGCTAAGTGAAGTCGATTTGAATTTTGAAAAAAGACCAAAATTAGAAAAAACTACTACTTATTGAGTAATTTGAATGATATGGATTGTAAATAGATGTACAAAAGTTTAACAACTATGTAAAATATTGTGTAAATATGAATTCTATTTCAAAGCAAAAGAAATAATCCCCTATCGTCCTGTCTCAATAAATCTTGTAGCTGAGATTATGTAATTAATCTTACAACCTCGTATATATTGTTATGTACATATTCCACAGAGACGGAGCTTCCACTTCCACTCATCATTTTTCTTGATATTAAAGCCACGTCTTCAATCAAGCCATATTATTTCTACCAAAACTAAAAATTGAAAAAGAAGTAAAACTCAATACGAGTTTACTTCCTCTGGTTTTGTTCAAGGACAATTGTATGCATTAGATGGAGCCGAGTGGAACGCTCATTTGAAGATTATTATCACCCAATGAATAACTTCAGTGTGCATTATTGAGTTTTAAAAATTGCCATTTGGTAATCCGAAAGATTGGAGACCTGAGCCTGTTTGGTACGACTTAAAATCTAATTAAAATTAAAAATATGGTTGTTGATACCAAAAATCGTACATGTTGATCCCGAGGTTGACGACTGAGCACGAGCAAGGTCCTCCGGTACCTGAAACAAAGGCAACGAGGTGTGTCCTCGTCGCCCCTCCGATGCTTAAGTCAGAGAGAGATTTTGAGAAAAGATATGTGCTTGTAAAATTATGTGAATGAAAGAACATACCTGAAAAATGATCCAATGCTCCATATTTATAGAGTTAGGTAGTAGTGGACTCCTGGTAGGACTCATCACCTTATTTTTAGGAATTATTGTTGGGATGAGTGTTGGATTGTGACTAGAAGTCTAATTCTTCCTGATTTGAAGTGTTCCTCAAGGTAAGACTCCTTTAGGACCTATGATTCCTCAATTGAGGTAATTAGATAGGGCTAGAGTCCTTTCAGGATAAGGACTAGCAACTCTCGATCACGGAGCACTTCGAGGATTTGGCTAAGGCAAAATCCCGAGCACATACCCCCGAGGACTACTAAAGTGATTTTGGAGACATTCTGGAGGGTCCATCCTCGAGGTATCTCGAGGACTATACAAGCTCGAGGACCCGGGTCCTATAATCGAAAAGGGAGAACCATGATAGTCCTCATGCTCGAGGTATCCATAATAATGACCACATCAATGGTCGTTATTGAATCCCACCCGTCTAATAAAAGTCAACAATAACGACTATATTTTCAATTTTAATCTCTACCACACACCCTCCTAACAATTGCCAAACAGAACAGTCATCGAGAGTTTTATCCATTCAATTCGTTCTCAACTTTCAAATTGATTTATTGTTTTTGATGACGAAAGGCAACAAAAGGGGAAAAAGTGTGAAGGAAAGCTGCATTTTCTTATAGGATATGAAGACAACAAGTTTATGCATCCTACTTGGATATTTGACTCGGTCCCTTCTCTCAGAAACCGGGTGGGCCGGGTCCGGGAGGACCGCCAAACAATTCTCAATTTACTTTTTGAGTTCATAAACAAAAGTTTCCTTCCAGCAGGGGTTTAAGCAGCCCCCGCGCAACAAAGTGAATTCGCACAGAGAAGAGGAGCATCGAGTTACCAATGGAAAACAGAGACAAGCTCAGACTAGCCTTCACCATCATCATCTCTTCTTTCTTCACTCTATCAATTCCCATATTCTTCACTCGAAAATTCCTCAAAAGCCGTAAACAGAAAAAAAATTGTTATCTCAATACAGAATCTAAGTCTCAAAGCACTTTTAAACGGGCCTTAGCTGAAAATTCCTACTTCCAGTTTAAACACTTGAAACTCCAAACTGAATCAAATGGTATGTTAATTACTATTTTTATTGATTATTGAATTGTTCTGTTGAATTAGTGCGGTGTGTTTATCGGTTTTGACAGAGGAATATTCGAACTTGCATCCGTATAAGGGGGAGATTTCGAAGCTATTGAAGAATCCGGATATTGGGGTTTTGGAGTTTCTTGATGGGTTTGATAATGGTGGGAATTTTGAGATGTGGGATTCTTTGGTGTGGGTTGAGACCAAGTCGCAGCTAGAAGATCTAACTGAGGTCTTGAGTAAAGAGAGAGTTTTTGCGGTTGATACTGAGCAGCACAGCTTGAGATCCTTCTTGGGCTTCACAGCTCTCATTCAGGTTCAATTTAGCATTGCAATTCCTTTGTGAGTCTCTATGCTGCTAGTGAAAATCTTAAAACTGTGTGACACATTAACATTATTTAGCTAGGCTAGAAAATGTTGCTGTATTCGTGTTCGTGTTTGTTTGATTACATGTATCATGTATGTGGTTACAGTTACAATAAGTTAATCATTATTCTTAGTATATTCGGAGTTACCTGCACAATTATTGGTTTACTGTCAATTTCATCTAGTACTATAGTTACTAAAAAGTCTTTTAACAAAATTAAGCCCTGTTTGAGCCACCTTTTTTGAAAATGCGAGATAGAAAATTTGAATTTAAATGTTGATGTGATGGATAACGGTCATATTTTTCATTTTAGTGAGGAAAAAATATGGCTCAAACGGGGCCTAAATATTTTGCAACCATAATCCGCATGAGATAACGTGTTACCTCTCATTTTTTGCATATTTCTATGGTGTCCCGTCTCTTGCATGTAGGAAGTTCTTCTGGTCGGTACAAGACACACCCTAACCATCTAAGTTGGTCTTTTTCATACTTTATGGTCCATTTAAAACATTTTCACTTTTTGGCATTTATTATCATTTATTATTCTATATTTGTTCTAATACGGTCATCCATCATAATATTTTTGTTTTTGTTGTATCATCTTATAGATATTTTGTCATTTAATGACTAACATTCAGTACCACAGGGTATGTTACACCTTGAAAAATATTAATAATACTTTAGTAATACGTGATTCCTTGTTGTGACCACACATTGTTCTTACTAAGGCTAAAATGACATATATGTTTTCTATGAGTTCTACTTATAACCTTACAATATTCTCTGAAATTTTATTTTGACTTTCTTCCTCTGATTGTCTCATCACTTGATATTATTTAATCAATGAATAATATAAACTAAGGGACCTCATCTCGAATGTTCTATAAGCTCTTCAATAATTAAAGAAAACAGATATAATCTTTGGATGGATTCTTAAATGTGTGCTTATAACCATAAGAAATTATTTGACTCCACTAGATCTCACATTTGTGACTTATATTCATAGATATCCTTAATTAAATTGAGGTACTAATGGAATTTCCTCTTATATATATATATATATATTGTTTAGGTGTGCATGGACTTCATGATAAGAAAGAAATAACAAGATTTATGTATCTAACTGTAAAACTTGGTCCAACATGAACACATACTATCAACATAGCCTGTTCATTTTACTATTTCTTTTTCTTGTTTAATGCCAGATCTGTAGATTACTGACAATATGATCTGTGAAGTATATAAGTTGCTCTAGCTTTTATTTAGTTTCTCACTGGATATGAATATTACGCAATTTCATGGTCAAGGCAAAGTATAATTAACTGAATATAATGCTATGCATCTGTGTATAAATTGTGTACAGATATCAACTAAAAGTCAGGATTATTTAGTGGACACGATAGCCCTTCATGATGTGATGGGAATTCTTAGGCCAGTATTTGCTCATCCTGGAATTTGCAAGGTACTATCATGAGTATAATATTTTTGAATCTTCTTCCATTCATTTCTCTTCACCATGGAGTGGTGAAAATTGATTCATGTTGCTGACAATTTATTTAGAGTGACTAGATTAGTTTCATTTAATTCTCTTCCCTGTTACCTCGACAAAAACCAGATTAGAGATATGCATACCTAAGTAAACTAAGCTTTTAGTTCCTTTTGGAGAAATTGGCTTCTTTATGTGATTGTGTTGCTAATTCTATGTACTTATTTGCCATTGTGCTCTCCGTTGTTACTTAGATTGCCATATAAATCATTTATTATGGAAAAATGTCCAAAGACTTTAAACTGAATAAGAAGCTGTTTGTTTGCTTCAGGTGTATAATAATTTTTAGCCAGTAATAATCATGTAGATGAAGAAAAATTATAGATACTAAGCGTACTTTCTTGTGATTTAAAATATTTGTGCTCAGTTACCACTTAATGCAGAAAGAATCATTAACTGCCGGAAGATAAGTTGGACTAAATTAGGAAATTTGTTGACTTGGGGGAGAAACTGAAGAAAGAAAGAGTAGCATGGTCTTGAATAATTTGACCAAGTGGAACCAAGAGACATAAGAAGACAATAAAAGAGAGGGCTAGATTAAAATTAAAGTTAGATCTAAAAGTAAAATGCCTGAAACAGAAGTAACTCTAAGAACAGGGCAGCATATACGTGCACAAGGGAGTTAGTCTTGTATGGGGAAGTAATTGGAGGATATTGTTCTTCACATTTAACTAGTATAATTTCATGTGAAACTTTGACTCAGCATGAGTTGTGGTCTCTTGCTGCCAATTGACTTGTCAAAGAATTAAAAACAAAAAGATTAAACATATTAATGAAAATACTCAATGCTCCCCGAGCCATTAATCCTCTTAAGTTTCAAAGGCAAGGTGCACAGCCCTTGCTTGCCTGAACAGTGAACAAAGTGAAGTGCATAATATACTATATTTAAACAAAAAATCTCCTAGATGAATAACATGTTCAGAATAATTCAGAAATTCCATCAATTTCAGTAAATTGCAAAAATCATCAATTAATTTGACCAATAATTTGAGCCAACTTAGCAATGCACTAATCTCTCTCTCTCATTTTTCCCCCCCAGCAAAATGATCTAAGTTTAGCCAGTAAAATATCTAGAACAAGTTTCCTTTCTGTCTCAAGTTATCTTTACCATTTTATAATGTGGAATGTGACATTTGTTTGTGCAATGGAATTCTATGTTCTGTAGTTCTATATTATCTTAAATTTTCTAAAAAAAAGCCTTTTATGCCCAGGATTGCATCAAAGTGTATGCATATGGACGCAGATTTTACTATCATGTAGAATTATGTCATATAATTAAGCGTTGCCATCTTTCATTTATAACTTTTACCAAAGGAACCCCTGAAATGATCTTGTTTTTTATTTTATAGTTAGATGATAAACATAGCGTTCTTTAATTGGCTATTCAAAGGAACGTGAAAAGATTCAACTTCTACAAATACTGCCATTATATCCTATGAGTTATTCACAAAACTATGTGCTAGAGTGTGTTATTTCAAGAATGTTGTTTCATTTTATTTTCGTGTCATGTCAAAATCAAGTTACAGTCAACGAAACTATGGTGTAGGTGTTCCATGGTGCTGATAATGATGTTATCTGGCTTCAAAGAGATTTCCACATATATGTTGTAAACTTATTTGATACGGCAAAGGTGAGATATTTTATTTGTTTATGATTGTTATTTCATTAACTTCTATGTCACATTGAGAGCTTCTTTAATGTGGTTCCATGCTCATAACCAATGCAAAGCATGGAGGGAGGACAGAGATAGGGTGGACTGCTTTGCCGTATTACATATATGTTTCATGGTTATACTTGGTCACATACGGTTGTGGCATCTTATATTCATGTATAACTATTGGTGTTATTATGTTCCAGGCATGTGACGTGTTATCAAAACCACAGAGATCATTGGCGTATTTGCTTGAAACATATTGTGGTGTTGCAACAAATAAACTTTTACAGGTTTGACATGCAATTTACACACATTAATGGTTGACTTTTATAGATATATAGCTGTATCTTGTTATTCGGTTTCCTTCTTCAAGGAGTGTACCACAAGGCCTAGAAACAGTATATCAGGAGTAACAAGTAACAACTATGAGTCGGTTTTGGGAGAAGCATTTAAATATATTTTCTTTTAGGTAATATGTGCATGTGTGTATTCACTTTCAACTATTAATGGATCTTAATCTTAGGAAGCATCTACAATCTGTGGATGTGTCTTTTATAAAAAGTTGGAAAGTCCAATTAATAAATGAGGGAAGCAATGAAGCCTTCTTGGATTGTAAAATCCGATTATCATCATCATGGATTTTTAATGTGTGGGACTTCGTCCTATAAAAGTGCAATTCTCTGTTATTTTCATTCTAATGAGCACAATAGACAATGAATTGCTACCACAGCATGAAAATTTATTGGTAATTAAATGTTCCTCCCTTTTAATCAAAGTAAGGGAGGGTTAATTCGTAACCATATGCTAGAGTAAGTGGATATGATTTCTCCATGGAGGCACAGGCATCACAAGTTGGTTGCCATTTTCCATGCTCTTTTGTCTACAACATCGGGGAAATTGATTATAGTAATGCTGTTCTACTAATTTTGTTTCACAATCTAAATTTTAGCGAGAAGACTGGAGACAACGTCCATTGCCTGAAGAAATGGTAAAATATGCGAGATCTGATGCACACTATTTGTTGTACATTGCATATTGTCTTTCTACAGAGCTCAACCAGCATAAAAATGGTATGCAATAAATTCATCCTGTTTACTTTAAAAGCTATTTAATTATTTTCTGTGGATGTGTCCAATTATTGTCCTGTATTTGTATAGAATGAGTTTAGAGTCATTATTGAAAATTATTTCCAACATTGAACAACCTTGCTGCTGGAATCTCTTCGAGAAGATTTGATTACCAAAGTCATGGTAATCTCTTTCTTATTCTTTTTCTTTCTAATGATAAATAGTGAGAGAAACTCATCAACACTAGTATGAAAAGTTAGAAGATTCTATTTCTGTCTAAGAAGTATAAAACAGAGACCAAGATTTCGTTCTAGTTACTAGAACAAGCAAAAGTTTATTTCCAATCAACCCTGAGCTGACTATATATTATATCACTTTTCGCTATTTCCTTGGATTTAAGTTACCACTTTCAGAAGTCCAAGTGCCATTTCTACCTATCCAGATTTGTTATAGTGTCATAGAGATATTGTGTAGAAGTCTTGTTAACTATTAGAACATATCTATACTTGCTGAACAATAACGATGCTACCTAGTTGAACATGTTAGAAAAGGATAGGTAGATTGAAATTAACGTGGGTTAGTGTGATTGCGAAGGATCTGATTGAATTGGATCTTCCATTAGACGTGTCCATAGACCGAAGAGAGTGGGGGCAATTATTAGGAATAGAGGTTAGTGTGGTGTTGTGATGAACAAGAAAAAACCCTGCAGACTTGAAAATTTATCCTGTGCCATCACCATAATTGGCCATTGACAATTACCTTTTATGTGGTAAAGGGAAGGCATTAATATTCACGTTATTCCCTCTCCTGACGTTAGATTATGTGGGAAAATAAAGGTGTCAATATTCAACATTTATCTTACACGCCTTCACTAATTACAGGTTGAGGCTTGAATATATTGGGGGTAAGGATTACAGTTCACATTCACTTCAAAATTGAAGAGGCAAATAAGTTCTCTCAATGTTGTTTGAAAGTTGTATTAACCTTCTCATTAGCTGTCTTCCTTACCCATAAAACATAGAGGACTTGTAGGAGAAATGACTAATTTTTCATATGCATATGAAAAAGAAAGGAAAAAAATTCTCGAATTGTAATTGCAGGACAGTCAGATGACAAATATATCACTCTTAGACCTCACCCATATAATTTTTAAAATTTATGTAATTGAAATGACAGTTAAAGTGAAAAGGTGAAATATATGAAATATATTTTATGCCCCAGTTCATGAAAGACTGCTAGGATATGAGGAAGACAATTTAAAATTGATTGTTTTTCAAGTGCTAATGAGTTTTAAAAATGAAATGTAGAAATGTCTTATAATTAAGTTAAGGCGTCGTTTGCTCTAAAAATTTACATTTTTTAATTCCAGATCCACAGCCACTGCATTACTGTGCAAACTGATGCTTCAATTATTTATTGTGACATGAGCCATTTGTCAAATGTTCACCTGTAAGTCTTAGCAAATAATTGTATACTGGCACACTAGTTATCTACCATCATTTCACAGTGCTGAAACGGTTTATAATAAAGGCGATGAGAGAAAATCCAGGGAAAGTGAGGAAGAAGAATAAAAAAATTATATACTAGAAAGCCCCCGTGCAAGTTTAATTTTGTCATCTTATGCACATATCTAATCCAATATTTCAACTTTTAGTTTTTATCTTGGACTTATCATTCGGTTAACATCCTGTAGGAATTAGTGGATCGGAAAATTTGTCTCATGGTGACAAATTCCATTTTCTACTCGAGGCTAGTCGACGTTCCAATGCAACTTGTTTGCAACTTTTCCAAAAAGATATTGAAGCCTATCTTGGTGAATCTACTGCTTCGTCAATAATTTCTCGTTGCTTGAATGATCAAGGAGGTATTCCATCCAATGTGTGCGATTCAAAGGTATGCTACTTTCTATTAGATTCTTTTGATAGATATTGTTTGTAGACATGGATAATGATGATGCCTTTTCACATTCAGTTTCAGGAACTTGTGAGACGATTCTGCGCATGGAGGGATATAATGGTGAGTGGAAAGATATCAATACACTCATTGTATGCTGATTGAACTCATTCCTGCTTTATGCATTATTTGTGTCATTGTTGAATTCCACTTTTTGTTGGGGATGTTTTCAACACATATAGAACTGCATTATTCGTTTCAGAAAAATTCCCTCAACGACGCAACCCCTAGATGAGAAGTAAAGAGATTCT
The DNA here is from genome assembly GCA_019097785.1 of Fraxinus excelsior. Lineage (NCBI taxonomy): Eukaryota > Viridiplantae > Streptophyta > Magnoliopsida > Lamiales > Oleaceae > Fraxinus > Fraxinus excelsior. The sequence continues at coordinate 50,119,656 of CM032624.1, read as the reverse complement.
TCAGATAGCGTTGCATTCAGATTTCGTAGAGGATAGCGATATAGCTTATGGCTTGGTCCCAGTACCTGTTGTTACCTTCTCTTGAGAGCTAGGGAGGAATATTTATACTACTACTACCACTCATGTCGCCTAATTACAGATTGAGCTTTATAATAATCATCTAGAGCACTTGTTGCTGTTGGGCTCTAGAGGCCCCCATTTAGAAGCTTCTATTTATTGGACTATTAATCTTTATTATTGAGAATAAGTTACAGCTATATGAATGCAGCCACCAGAATATCCTATTGTGTGTTCGAACCGAGGGCCTCTGCAAAAATATGACGCATTAGCTTCAATTCTCAAATTCTGTCTATGATGTTGATATTTGGATCTGGCATATGTTCAAGGAAGGGTAAGGGGAATTGAGAAGGGATGGATAGAAGCACTTCCTCTAGCAGGAAACGGATGTTATTTACTCTGTGTTGTTGGAACTAGTAATTGGGGCGTGGAAATAGGGTGAGATTATTGGTTGAAGCAGTAAAATAAGTTGATTTTTCATATTAGTAACTTGTTATATGTAATTGGTTTCTTTAGACATAGTCATTGATCATAAGGAGTTGCAGAAAATGATTTATGCAACTGATCCCCTGACCTCTAATTTATTAGGTAAGGCTTTTTTTTTTTTTTTGATAATACATTTAGATTCAGTTTAATTTAGTCTTGCCACCCTTTTCTTCTTTAAACTCCTCTTATTGGAGAAAGTAAGAAAAAGTGGTGAGGACTAAATTGTATAAGGAAACTCTAAATACGTTTCTTCATGATTGGTCCCAAATCTTGTTTGGCATCGATGTCCCTGATAACATATTGCAGTTCTTTCTGAACTTCGACTTTTAGGCCCTGTTTGAGCCAATTATTGTAAAATGAGAACGAAAAATATAGCCGTTATTGGAGCCCACACAAGAGATAGAAAATTTGAATTTAAATGTTGATGTGATGGATAATGGTCATATTTTTCATTTTAATGAGATAATAATGTAGATCAAACGGGGGCTTAATGACTAATTTGGTTCCACAACAAATCATTTCAGGCTCGTCTCCATGATGAGAGCTTGAGATTTGTTTTGTCTGAGCGTGCCATCATTGCACTTGCAGCTAAAAGTCCAACAACCAAATTGGATATATGTAGCATTATATCCGAAGCTGATCCAGATGTTGAATTGATGACTCTCTTTCCTCTCCAATCTCCATCCCCTGTTGTTAGTTGTCATCTAGAAGACCTTCATTACCTGTTCCAAGCAGAAATAGGTGCAGTTGATGATGTGTTACAAATGTTTGTCCAGCAGCACCTAGGTCCGGATGGTAGTTGTCCTCTTTCTGCATATAATTATGCTTTGTTAACCCAAACTGGCCTGAAACAAACTGTAAGAGCCACCTCCAATCAAAACAGGTTTAAAACTGCAAAACAGGTGGCGAAGAAGGCTTCTCGAGAGCTTTTTGTTCAAAAATTTTCTTGCAAATCTCCAGTCTATCACAACTGCAAAATCTATGCAAATGATGGACGTTTATTATGTTACTGTGATCGCAAAAAGCTTGAATGGTCAGATGACTACCTTTTTCTTTTTCTTTAGTTTTTTGCAATATACTTTTAACTTACATTATGCAGGTTGATTTATATGAACACTTTGCTATAGGTATCTGAATCGGAATCTGGCAAAACTTGTTGAAGTTGATCCTCCTGCTATCATGCTCTGCTTTGAACCCAAAGGTCGTCCAGAAGATGAGGACAATGACTTTTACATTCAAAGTAAGAAAAATATGTGTGTCAGCTGTGGTGAAGGGAATCACTACTTGCGGTACAGGATTATACCCTCATGCTACAGAATGCATTTTCCTGAGCACTTGAAAAGCCATCGTTCCCATGATATAGTCCTCCTTTGTGTTGACTGTCACGAAATTGCTCATGCTGCTGCTGAAAAGTATAAGAAGCAAATAGCTGCTGAATTTGACATACCACTTTTTATTCGTAAAGTAGTTGACTTGAATCAGGCACACAATGCATCAGCCTCTACACCGACTATTATTTCTGAGGGAGGTGTATCTCCTTTACAGTTGCGTACAGCGGCTATGGCTCTCCTACGCCATGGAACAAGAATGCCATGCAAGCGCCGTGAAGAATTGATGCAGGTAGTGATGGATAAATTTTCTATTATTTTAAATAAATTTAATTCTGGATATCTTGTACATGTAAATAGTCATGTTACAACTTTTAATTAATGACTAATAAGGTTCAGAGCATGATTCTGAACCAATTACCGAGTGCGTGGACTGTAATACGTCTTTTCCCAAAAAGAAAAAAGGTCTTCTATTATCACCATCACAATCATCATCGTTATTATATTATTTGCAATGATCCCATCATCATTATTTTATAATAATTGTTTAATATTACATTTTTCTCAATATCTTGTTTTATATTAATAGCTGATCTGTGCGTTTGCCTGCTGTGAATGTGATATAATTTGCCAAAGAATGTAATAATGATGTTTGATTTTTATCTTGACGAAGAAGTGGGCTCAATAAAGGCAGAAGGTGTGCAACATGTAGAATACATGCAATTGGCGATTGGCTGGTTCGAATGGTGGTTCACTAAATTGTTGTTTTTAATCTTGAAAAGCATTATCATGTTTGTCACCAGGGAACCTTTATAATCATTTCAAAAATCTCATATCAGCTTGTCACTTACTATTTCCTTCAAAGTCTGTGCCACAATAATGTTCTCTACATATTGAAGTACACATTATATTCAGCAATTTTTTGAATCCATAGCTGCTTTTGTTTGTGTAGGTTGTCATGAAGTACTATGGAGGGAGAGAAATATCAGATGAAGATCTTGAAAGAGCACTGCTAGTTGGAATGAGTCCACAGGAGAGAAGAAAATTTGAGAAAAAGAGAGGTTTGTCATTTAAAAATTCTTTAAAATCTATGAATCTGAATGGCGGGAGAGAAAATAATATTGGTGGCAAAGCTACTACCTCCATTCAGAATGACTTGAATGGTACGGCTGCTGGTCATTCATGCGTCAATGCAGGAGAGACGGATCAGAAAGAAGGTTATCTTGACATTTTGATGGGAGATGATACGGGTGTAAACACACGGCCATCGTTTTCTAATGATAGAGTCAATAGTGCAGTATCTGCCGACGAGGGAAATTATATTGCAGATATGAAGGAATTCTCAGATATCAAAAGCAGTTCTACTTCTAAGCATGATGATATTTCTGAAAGTGAATCCCCATCAAAGGAAGCTACTAATCCACTTGATGATAGAGACATTTTGTTGAACCATGAATCAAAATTGTCATTATTAGGACATGGACCTCATGGGAAGCAGGTAGTCGAGCATCTGCTCAAAGAGTATGGAGAAGAAGGAATTTGTCAGTTTTGCCAGAGATGGAGACAAGTTTTTGTTGAAGCCCTTCATCCTCGTTTCTTACCTGGTGGCTGGGATGTAAATCACAGGTACACTTATGCCTTTTCTGTAATTTTATTCTCATCTATATATGTATGCATTAATTGCATATATTGTCATTCCTTTTATAATTACTTCTGCTGATTGGTGTTCTGGTCTCATCTCTTTGTATTTATAGGTCCTAAGGTAGGTAAAATTCACTTGTGAATGGTATTTTGTTCTTTTTTATTAGTGCAGCACTGGTTTTATGGTGCTTGTTTCTTTCACTCATCATCGTACTGCGGGAATTGAACTGAATATTTTTAGGGTTTAGAGGTTTATTTCTTGCGGCTCATGACCCCTGTCCTCTTTAGTTTTCTGTGTTTTTTTGCTTCTTGTTTATGGCTAAATTTTCGGAAATCAGGCTTATGATAGGATCAAACTTCCTAGCCGCATTCTTATTAAGTCCCTGTTTGTGGAGGATTAAAATTAGATTTTTAGTAGATTTTGATAAATGTTGATGAAATATGAAAGTTACGGGTTCCATGAATATGTGGTTAAAATTAATTATTTAACTTTGAGTTAATCCTACCAAACAGGGGGTTAAGTAAAGGAAGTTAGGCAATTGGTAAATAGTTCCCAAATGATACCATACGTTCAACTTTACAATTTCAGATGAAGAAGCTTCTTTGGAAGTTTTAATCAGGGCAGCATGGAAAACTAAGGGCCTGTTTGGCATGGCTTTTGAAAAGCCAAAGTTGCTTTTAGACCTCTTTGGATAATTTTTAAAAGTTCTTTGTTTGATTAGATTAGAAGTGCTTTTAGATGAAGTTAGCTCAAGATGACTTTCTCAAGAAGCTCTTTTGCAATAAGCAAAAGTAGAAGCTATCCCAAACAGGCCCCCTAAGGATAATAATTGGGGGGGGGGGGGGGTATGCATATTTTAGTTTAGGCAAGTTTTTAAAAGAAACTGTGAAGGACTTGTTTGCAACTGATTTATTGTTCCTTTATGCAAAGGCCCTGATGTTGGACACTTTTTGTGCCAGTGGTAAACGAGATTTTGGGGAATTCAGCGTGTACAAGACTGGAAAGAATGTTCCTGCCATCGCTGTTTGATGTTGGACGCAGGACGCTATTTTACGAGTGGTAGATTTTGAGGAATTCAGCTCATAGAATGTGTACTGTCGAAGGATTAGAGAACACAATGACAATATTGCAAAGTGAGATCTATACACTTTAGCTGCTTTATTTTGTTTTTTCACTTCTTTTTCATTTTATTCTTCTTTCGTTATAGAATCATTTTCTGAGGGAGGTTCGACTGCAGCTTTTTATTTATTTTTGGGTTTTGGGAAGCAGTTCATGCTGAAGAGATTAGTTTGTTGTATGTACTGTGTGTATTCATTCATTAGTTCTATGAAAGAAGATATTTTCATTGCTTAATGGAGATTTAATTAGATACTTCTAGAAAAGAAGTTGAGCTGAAATTAAGCAATATGTGTACAAGCTTATGAGTTGTCCCAAACATGCACATAATTGCTTAATTATCGTGAAATATATCCCAATCTATCAACTACTTTTCATTGTTCTAAAAAGTGTGCATAGGTTATGCCTAGGCACGAAGCTCGGGCAAAACGCCTCGCTTCTGTCTAGGTGTGTTTTTTTTTTCCTAGGCTTTAATTTTTTTAATATAGTATTTTATAATTTTAAATATTTGGTTAAATAATTTTTATATTGATTAAAAATTAACAATAATATTTAAAAAAAAAAAAAAACACTTTTACGCTTAGGATTTGTCTAGTTTAAATTTAACCTTCACGTTTAGTTATACTTTACGCTTCTTAAAACACGACCGCTTTTACCTATTTAAATAAACACGAGTACCAGATGAAGCTGTGGACCCTAGGGTGTAAAGCTAGCTAGCCCACGTGCATCAAATTGCTCGAAAAAAAAAAAGAAGGCAAAAGCTGCCTAGTTCGTAATATTAATTTTGTCTCCAACAAATTATTCTGTGAGGTTGAGAGATTACTTCTCAAACAAAGAATCTGATTATTTTGATGATTTAAATTACTTTTTAATGTTGTTGCCTTGCAGAACTAACTATTTATAAAATTTCATTTCGTACTCACCCTTATGTCTCGACACAACTAAATAAATATATAAAGTGGGTGTTTGGTGGGGATTAAAATTATATTTTTAGTAAATTGTGATACAAGTTTTTGAAATCTGTGGTTGAAAAACTATGAGATCCATGAAAGATATAATTAATATTAATTATTTGACTTTGATTTAAATTAAAATATAATTTTAATCCAAAACAAACAGGCTTAAAGATAGACCGGACAACTAAATTCCCTAACTTTGCTTGATATGTAAAGCGCTTCCATTACCTTCATATATTTTAATAGCAAATTTAAGTTAATATTTTTTATTTTGAAAATCAAGCAAATTAAAATCAAATTTAAAGCAGCTAGAATCATTAGCCCAACACAATCAGCCAAAACATATAAGCCGAGTTGACTCTCTGTTCGTAATTGTCAAACACCCTTTTTACATAGGGAAAAGCCAAGTGGAGATTCTTGGTACACATTTTTGTAGACATCCCTCACACATATGTGTGGGGTCTATTAACGGCAACAAAATATATGATGGAGGAAAGCAATGAATCATTAAGGATCAAGATGATTGATGATTATGATGATGTGCTTAATTTTAGGAATTGTTATTTATCTTTACATATTTAGTTTGTTGAGTACTATATATTGATGGTTTCTCAATGAATAAAACAACTCTCATTTCTATCATCTCTAGAATTTCTTCTTGGTATCAGAGCAGGTTTCGAGCTTCCGCTTCCGGCGAGCGGCCAATTTTTTTCATTTTCTTTTAGAAAAAAAAACTCTCATCATCATCAATGCTTCTATCTGAATCATCATGATTTAACTTTCCTATCCATAGCAATTTGATTCTCACTCATCTCAAGCTATCTTCCACCATATATATCATTCAAGATCCAAACAATACAAATCAATATCCTACCTGCACCAAATTCAAACAGCACAGCAACAACAAAAATTCATACCAAAAATCAATGTATGAATCCATTACCTATCAAAAGTTCGAATCATCGAAACATTCTCTGAACAAACTCTCAGAGACACAACTCATACAATATGGGATACACAAGATTCGCAAAAAAAAGGGGGGGGGGATTCAGACCATCACAACATGTGACATATCTTCACAAGGATGAAGATTTAAACAACAAACTTTGCCTCCAACCCCGGCAAAGTTTGAGGGAGGGTATCAACAGCAACAAAATATATGATGGAGGAAAGTAAGGAATCATTGAAGATCAAGATGATTAATGATTATGATGATGTGCTTAATTTTAGGAATTGTTATTTATCTTTATATATTTAGTTTATTGAGTTGTACTATATATTGATGGTTTCTCAATGAATAAAACAACAACTCTCATTTCTATCATCTCTAGAATTTCTTCTGGGTCCACAATGGGCACCACATTGCGGGCCCCACAATTTATTCAAAAATTATTTTTTTTATTTGGACATTCTTTCAATAAAATAATTTTACACACATGGACGTAGTCAGGAATTTCATCTTGGGGGGGGACGAAAATACGGGGGGTGGAGGGGCGGAGCCCCCGAATTTTTTTTTTTATAACTAAGATGATTGAAACGACAATTTTGAGTACCCAAAATAGGCAAGTTAGAAAAAATCAACATTTAGAAAGAAAAAATCTTCACATGGGATACGGAAACCGTCGAAATCCGAACTGAGAATCAACACGGCAAGACCAGTAGGAAAGATCAATGATAGCCCAGCCGGATAGGGAGTTAGCCAATAGCCACTATAAATTCAACACAAAAGAGAGTAAGAGACAAATCACAAAACAAAACTAGCAAGAACAAATCTTCATCTGGTGGTACTTTGTGTGCGAGAGCGAGAATCTCGTCCGTTGACTGTTCTATTAATCTATTTCTTTTCAATGAAAAACCCACAAGGTTACTACATTTGTTCACGTCTCTAACACAAGAAAAAACCAACCTCTCACCTGTGGGAAATTTGAATGGAAATTATGGAATCAAATCGGTTGCTCCAGTGAGGAATAAGGATTTCAAATTTTCAATGTGGTAAATTGGTAATTCGTGAATGAGTGTGATAATTGGGTTATGTTTTAATTGAATTGAATTGAACTTTTCACTTTTGGATAATGAGCATTAGACTCAATTTTTTTTTTTTTTTTTGGTTTTTTGACTGGACTTGGCTGATTGCCCAAAAAAAAAAAAATCTGGGACGAGTGTAAGATTTTTGTATGGTTAAATTTTAAAGTGCAAGTTATTAGATCAATATTTATTAATGGAATAAGAATAAAAAATTTCAAAATTTTGGGGGCAGGGCGGTGCGACCCCCCCACCCCCAGCTCCGTCTCCGTTTACACATAACTCATGAAATAAAATAAAAATAAAATCACTTCAAATAATCTCTCTCAAATAAGTTTACTATGCCATTGTTTGATTTCCTTTTTTCCCAAAATACATATTTTTCTCTCTTTTTTTAATCACACGCTCTTCAATAAAATAATATTATACGCAAATCTATAATTTTTTCTTATTTTTTTATCCACAAATTATCCATCAATATGTTATTTAAAAAAACATGCTTAACATTCTTAACGAGACTCAAAACAGTTTATTTTATTATTATTTTACCTAAGTAACAAACACGACATTAAGTTTTCTGTTCCTACGTTTGAAAAAATAATAATAATAAAAATAATTGTACTTTCACAAGGACACACTGAAGGTTGAACTTCCAATGATTTGTTAAATCAAATATGGACCCCGGTGGCAAACTGGTAGATAAATGAAAAAATGTGGTTAATATGATCCAAAATAACTGAAAACAAAAGGAAATCGAAATTCAAAGTTTAAAGGCTTATCGTAAGAAGCGCTAACAAAACTAAAGCACGTTAAAAATAAATATCTAGGTCTTTGAAGTCTCACAGAATCTTCAAGTTCGTCCTTAAATCTTTATTCTGTTCCAAATAAGTCACTAAAGCTTCCAATCATGTCATTCTATTATTCACGCAAATCCCATTGTCATGCAAATGAAAATCCCATTATCATGCAATACCAAACTCTGTTTTTGTCCACTCTTAACATATTAAAATTAATTTTTAAATAAATCGTGAAGTCAATTAGAATTGAAACGAGATTTATCACTTCGTCAATCCATTTAAACACGATTTGTCAATGGAAATAAACTTTCAATTGGTATACCATGATAATAGCATACAAATGGAATTTGATGAATCTCAACAACAAAATGCTCAATCTAATATAAAGTTGTTGTTATTTTGTTTCCTGCCTTCTTCAATCGATCGTATTTTTTTCAAAAAAAAAAAATGGAAATGAATTATTGTGGCACGTGCCTATGAGATACTAAGTGAATGCAATATTGTCGTATTTATGGGGATATAAGTGACTAGCTTTGTCTGGGAATAATGAAAATATTGTATATAAAATATATATTTTAATAAATATAGATTGGACTAGTCTCATCCCATTTAGATTGTTCGGCTAACATATGAAAATGGTACAATTCTGTTTCCAGGAATGTGAAGCTGCCACGCTTGTTACAGTGAATTGTTTTCCATTAGGAAACTTTAGTGACTAATATGAACGAAAAATAACATTAACGAAAAGTTGAAATTTTGCTGCAACTTTGGGGACTAACTAAAGCGCATAACCAGCAGCAACAAAAAGTGTATTGTGTTTCGTTTGATTGGCATATCACTGGTACCATAAAATAACATTTATTCCATTTATATTCTTCAGGCAGCTGCACTTTGTTTTTCTTCTACTTTTCTATCTGCTTGTGGTGCTTTACTTTGTTCTTAGTTATCTCTTCTCTTTCCTCTGTCAAGATTAATACATTTTGGGTTGTTGTTTTTGTTCATTGATTCTCTAAGAATCTGCTTGAAGGTGTATTAATGGCCGACATTAGTCATCCTCCCATGGAACAGCTTCAGGACCTTGAATACTGCATTGATTCTAATCCTCCATGGCGTATGCCACTCTTTTACTCACGCTTTTGTAAACATGATATTTGTAAAGTTTTCATTTTTGGTTAGTGGGTTATATGTTACTTTTGTGTTTGTGTGTTGTATTGGTTAGAAATTTGTTTGAAGAACATCAAGAAATGGTTTTAATGAACATTTACTCCCACATTTGACTTGTTGAATTAATTTACTGTCCTGAGAGAATGTGAGGAAGTCATATAGTGTGGCATTATTGCTATGTCTGTATTTGTGCGCCCCCCCGCCCCCCCAAAAATAAAAGTTTTGTGAGCCTTCTGCGTTATCAAGAACAAGATGGCGTTTTTGGGAGTATTATTAAGTGGTGGTCGTCTTGTTGGGTGGTGGATGGTGTGTGACTAACTCAGAAACTTTCATATTTTTTCCCAACCCACTACTAAGAATGATGTTCACTTGTGAAAATATCCTTTTTACATCGACGAGAATGCGAAAAGTGGTTAGATTTACCTCGACCGCAGCAAGACATTGTCTTATCTTATGTTCCTTCGATCTTTTGCCCTATGTTGTTTTGCATACAGGTTGTGAAGTTATTTCTTAAATGTTGAGCAAATTAGTGCAGACTATCAGCATTCATAATGATTAAAATATTCCGTTCTTTTGTTCCTATACGAGTGTGGTAAATATCATTTAGGCCAAAATTAAGAAACATATTTTCTCATATTTCCTCTCAATTCCCTAATATTTCCTTTTTATCTGCAGCGGAAACAGTCCTGTTAGCATTTCAGAATTACATATTAGTACTAGGCACAAGTGTAATGATTCCCACATTACTCGTCCCATTGATGGGTGGATCTGATGTAAGCTGGTTTTTGAATTGATTTTTAGTTACTTTTATTTTCTGCTTTGGAAAGACTAATGTTGATTTTTGTTTAAAGGTAGCCTTTCACTGGTGAGCTGAACAATATATTTTTACGACCTTAAATTATTAAAAATGTTATGTCTGGTTTTGCCATTGTATATTGAGTCCAAATTTTTCTCTGAGTCTAATATGTTGCCATAAAATTGCATATTTTTGTCCAGGCCTGAATTACATTCTTTCGTATCTTGTCTGATAATGTGTATTCGCTGACTAAACCAGGGGGACAAAGCACGAGTCATACAAACTTTGCTTTTCGTAGGTGGCATTAACACACTTCTACAAGCTCTCTTTGGAACAAGGCTACCTGCTGTTGTTGGAGGATCGTTTGCTTATGTCATTCCCATAGTATATATTATTAGTGACTCATCACTGCAACGAATAGACGAGCCTCATATCGTGAGTACCTCTATTCTTCTTTTCCCATTGCAAAATCCCTGAGTCTGAGTCTTAGTCTTAGTCTATTAGCTCTTATATAAGGGGCATTGAACATGATGTTAATGTTTGACCATTGCGCAGAGATTTATACAAACCATGAGAGCTATCCAAGGTGCTTTAATTGTTGCTGCGAGTATACAAATAATTCTAGGCTACAGCCAAGTTTGGGGTCTCTTTTCACGGTATTTATGATTGTCCATTTATCTATAAGGCTAAACAAATACCATTTGCAACAAAATATTTATGTTTTGGACTATCTTATGCAGCTTTTTTAGTCCCCTTGGTATGGTACCTGTCGTTGGATTAGTTGGCTTTGGCTTATTTCAACGAGGGTTTCCTGTGGTTTGTTTTTGCTATCTTGAACTTTAAATTTTATAAATGTTTTTCATATTATAAAACAAACAAGTATTCTCCATCCCCGGTTATAAAAAACTGTTGAATGCTATTGAATTTTCTGTTGCAGGTAGGGAATTGCATAGAGATCGGTTTGCCAATGCTTTTGTTGGTCATTGGCTTGTCGCAAGTGAGTGAATTGGGAATGATTCAAGTGTTGAGTGCTTTAATAATCTTTTCGTAACGTCTGTGCAAGTAACATTTTTCAAATTGCAGTATCTGAAGCATGTTAAACCTCTAAGGGATTTCCCCATTTTTGAACGTTTTCCCGTGTTGATTTGTGTCACAATTATTTGGATATATTCCCTCATATTGACGGCTAGTGGAGCTTACCGTGGCAAGCCCAATTTAACTCAGATCAGTTGCCGTACAGATAGAGCTAATCTTATATCCACTGCCCCATGGTTGTATCTTGATAGTGTTAAAAGTGACTTTGATTTTTGGCTTTATTTATCTGCACCATCTAAAAGTCTATTTTATGTTGTTTAAGGTTCAAGTTTCCATATCCTCTGCAGTGGGGCCCCCCTACTTTCTCGGTTGGTCATTCCATTGCCATGATGTCTTCGGTTCTTGTCTCGATGGTTGAGGTACTAAGGTGCACTTTCTCTATGTAATATTTGGATGTGGTCAATATGTAACTTAATGCTATCTCATAGTTTTACTTCCATAAATAGAGAAATTAGCATGAATATAGTGAACTAATTAGCATGAATTTAGTGTTTTACGAGTGCTTAATATGCCATGTACTTTTTGAACTCATCAGAAGGTTTTGGAAGGCATTGAATTTTATTTTTTATAGCTCTGTTTGAGGTGTCTGTGTACATCCTGCAAGAATGCTGCTTAGCCTATTATTAAGTATAGGAGTGTGGATCATTAGTAAAAATAATTGTTTGCCTACATCTTGACTTTGATTGTACCTGCAGTCCACTGGTGCCTATAAAGCAGCATCTCGTCTAGCAATTGCCACCCCACCTCCTGCCTACGTACTCAGCCGGGGAATTGGTTGGCAGGTGCATTTATTAATACTGAATTTCTGATTTTGTTGACTCACATTTTTTTTCCTGTTCAAAAGTTGGTTTGCTGTCAAATGAACAGAGTTGGGGTAGCTTTTAAGCTGTTTTTTTACTGCTTTACTGCTTAAATAAGCCAAGAAGCAGGTTTTAAAAGCTTAACCAAACATGCTCTATGTTAATAATATTTACCAACCAGCATTTCAAATAGCGGAAAATAGTGTCCATGGATAAGGACTGGTTCACGAAATCCAGAATCAAGATTATGTATAGTTTTTATATCTTCAACATGTGAAATTTGAAAATGAGAACTCAATCTAGATGATTGGACAAAAATGGGTATTTGGATGAAGAGTAAAAAGCATTAGCGATGTTGGATGATAACGTATTATAGATTGACAATATATGGAAATTGTAGGTTTTGCTCGAGGCAACATCATATCTTTTTCTCGTTAAATGTTTAACAATATAGAAAAATGAAGAAAACTTGTGCTGGGAAAATTTTTCTAAGGCATCATTTCTCAATGCCTACTGCTTCTGTGTGCCTTACTGGATTTGATATTGATGGAAATACATGTTAAGATACGCTATCTCTTAAAGAGTTGAGCAGGTTTTACAGTGTAATATTTTCAGGGGATAGGCATTTTGCTAGATGGTCTTTTTGGAACAGGCACTGGTTCCTCCGTATCTGTGTAAGCATTCAAGAATGCACGACGATATCAATTTTTGTTGGATTCATTCTAGTTCTTGGGCCTTACCAGAATTGATCACATACGCGGGGCAATATATTTCAGGGAAAATGTAGGTCTCCTTGGACTAACTCGAGTTGGAAGTCGTAGAGTTGTTCAAATTTCAGCTGGTTTCATGATATTCTTCTCCATCTTAGGTAAGCACCTAACATGAAGCACTTAAGACAACTATCAGAAGCGTAATAACTGTCAAATCATTTTGCACTTGATAATTCGTGCAGGGAAATTTGGAGCTGTTTTTGCATCTATACCTTTCCCGATATATGCTGCATTATATTGTGTTCTATTTGGCCTTGTAGGTATGGATTTACTGCTTAAATCATTCGTTCTCAATCTCTGTTCACTTTGTAAGATTTGTAGTTTCCTGCAGGTTCAGTTGGTTTATCGTTTCTCCAATTCACTAACATGAATTCTATGAGGAACCTCTTTATTACGGGTCTTTCACTTTTCCTTGGGATCTCTATTCCTCAATTTTTCGGCGAATATTGGAGTCCACGTCATAATGGTCTAGTTCGTACCAATGCTGGATGGGTAAGTAAAGTTTAAGAAAGATGAATGTCATATCGTATAAAGATAAGGAGCGATAAACCATTATGGTAATCGTACATTATGATTTGTTTATAATGAACTTGTGAATCCAACATGAATAAAATGAAGGATCGAAAGATATCATTTCCTGATGTTCTTTCCCGTTATATTTTGCAGTTTAATGCATTCTTGAATACAATATTCTCCTCACCGCCAACTGTGGGGCTAATAATTGCCGTCTTTCTTGACAACACATTGGAAGTGGAGAAGTCAAAGAAAGATCGAGGAATGCCATGGTGGGTGAAGTTCAGAACGTTTAGAGGCGATAACAGGAACGAAGAATTCTATACATTGCCATTCAATCTCAACCGATTCTTCCCTCCCACATAGCCTGATCTTTCGAAGAAGCTTTAGTTTTTCAGAAATCCTTATTCATTTAACATGGTAGACTGAATTCCTTGGGAGTTAAATTTATTGAAATCTAGGCGCTTGTTCAATTTTTTTGTGGGCCAAACGTAGCAAGGTCCAGGTAGAAGTGGTAGACTCTGTGATCAATCAATGCTTTATATTTGTTTTTTGTTATGATGAAATAGAAAATAAATGATCGCATTTTTTCTCCTTCATTCTTCTTCCTTGTGTTCTTCTCGTTTCTTTCCGGTGGACGGAAGATAAGCTCATAAGGGGTGTTTGAGACTGAGTAATTGCGAGTGCATGTGTGGGTGAAGAAGTCTAATTTGAGAGTTTCGTAAAGTGGATTATGCTGCTGGTCTAGCATGGGCCCATATTTGGTTTGTCTCTTGCCGATCTATATCTATTAAATTATGTAATTCATACTTTTATATATTAAATTATGTAACACTGTACTTTTTAACTATTTAGGGCGTGTTTGATGAATATTATTGAGGAAAGAACGTATTTTAAATAGTGATATGATGATAAATATGTGGTTAAAAAGTAATGAAAAGTTATTGATGTGATTGATTTTATCGAAAAATATGTGGTTGAAAATGAGTTTTGAAATAATGATTTTGAAAAAATGTATACCAAACATAAGCTTAATCATGTTTCGAAGTTTTGTTCACTCTATTATTATCCTTTTTTCCCCTCTTTTTCTGTCATCTATTAGTCCACGAGTTACTTTTTGTTGAGTCTCTTAATTACATTATTAACATAGTACTTATTTGAGTTCCATTTTTGTCATAAAAAATGCATTTTTGGATAGTGTATTGATGGAAAATGTGTGGTTAAAAAATAAGGAAATTTTTTGAGTTTACGTGTAATATTATTTTATTGAAAAATGTGTGGTTGAAATGAGATCAAAACATTGTTTAAGAATGATTTTTTGTTTCCTTTAAAAAAAATGTGGCTCAAACAAGGGCATACATTTTTAGAATTTTGCTAGATATACATTTTCATGTACATCTTCCATGACATTGCCTCCTATGTGCCTCAATTTGAGCGCTGATGTGGAAATGTGTTAGGGAAATCAAAAGCTATAATAATGGCACGTTGAAGAATGTAAAAATTAATGGAAGACAAGATACACATTAGTATTTAGACGACTTCTTCGCCTATTACCTATGTGGCTTTCGTTCTTCTGTGGTCATTGGCATTATTCTCATTAGTATCATTATCTCTAATGTACCTTCTTCGTTGTTTCTTGCACTTTGAAATGGTGAAAAATGAGTTCTTACACCATGTAGGAGTGAATTACTTGTTTGCTCCCTGGATTTCATGGCTTCTAATTTTGCTTCAAGCCACACCCTTCTTTACAGCCAACACTGGACACTATTTTGTACTTTGGTGGCCGTTTATTGTTCCCATTTTGGCACTTGATATCAAAATCTATGGCCAGTATTTCACTAAAGGGAAGAGATTATTATCGGGAACTGCAAATCCAACGAGCCAATCGGTAACTTGGCCGGAGCAAGAGCTACAGCAGAAATGGGGTGGAGGGAGAGTGCAATTTGTATGTTTGCAATAGGAATGACACATTATTTAGTACTTTTTGTCACACTTTATCAGAGATTAAAAGGGAATAATTCAGTTCCACATATGCTTAGGCCTGTTTTCTTTCTCTTTTTGGCTGCTCCAAGTATGGCTAGCTTGGCATGGGACTCTGTCTCTATCTCAATTCTCAGGGAACTTTGATAGTTCATCCAAGATGCTCTTCTTTTTTTCACTCTCTCTTCCTATCCCTGGTAAGAGTTTGCTTCTTATATTGAACTTGACGTCCCTAACCCATTCGTGATGTTGCAAGTTCGTCTTCAACCTATGTTTTGAGAAGAGTCATCCTCAATCTTTCAAATTTATAACAAGTTGGTTTTCACCTAGAATTAAGCTATATGTACATTCTCCTTGTTATTGACGTTCCTCCCTATATGTCAAATTCAGGTCAGTGACGTGATAGGGTATTTTAGAAATCAATGGCTACGATGGATTCCTTGTGCTAAATTATATAGTCAGCGGAAGAAAACTAACGCGATGTACTAAATTATATAATATACGTAGCAATGTGCAGTGGAAGAAAACTTACGCCGCTGTACTAAATTATATAATCTAGATTAGTTATCTTTGAAGCGCAATTGATGCAGGTTGCGTAAATTGTAACCAATCTTTCAATCTATTATAGGAAACGTGAAAACACGAGAGAAGTTGACAACTTGATAATTACTAAAAAGAATTCTACATTATGAAATCATACTCGATTTTTCTCCTTCCTTTGATTACAAAAATTCCACGAGTCTAATCAATTAAAAATTGCGAGACTCCAAATTGGACTCTTGCACTTGGATTTCAAAGTGGGGATATTCATTCGGTCAGCATTCGGCAAGTACAAGATAGAAAAGTATAAATATTTATTTATTTACTTTAATTAAAAATAGTAATTTATTTCATAGTGCATGGAAAAATGAGGAATGTGACTTAACTCTTCAAAACACTTGTTAATCCGTTACCATCGATGATTTGGACATCAAATATTTGTTGATTTGTTGGGAGTATCGAATAATTGAAACAATTGAGATATGTTACATACTGAAATGTGTGTGTTATTATCTAAAGTAAATTAGTCAATAAAGTGATCCACTAAAGATGAATTTTGACTAATGTGTATTGAATTTCGTGGAATTAAAGTGTAGAGACCGGAAGTTTGTTTTAAATTGTTGAGGGGCCGATTTAAAACAAATGAAAGATAATGAATGATCATTATCTTATGAATATATGGGTTATGATCCCCATTTTGAGTGCGTTCTTCAAGGTTTCTACATCCCCATCCATAGAAATCAAGATTGAAGTGAAGTTCACAAATCAAATTGGAAGATCGTGATCCTTTCAGGCTAACAATCTAATTATCATGGATTCAAGTATGTTTTATGCTTATGTTCATTTTCAGATTTCAATATGGAGATGGATCTAGGGTTTTTATGTGAAAAGGATTTGAATAAAGTATATGGTTTGATTATTCCTTTTCAATTTTTTCTATCAAGATACCCACAAATTTTTACATAAACAAACAAAAAACAACAAATTAAAATTTAATGGATATATTCAGACTACATATTTTATTAGTTGCACAACATTTTGATTACGCTCAATCTTTTCGATTATACTCAATATCCCCCAATCTTTACATATTTTAACACTTATATCCCAAAATTTTCAACTTAAATCTCAACTCTGTAGCGATTTTGTCCTAAAAGTCCGATGAGACAACATAAAACAACTTATTTGCAATGAGCAAATTTTGAGAACCTTAATTATCTATTATAATTTGGTGCAATAAATAAAGATTGCGTTGTGAATACCTAAAGTTGTGCTAGTTGGTATTTGTTGAAAATTTTTACCGGAAATATAGAATCTGAAAGTGGAAACATAAGTCATTGTTCTGTGGTATAAAATGTGTGATTGAAAAGTTGTGAAACCCATAAAATTTGTAATTAAGATTAATTGCTAACTTTGACTTCACCAAAAAAAAAAAATAAAAAAAAATGCACCTAATACTGAACTAGAAGCTCAATAGCCTTAATTTTTATCAAATGCGTTACAAGTGTATTCCTTTTATACAATGTATTACTCCAAAAAGTCTATAAACTTGATGATTCCAAGCCTAAAGTGTAATATTATATATTCTATATAGTATTAAATTGGGCGTGAAAATATATAAATATTGGATATAAGATTAATATGGACATGTTTTACTGCATTCCAAAACATAGGTCAATAACAAAGATATTTTATGATCTTTCTCCTTTCCTTAAAAGGAATTGCATCCTTAACGACATCATAACAAAGAAAAAGGACAGTCCTTAAAAAATGTCTTGATGTTGATCAAGATTTCATCAATTAAATAATAAAATAAAAAATGGAACAAATCAGTTTACACCAGTGGATCACACATTATAAAAGTGACTTATTAAGAATAAGTCCCGATGCATATTTGTTACATAGTATTGGATACAACTGACAATACAATGAACAACAAGATTTAATCCTTCATATAAAACATGTCATAACTGTAAAATTGAAGTTTGAAGGGGAACTCTTCTGATATATCAGCACAAGGACACAGAGATTGTTGCTACAAATTCCGGGCAGCTGTTGTGTAGTATCTACGCATCAAATTCCATTTCTTTGCCAGCTTTTTCTTTGATTCCTTGCATGAAATGCTCAATGCAAGCAAAATCCTCCCTTGAAACATCTTTAATTTCAACAACACAGCATCAACGAGACATGTTTGAATTCTCTAATGCTCCACCCAAAATAATATTTGCAACCCAAAAACAATATTAATGTTAGTATATCGTACTCAAACTACGCAAAATTTATAAATAACCCAATAAGTGCAGTTTGGTGTGCAGCATTAGATGTATTGGACTACATAACAGAACATTCAAAGTTTTCTAATCCACCGTAAGAAACTTGCCATTATAAACAAATAAGAATATGTTTTGAAGTAGTTATATGATCCAGAAATCAAGAAAATAAAACCTTGCTGTGTGATGTAAATTAAACCCAGAAATTCTTTAAGCCTATAAACTGGAAAGAGTATATATAGTATGACTACCTTGAAGGGGGAAATTATTGAAAATACCCCAAATTCAACACTACCCTTTCCAAAATACCCTTTGACTATTCAAAGGTAGTAAACTACCAAAAATACCCCTAAATATAAGATTTACAACCAAGGTAATCATAATATGAAGAAAATAGCAATTCAGTCCTAAAAGATTTATTTTAATCTTAAAACAATTATTTCTTTTCAAAAAACTAACCAAAACTATGACTAATAATAAGATGAAAAGGCCTAGATCTAAAAGAGGTCCATATAAAATTAAGACGATTGTAAAAAATAAAAAAGAAATTGAATTTGAAAATGAAATCGATAAAATAGGATATCAAGAACAATTATATGCTGCTCAAGAAATATTAAAATGTTTTAAAGAAAATTTAATAGAAAATTTTGCCAGAGGAATTATTAGATCTATAATTATAAAAGACATACAAGATATAATAGATAAATTAGAGAAAAGGAAGAAGAATATTACAAAGTATAACATACCTCTTGAATCAAATATAGATATAATAACAGATCTTGATATTATGAATTCTCAAACATTATTAGACTTTGAAGATTTAATTAAAAGCTTATAAATGAGGAAACCTATTACAAATAGATTATCACAAGAATATAAGAAAATAAGTTTTAATTTAACTTTGAAATTTTATATATCTATAACTAATAATAGATTAGAATTTGATAAATTAAAAGAATACATAGAATATACGACTATTTAAAGATTAATTAGATTTTAGATTTTAAGTTTTATTTGATTTTTGTTCGCTCTAAGTAGCACCCCCAGTAGATGGTATCAGAGCCATAGAGATCATGGACATTACAATTACAAAAACAGACTGGTATTACAAAATAGAAGATAGTAAAAGTAATATATTTTTAGAACATATTCCTAAGAAAATAAAAACAATAACGTTAATAATAATTAAAGATTTACCTCAAGAAATAAAAAAACAAATTATAGATAACCTTATAATAGGAACATTGAAAGATGAATATATATATGAAAAAATTATTATCGAACTAGAAAAAGAAGAAATGATGTTATATTGCAAAGATTATGAGTAATAAAATTATAAAAATAGATAATTATTACACATTAGAAACAGAAAGAGGAAGTTATATATTTTTAAAACCTATACCCGATAAGCTAAAAATAATAACATTAAGAATAATTAGAGAATTACCTATGGAAATTAAAGCACAAATATTACATAAACTAATTATAGAATCAATAAGAGAAAGATTTATATATGAAAAAATAATAGAAACTTTTGAGGAAGAAGAAATCAATTTATATTATAAAGAGAAATATGAATCAGATGATTTGTAAAAACTATTAATGGAATTAATGGAAGTAAAAGAAATTCTAGATAAAAAATTAGTAAGAATAAGAGAAATAAATCTACAAATACAAGATGAACTTTTAAAACCTGGAAATATAACAAACTCACAACAAAAACAAATATTAAAATTAAAACAAGAAAGGTATAAAATAAGAGCAAGTTATTACGAAAAATGAAAGAATTAACAAATAATAATTATGTAAAGCAAAGATGTGATAAAGTAATAAAAGATTGTAAAGATACTGAATGTAGAACATATTACTTATGTCAATCAAAGAGAAGATAAATGTCGATTGGTGAGTATATAGAAGAATTAAAAACACTAATAAAAATATTAATAGATGATGTTCAAAACATAAATAATGAATAAAAGAAGTAAGAAATGATATTTATATTCTAAAAATTGAAGTAAGAAAATTAAGAGAAAATAATAAAGGAAAAGAGAAAACAATAGACAAAAAACTTATAGAAAAAGAAATGTCTAGAATAGGGAAAAAACATACTGAACAAAAAAATATAAGAATAGAAGCAGGTAGTATGGATGATGAATTTAGGAAGAAGATTTTACCAAAAATAATAGAAGAAGAGGAAAAAATGGAAAAATCTAAAGAAAAAGCAATAGGAAAATTAGAAATTAAAGAAAATCAAGATGATATAGAAGATAAAGATGAATGAAGAATTAGACTTACTTATAGAAAATTTTGATCAATTAAATTTAGAAAATTTAGATGAATATCAAGTCCTAATGAACACTGGAGGAGGACCAAATAAAGCAGAATCCTCTAATAAACAAGAAATATTGGATCCAGATGAAAGTTATGCACCTATATACATTAAACCATATAGACAATATTATGAAACAATAAGAGATAGACAACCACCTAAAGGAAACAAATACAGAAATAGATTTGAACTAAATGATAATTATGATAAACCTGTCAATCATGGAGGAGCAAAATTAGACTTAGATTGTAAAATAGATATTAAAAAAGCCTTAGAAACTTGGGCAAACTCAATGATATTATTCTTTTTATATAATAAATAATGATACAAAAACACTAATAAAAAGAAATATACAAACAGAAATAATAAAATCAGATAAAGAAGGTATAGAAAGATTAGTAAACTATATTTCAGATGAATTCTTAGGAGAAGATTGGATAAGAAATTTTGATGGAGAAGCAATAAAAGAAAAAGAAAATGCTAGGATAAAATTAATAAACCTAACAATATGTGATATGTGTAAAATCAAAGAATACACATGTGAATTTAAAGAATATTATTATACCCAATTTTATAGTAATGAAAACCAAGATGTATATAAAGATATGTACTATAATAAGCTACCAGGAACATGGGGACAATATTTTAAGATAGAATTTGAAAAATTTATTAAAGAAAATCCTGAAGCACCTAGATCTTTAGGATCAAGGATAAAATTTTTATTTGAAAGACTTGCATACATATGTCAACAAAGACAATTAATGAAAAAATCAGGAAGATTAACCAAGATATGTTGTGAAGATATGGAAAAACCTACACAATGGGGATGTAATCCTGAAAGAAAAAATATTAAGAGAAAATTCAAAAATAAAAAATTTAGAAAATTTAGAAATTTTAAGAAAAAATATATAAAGCCTAGAAGAAGATATTATAAAAGGAAATATAATCCGAATAGACAACAGAAAAACAAACCTTATAAAAAAGATAAAAGCCAATGCAAATGTTGGAATTGTGGAGAAATAGGACATATAAGCCCTGACTGTAAAAAGAAAAAGGTTAAAATATTACAAAAAGAATATTTAGATATAGAAAGTGAATTAAGTGAAATATCAGATATTGAACAATATTATGATCAAGAAGTATATATAAGCGAATCAGATTCAGAAAAAGATAATGAATCTGAATCTGAATAAACGAGATTGAGGAAATAGAAAGAGATAATATAGATAAACAAGAATACGAAGGAATAGAAGGTTATGGATTAAAAGTAACATTTGATAATAACAAATTCAAGAAAATGAGAAAATTATCTTTAGATTTAAAAATAGGAAAATGGGAAGCCTTAGATAGAATATGGAAAAGAGAAAGAATAGCAATAAATGAATATCATAAAATTGAAAAAGCTATAAATGTTAGAACAACTCAAGGAACACATAAATTAAATATTTTAACAAGAAATACAGTAGATGAATTATTAACAAGGATTAGTAAAAAACAAGGATAAAAAATTCAATATGTTTATTTAGCAGGGATACAAATAATGTTTAAATCCTTATTTAGAGAATGAATAGATTCACCTTTAACCGTAAGTTTACATGATGGAAGAATAATAAATTTAAAAGATAGCCATTTAGGAACTATAGAAGGAAACTTGGCATATCAAAAATTAATATTTACTTGTTACCCAAAATATTGTGTCTCAATTACAGATAAGAACTTCAATGAAGTCTTAGGACTACATTTTAAGTTACATAGAAATGATATAATGGAACCAGGAGACAAGATTATGACTATAGAATATAGAGCTTTGTATACATTTACTAATTCCAATTATGGAAATATATACTCTAAAAAACCATATATAGAAGTTCACAAGGAATGTAAGGATATTAGTAAAATAATAGAACCAAGTAAACAAATAAGTTTAATTCCTAAAGAATATGAATTTAGTATACTCAAAGATAAATCTGAAATAGCAGAAGATAAAGAAGATGATTATTCTGATAAAATAATGTTTAAAGATGGAAGATTAATTAAGAGGTCAACAAGTCTTAAAATACCTAGAAAACATTTAGAGGGAACTAGTAATATAAAAGAAATCAAACTTCATAGAAATGCTGGAAACATGAAGATAGAAGGAGAATATTATAATGGAAGAGATATATATTGAAGGACCAAATATACTAATTGATACAGGAGCAAGTGAATGCCATATAGCTTCAATTAGAAATAAAGGATTAATGACTCATAAAATTGAACCATATAGATATGTAAATTTTGATGGACAAATACATACTACAGAATTAGAAGTCAAAGTACCAATAAAAATAGGAGGAATTAAAATGGTAGTACCATGTTATATGGATAATAGTATGAATACAGATCCTCATATATTATTAGGAATGAGCTTTCTAAATGGATTAAAAGACTATAGTATAAAAAGAGAAGGATTATACATAACACATAATGATCAAACTATATTATGCGAAAAGAGATAAATGAATAACCAAATAAGTTTTCCATTAGCCGTATATATACAAGTTACTATAGTAGAAACAAATATAACAACATGTGCCTTAATAGATACAGGAAGTGATATAAGAATATTTAAAAATTTCTTAATAAAATCATGGAATGAAAATAGTAAAATAAAAATAACAAGAGTAACAGGAGAAAGTACACAAATAATTAATAGCGCTGATAAAGTTAGTATAATACTTAGAAGTAAACAAGTAATAATAAACAAAATATATAGTTATAATAAATTAGATTGTGACATACTATTAGGAAATGACTTTATCCAACAATTTCAATATTATAACAAAATAATTATATGATAATGTTACAAAGACCATGTGCACACTTATTAAAAATTCCAAGGGAATTTAGACCCTATAGAGTTCAGCCAGCCCAGCGTGGTGATAAATGGGAGAAAAAACCAATAATAAATAAAGATATAAACACAAAAATTCTATACAAAAAAGTGCTAAAAGCAGAAATAGAAATAAGTATAGAAAAAATTATAGAACAATTAGAAAAAAACATGTGGAGAAAATCCATTATTATTTTGGAAACCATACCATCCTAAAGCTAAAATAGAACTAACAGAAAATGTTATAATTAGAGTCAGACCAATGATGTATACTATACAAGATACACAAGAATTTAAAACTCAAATAAAAGAATTACTAGAACAAAAACTTATTAGACCAAGTAATGGACCTCATAGTAGTCCAGCTTTTATGGTCATGAAACATTCTGGGCAAGTTAGAGGAAAGGCTAGAATGGTAATCAATTATAAATAATTAAACAAATATACTAAATTTGATGGATACTTTTTACCAAATAAAGAAGTCCTAATAAACCTTGCAAAAGGAAAACAATATTATTCTAAGTTTGATTGTAAATCAGGCTTTTGGCAAGTTAAAATGGAAGATGATAGTATACAATATACTGCATTTAGTACACCTCAAGGTAAATATGAATGGTTAGTAATGCCTTTTGGTTTAAAAAATGCACGACAAATATATCAAAGAAAAATGGATAATATATTTAGAAAGTTTGATGAATTTTTAATAGTATATGTTGATGATATATTAATATGTTCTAATACTAAGAAGAACATAGAAACCATTTAATACAATTCATAAATGAATGTAAAAAGGAAGGAATTGTTCTTTCAAAAAAGAAAGCTATAATAGAAAAACAAGAAATTGATTTTCTTGGATTATCAATAGATAAAAAGGGAATAAAATTACAAACTCATATATCTAAAAAGATAGAAAGTTTTCCAAATAAATTAGAATCAAAAGAACAAATACAAAAGTTCTTAGGATGTCTAAATTATGCAGAAGGATTTATTGAAAATCTTTCAAAAGAGAGACATAAAATACAAGTTTTACTTAGAAAAACAAATACTAAAGGATGGAGTGAAGAACATACAGAAGCTGTTAAATTATTAAAAGAAGAATGCAAAAATTTACCAAAATTAAGATTGCCAGATGAAAAAGATAATTTGGTAGTTAATACAGATGCTTCTGATAAATATTGGGCAGCCATATTAAAAACAGATTTAAATGAAATTTGCAGGTATTCAAGTGGAACTTTTAACCAAGCAGAAATAAATTATACCACTCATGAAAAAGAATTGTTAGCAATTATTAGAGGAATAAAAAAGTTTTCATTATTCTTATTATCTAAGAAGTTTATTGTTGAAACTGACAATTCTAATGTTACAGGATTAATTAAAAATAAGTTGCCAATGGAGCCTCAATATAAGAGATTGCACAGATGGCAAGCATATTTGTCATTCTATAATTTCGATATTATTCATATTAAAGGTATAAACAATTATCTTGCTGATTTTTTAAGGAATATCGAGTTTGGAGATGGATAATATCAAGCAGGAGATATCAGAAATAAAATCTGCGGCAGCATTTGCCAAAGATGACGTCGCCCACCTGACCTATACCCACAAAGTTGGATACCCCTGGCAGGCATTAGCTGACACACCAACCTCTCCCAAAGCTCTCACTTCCCAATGTCAATTATCTCCCCCATACCCCTCACTCCGCACGCTCAGGGTCCGCCCCTCCCCAAACCCCCCAACCCCCCCCCATCTCCCACCACAACGTTACCCCCCCCACCCCATCCTGCAATTAAAACGACCGAATTGTGCTCTTCGAAGCAACAATTAGAGTCTACAAATACCAAAAATACAGGGATTGATGCTTTAGCCAATCTCACACCTACCCCCCTCCCCCCCCTCCGCCTCACCTCAACAGGGAATACAAACAGGTACACAGTGGAAGCAGCGGTGGACCCAGTCAAATAAAAAGAGATACAATCATGGAAAGTCCCCGAAAGGTGACAATAAAAAATGATGATAAACATACAAGGGTGATCAAAATCAGAGCAGATGAAGATGATGAGACCCCTTTAACACCAAGAGAAGAAGAATATAAAGTTTTTGCAAAACCTGTCTATGAACTACAAGATAATGAATCATATTTCATCTCCCCAGGAGAACATGTTTACCCAAGGATGATCATTACAAACGATGGAGACCCTAACATCGTTAAAATGGCAGCAGACTATGGATTCTTGGATTTAATTTATCCAGGAAAAGATTTAAAAGAAATTGAGAAATTTGATGATATCTTTCGAGGAGAAGTTTCAAAATTTGCCAAATGAAGACCAATATATCTTAAATTTTATTCAATCAATCCAGAAATTGATGGAAGGATATATTATCCTGCAGAACATATTATTACAGTCGGATATGTAGGCCGAAATTTCCAAATTGAAGTAGGCCAAAATAGAAAGTCATTGCCAAACATTAACAGATCATGGATGAGATCTCGAAGAGTCTTAGGGATGAAAGTTCTCTACAACATGGCAAAAAATCTATATGATAAAAAATTCCAATGCTTATGCCAATATGAAGGATGGACACTTATGACAAATAATGGAAAGGATAAGTCTACAATTTTAAAAGAGTATATCCAAAAGTTTGATATCCATCAAATCCATGGAAGTCCATCAACTATACAAGAGTCATGCCAGTTGAGGGAATGTCCCACATGCTATCCAAATGAAAAGAGGCCCCGCCACTATGAAGAATCTTGACAAACTCTATATGAAGACAATAGAGGAAAAGAATATGTGAAAGAAAGGTGGACAGCTGGAAGATATAATATAGCTACAATTATGTAGTGAAGAAATTATTGTAATAATAGAACTCCATTAATGGAGTATGATGTAATGAATGATGTAAGAGGCCAATAATCGAGCCTCATGTAGTAGTATAAATAGAAGCCTTTGGGCTAAGATAGAGGCAGAATGAGTTGAGAAAAAACACTTGAGTCCTCATATTGCGAGAAAAAACACTTCTGTCTTTTGATATAATCTTTGTACCAATTTCAGAATATCAATAGAAAATCCATTTCTTACATAGAAGAATGAATTTCTAATCTTCATTCCCATAGATTCTTGATAGATCTAATAAGAAATCTCTTTCTTATTTTAACAACAAAAACAGTTTTTCTTTAATCCAAGTCTAGGGATTTGTCCTTAGAAGCGACACAGTGAAGGCAAGAAGCTGAATAGCAAGGATTCCGTTAAGGCAGGAGGCCGTTGAAGGAAACAATTTGCACATTCAGAGCCTGAAGGTCACTCGATTCTAAGAATAAAGAGCCAGATTAAAATTAAGGTAGAACTACTATTTCTTGTTAAATTTTGAAAGAATTTCTTAAGATCTTAGAGAATCGCAGGGATTATAAATGTTTATGATTATTCATGATGTTTGGATTACTGTCTACCATGATGTTTATATTTTATAATATTATGATGATGTTTATATAATATCCAGTTATGCCAGGATATACAGTTAAAGGATTAAACGATTTATTAAAAAGAATACTTGGAAAAGTAGAAAATCTTATATCCCAACTAAAAAATACAGATGAAATATCTGAAGAATATATTAGACTTATAAAAGAATGTGAACAAAAAATAGCAGATTATGATAATATATTAGATTTATACTTTAATCAGAACATAAGAAATATAGAAGAACAGATTAGAAACCTACCCTAAAATAGAAGGACATGTCTTGCAATAAAGAAACCTATTTCATTAAGGATAAAATTGACTTTTTAACAGAAATCCTTAAAAGCCACTATTCACAGGCTATTTTGAAAATTCTCCCGTAAAAAATTTAATTTTTTAAAAGATGACAATCAGGCCTGAAATTTTTTGGGCTCAGTCAAAGTTGCCGCCCGTAGTATACACTGATACACAGTAGAGGGGCAAAAAATGAAAATACGCAAATTGAGCAAGAAATCAAAATATTTCTAGGGCTTAATCATTCTCTCACTCATTCCCGCTATTTCCTCTCTCTCTATCTCTCTCAGATTTTCACTCGCGTATATTCACTCTTAGACAAATCTATATTTGTAATTTCGAAATTCAATTTGTTATTTTTGTAGTCATTGAGGAGCCATGAAGAAGAAACCCTAGCGCTTGCATAAAATCGTAATTTGGTTAATTTGCGTTTAATTCTGCTAGAAGAGGCGTTAATTTTGAGGGGGATTTTTGTGTTTTTTTTTTCTAATTAGTGTAAAGAAGATTGGAAAATGGAAGGAATTCCGATACCAAGAACTGTAGAGGAAGTCTTCAATGATTTCAAAGGCCGTCGAGCTGGTCTCATCAAAGCCCTCACCATTGGTATATCTTCTTAAGGAGCTTTTCATTTTTTTCGTAAATTAACACTGTATTTTTTTACGTGTATGTATATTACTAATATTTATGGATTGCGTTTCTGCATGTAATTACGTGTTTATACATGTACGAGTGTGTGGATACACGTGTCTATGCCTCTCTGTTCTTCTCAACTTTTGTTTAATTAAATTTAGTGGTTCTTTTGTTCTGATGCACGTCTTTGAATTGGGGTTGCAGATGTTGAGAAGTTTTATCAGCTGTGTGATCCTGGTAAGTTATGAGTTCGTTTTTTCTCCAGAAAAAGTTGCGTCCGTTGTGCATGATTAGATCCACATTAATTTCCATTTCTTTTTCAATTACTGTTGTGAATTAAGAGCATTTATTGAAGATTTAATTGCTTTTTTTTTTTTAATTATCACTATCTGCTCATAATGTACATAGTTTTGGCTTTTTCGATTGTTTTGCCTTGATTTTGTTTCCAGATTGGAAACCTGAAGGCCACGTTTCACTGAAAGTGAGGTTCTGAATCTTGCGGAAAGTTTCAATTGAGTTGCCTGCTTTAAATTTAAGTTATGTCTCTTTTAGTACACGCGTCTCTCCACCCTTTAATCTGTCAGCTGTTGAAAAATGTAGTTTGGTTTTCAACAATTGGACGGTAGCTCCACACTCTGTGGAAAATTGGCAGAATGTAACTAATGTAAATATTTTTTCCCTAAAGGTTTGTAGTCCTGGGTGTTGGGAATCAAAAGTTTTGTCTACTTGGCATAACTTTTCCTTCAGTACTCTTTGCTGCTATGAGGAGCGATTATGTCATTATCGTCTGGTGACAATTCTTTTCTTTAGTGCTTGGTTTCTTTACTAGATTGACGTTTTTTCACCGTTTTATCAGAAAATGTCTAAAGTTCATGATGCTTTTGAGTTCACAATAATTTAGGCTATCATAAGACGCCTATTAAACATTTTTACGTTAGATTGATTATGCTATTTCTGCTAGTAATATTTGAGCTTTTGCCCTCGTGAGGGAGAATAAGTCTCATAACGAGTATTCATGAATATATGGAAAACATGTATTTCACAATCATAAAAACGCATAAAGCCTATGTTTGACACCCTTTTTGGGTTAAAAATTGGTTTTTAAATAGTGATTGATAGAAGAATGTGTGGTTAAAAAAGTAAGGAGAATTTTTGGGTTTATGTGTAATATTATTTTATTGATAGAATGTGTGGTTGAAATGAAGAAAGAGATTGAGAATGAGAATGAGAATGAAAAAAAAGGGGTGTCAAACATAGGCAAAGTCTCAATAAAAAAAGAATTGTACATTCTCATTGAAGTTAATATCACGTTTAGTAAGAAATTTCACACTGGGAAAAAATAATTAGAAGCCTAGAAAAATATTAGCAACGAGTAAAATTCAATAATCGTCCATATCATCATCACTGGTAGGATCTAAATAGTCATCAGCATATTTTACCCCTGACATCCTCCTCGCTACTAATAATGGCTTCCTATTCCCTTTCTTCATCAACACCTCCTAACAATTTTTCCCAGAGTAATTTGCCTCACTGCACTTCACAAGACTTGGTTACCTTTTGCTGTTACATCCTATACCCCGTAAATCAAAAATCATTTCGCCAGTGGAAGATCTTTCTTTAAGGTTGAGGAAGCTTCATTTTTTAAGATATAGTTTTCCATGCCCATTGCCGATACGAAACAGCAGTAAAAAAATTTTTTGTCCATTTTTATGAATTATGCAGTGTGTCCTAACCCAAAAGTAAATAAAGATGCCCAATTATGAGAAGTGCAAAAATCCTCTCCTCTCTTGAGCTGAAAGTTTTTATGATTATATTTTCCAATTCTGGGTTCTGATACAGTACGCAGGTCCTAGAAGTAAATAAAGAAGCTCAAGCTCAATTAGAAGTTAATATCAAGTTTAGTAAGAAATTTCACACTGGGAAAATATAATTAGAAGCCTAGAAAAATATTAGCAACGAGTAAAATTCAATAATCGTCCATTTCATCATCACTGGTAGGATGTTCTAAATAGTCATCAGCATATTTTACCCCTGACGTCCTCCTCACTACTAATAATGTCTTCCTATTCCCTTTCTTCATCAACACCTCCTAACAATTTTTCCCAGAGTAATTTGCCTCACTGCACTTCACAAGACTTGATTACTTTTTGCTGTTATAACCTATACCCCGTAAGACAAAAATCATTTCACCAGTGGAAGATCTTTCTTTAAGGTTGAGGAAGCTTGATTTTTTAGGATATAGTTTTCCATGCCCATTCCCGATACGAAACAGCAGTAAAAAAATTTTTTGTCCATTTTTATGAATTATGCAGTGTGTCCTAACCCAAAAGTAAATAAAGATGCCCAATTATGAGAAGTGCAAAATCCTCTCCTCTCTTGAGCTGAAAGTTTTTATGTCTATATTTTCCAATTCTGGGTTCTGATACAGTATCCAGGTCCTAGAAGTAAATAAAGAAGCTCAAGCTCAACGTAGATATCCCTAAAACTGATATTCTAACTTAAGCCTAGCTCTGTTCTTTTTTTTAGTATGAGCTTGAAAGATACCCGAACCTAGAAGTAAATGAAGTGCCCCCGGGTTACAACCCACCTACCATCCAAACCCACAATAATTAAGATGCAATGTCTCAAGGTGTATGACCTGTGCGAGAGGTGCAAGGTTCACCTCAAGGCTCAGGGATAACAATTTTTTAGTCTACAGTGATTGCTTTTAAGGTAGAAGAGAACTATTTGAAACTTGAAGATAATAAATCAAAACTTTCTGTGCTGTCCTGATTACATGCTATGCATTATATAGTATTGGCACGTTTTTAGACCAGCTTTGGTTTTAGTATTGGTGTGTTTATCTGAAACAATTTGTTGACCCTTTATATGGCTACTGAGGGCTGCTATAGAATTTCATCTTCCATTCTTGGCCAAGAACAAATGGCTGCGTGGACATGTAAAGTGTCCATTATCATTTATCCTAGAATAGAAATACCATGAATTTACAAGTCAACTCTCTGTGTGCTTGTCTTTTGCTTGTCAGGAAGGATTGTTTTGCTGAGTGAAAGAAATGGAATTTAATGATTTTGTATCTTTTTACTGGTCAATTTTCATCAATGCTTAGTCATTTGTTTTTGAAAAATGAATATTAGGCTAACAATAATGTTTTTATGAATGAAAAATATGAATAGAACTTTGATTGTCTTTTATTATGCCTTCATCCCTTTTGTGATGTTCATGATTGAGCTATGATAAATTATTGGTTCTGACAAGTAAATACAAATAAGTAATATGGGTTTGATTGTTGTTTTTGACTACATAGATTTTTATGTACAGAAAAGGAGAACCTGTGTCTCTATGGGTTTCCAAATGAGACATGGGAAGTCAACCTGCCTGTTGAGGAGGTTCCTCCTGAACTACCTGAGCCAGCATTAGGAATAAACTTTGCAAGGGATGGCATGCAAGAAAAGGATTGGTTATCACTTGTTGCAGTTCACAGTGACTCGTGGCTGCTTTCTGTTGCATTCTACTTTGGTGCACGCTTTGGATTTGGCAAGAATGAAAGGTAAGTAATCTTACCTTTTTGGTGAACTTCATTGGTGATGCAGTAACATTTTTTTAGAATAATTTTCTCTAGATTTTGGTTTATAAGTTCAGCTCGACATTTTGGTTAGCTAATTGAACAATTATCATTTTGATTGTGTTATCAGATGTGTTCCAAATGCTTTGTAAAATTAATGATTTCTGTAGATCAAGTCATTTTGTTCTTTTTTATTTCTGATCAGTCTATTGCTTTGCTTATGTTGATTCCTTTCTGACTGAAATTATGTTCCTCTACTATTTTTAAACGTAGATTCTATAGTATCCCTTTCTCCTATTTAGGATGAATTTAACTTAGCTGTAGCTAGTGTTATACGGTAAGCTGATGCATGAATTGTATTATTATGTTCTTCTATTTGTGTACTCTTGGCATGACCACCAGACCTTTTACTTGTGTATGTATGCATCCTCTGAATTTTCCTCATTGCTTGCACTTGCATCCTGAAACTTTCTTCTGTGACTTGCAATTAAAGTCTCTGGATTATGCATACATTTTGTACTTTTTACTTCACTAAAATTTTGCAAGCCATGTAGAACGCTTTCAACTGACGGATCCCTCACTGTACATTATTTTTTCGTGTCAAACTCACACATAATTGTGATGTCCCAACTTTTTTCCTTATAATGCTTGACTAACCAGTCCACAATGAAACTGATTGATGGCTCCACATGTAATGGCTGGCCAATTTCCTTCTTCAAATGGAATCTTCATATTTATAAAACACAGTTTGAGTGCAAAGTTTTGCAATCTAGTGATTCTAAAATTTTGCATTGTTGAGTTGTTGTTTTCTAGAAATGACATAACACAAGAAGATTTTACTTGCGATGTAAAGTTCAGATTGAGGATATTATTCATTCAGTATATCAAGAACTGGTGAATCACTTCGAATATGGGAAGTTGCTTTTTCTGTACTTGTAAAAAAATATCGTGGAGGTCGTTGACTTTTATTGGAATATGTTTTTTTTGCTGTTGTGCAGATACAGTCGCATTGTTTAGAGAGTTTTTTTTTATTTTTTTTTGTCCTTTTTAAGTAGTGAGGGGAACTGATGTAGATTGCAAAACTATCTAGGAGTTCATGCTGTCATTGATAGAAACCATTTGTGAATTTCTATTTATGGGTTGGCTCTTGGCACAAGTGCAAGACTTTCCAACTGTTGTAATTGGCAGTAAAACGTTATGTAGGGGGACCATCTTTCAATTTGAGTTAAAAAAAAAAAAAAAAATTCCTAGCCAGACTTGTGATCTAGGTCTTTGGCCATGCATCCTGCATGCTTTAAGGATTGGCTTTTACTGATCTGAATTTTGATCACTGTTCCATCTGAAAGCTTACAGCATTTAGTCTTCTTGCCGCCTTTTAACAAATGTATCGGTTTTGGATGTTGGCTTTCCACGTTTTGCCAGGAGATTGGGGGACCTTCAGTGTCTGTATTTGTCATCTATTTCTGATTCTAATTTCTAACTTTTATTGGAAATTGACTTTGGCAGGAAGAGGCTTTTCCAGATGATTAATGATGTACCAACTGTATTTGAAGTTGTGACAGGGGCCGTTAAGCAGGTCAAGGACCAGGCAGCCTCTCAAAATAACAGCAGCAAGAGCAAATCTGGTGGGAGAATGGTAAGAGTTGTTTCACACTTTGGTCTTTGGTTTGAGCATGTTGATTTCACTAAGCTTAAAAAGTAATCTTATGAATAGTTTGGAATTTAAAAAAAAAAAGTTATTAGTCAAAATTGAAATAAGTATATTACTAGCAAATGTTTTAACTTTAAAGTAAGGAAAAAGTAAATGGTGACTTGAAAATAACTTCTGCTCACTTTTAAACTAAGCGGAACATGCTTTTCATCACTAGCTTTAATTATGTGCCTTCGTCCGGTTTTGCTTCTTTTAGCAGTCTCGTCAGCCTGATTCGGAGCACAAGGGAGTTAAGATTTCTGCACCCAAAGATGAGGAGGAGAGTGGAGAGGAAGAAGAAGACGACGAACAGGGAGCAATATGTGGAGCTTGTGGAGAAAGCTATGGTGCTGATGAATTCTGGATTTGCTGTGATGTGTGTGAGAGATGGTTCCATGGAAAATGTGTGAAGATTACACCTGCTAAAGCTGAACACATCAAGCAGTACAAGTGCCCCACTTGCAGTAACAAGAGGGCTAGAGTTTAATCTACCATTTTAGAAGTCAAATCGAAGGTGACAAGCTCAAGCTTATAAATTTGAATACATTCTGATGGGATCGAAATGTTGTGAACTTCTTCAGATTCCTATTATTCGAACTTCTACTTGTAGTTTAGGGATATTGGTGAAGAAAATTGTGCTTTTCTTGTGTGTGATTTTGGAGACATTTTACCCCTTGTGGTCTTGTAGTTCTAACATGTTTTACCTTGTTAAGAGTTAACCTGCGCGTCTCGGGTGTATTGTTCTCAGATTCATTTACTTGTAGCATCTATCCACGTCGCCTCATTGGGTCTTAGCCTTGAACCCCGTCACCAAGTCTGTTTTTGACCATAGCCTTGAACCAAATCACCTTGTCTCAACTTCGCCCCTCAGTTCCAAATTCAAATAGCCTTGCATTCAAATTCGCAACGCTCCTCTCGGTCAGTTCATTGGACATGTTATGCAGTTCCTCTTAGTAGGCCCATATCTCCTGTACATAATAATGTGTGTATGTCCGCACACAATCGGTACACAATTTAAAAATTGTGGGCAAGCTCTTATCAATGATTAGTAGGCAAATGCATCAGGATTCACATTTCATTTATGCACTTGGTCAAATAGCGTGCAAATGTGCAGTGGGAATAGTACTTGAGTAGGCAGGTCAAAACAAACACCGGGTTCGGTGGGCAATGTGGAGAATTGACAATTATACATTATTTGACAGTATAATAAAATTTAGAATAATATTATTTACGTGGCTATGGGCATGAGATCAATCTTGATATCATCTAATGGTATTAGTGTTACAATATCAGTTTAGGCGACCTTATGTGATAAGTTCAATTAAAAATAAAATTGTGTGATTCGTTAATATCATTTGGTACCTCTTAGATTGGTGGTGTTGTAATAGAAGTTAACTACGTTCCTGTTTGACAAACATTATTTGATTTTTTTTTTTTTTAAGTACTCATTTTGTACCAAACAATCAAATAAAAAAATATTTTGTACATAAATTCAAAACATTTTTTTTCAATTTTTTAACCACGCGTTATCTTAGAATCACTGTTCAAAACTCTATTTTTCCCCAACAATAGTTGTCTAAAAGGGGCTAAATAACATTGCTCTAAATCTTCTTTTAGTAATTTAGATCATGTTTGAACTTCAATATTCTAAGAAAGTGATTTTTTTAGAATGTTTGGTTAAAAATAGAGAGATTTTTTGAATTACGTATAAAATTATTTTATTGGGAGAACGTATGATTGAAAATGAGTTTGAGTTACAATAAATTTGAAGGGATGTGGCTCGAAGAGGAACTTAATTCTTGTTAGAGATTGATGCAGTAGTTTCCGAATTCGAATAAATTTACTGTGTTAAATAGTTCTTAGATACATATGAACCATTTTATGTAATGAATCTTCCTAGCATATTGTAAGTATTCGAGGGGTACGCGTGATATGACACTTGCAGCATGTTCTATGCTAAAAACAATGACAATTATTCATCACTTAGTGCTGATGTTGTGTGTATAAAATCTATATATTGACTTGTATCACATGGTCATGAGGAAGAGAGAGATCTTAATAATGCTTCTAATTATGTAATGTTTTGTTAGTTACAAAACAATCTGGCAGACAAAAATATTAGTGAGATTGGATCAAAAGAGATGTGGGATCCTCATGATGTTGAAAGGTATGCCCTCTTCACATGCCTTTGCATTACTAAATGGACTCGATTACGATATAACACCCTCTATCTCTTTTAAGTTGAATGTTTTAAGTCAAGACATCGAGGACGTCGAGACAAGATTAGTAGATGTAGAAGGAAAATATGATTGTTAATTTATTTTTATTTTTTTATTAGAATCTATGATATTTTACTCATCGGAAATTACAATTTTTTTTTTTTATAAAAAAAAAAAAAATGTAATGAAATGGTTGCTCTTCTCCCTTACTTTAGAAAGTGTGTTAATGTCTTTATTGACCTTATATTAACTTTTATAACAAATGTATATGGATAAAAAGTGAAAAAGATACCATCTCTAGTGGGTGGGAATCAAAATTAGATTCTTTTTAATAGATTTTGATAAAAGTTGATGAAATGTGTAGCTTATAAGTTGTAGGACTCGTGAAATATGTGGTTAAAATTAATTGTTAACTTGACTTGAATGCCACATGGGCATAATGTCAGAGTCGGCTCAACTTCTAGATAAGTAAGGTGGTTTTCTAGGGCTTCACCTTCAGACAATATGCTGACAATTCATCCGAAATCCCTGACATATATTATTTTTTATTATAATCATCTAAATTATCGTCGATATAAATTTTGTTGATAATCATTTGCTCTATTTGATTTTTTATTGTTGTTTATGAAAAGGTCCGTAACTCTGGCTAAGGACTCCAAATTACTCGAACCACCTGTGATAAATGTAAATCATCGTGTAATCTTTATTAAGTAAATCTTTCGCAAGGGGAGCAAACATACAAATATTCATACTAATAATTTTTAGTGAAAGTTAGGATGAGTTTAACTACAAATAATCTCTCAAGCTCATCAAAAGTAAGAGAAAAATAACAAGTTAAGAAATTTGATCACGCGTAATACTTTTTTTTTCAAACGACATCTAATCCATTCTCTCAACCAACTCTCCTAAGATTTCTAAATCATTATAGAGCATAATTGGAATCATTAAAACTTGTTCATATAGAAAATCTTGTTTCTTCCAATTTTAAAAAAATATCAAATTTGATTTGATAGATCACAATATAGCTTCTCTAGAAAAGAAAAAAAAAACACACACACACACACACAAAAAGAGAAAAAAGTGATTGAAAAATTGACAGTTCAACGCGTTTTATTGTTTACTTATATTCCAAATTCATGTTATTGAATGATTACCTTTACAAAGTGAATAATGATATCTTGTTTGTGGACTTGTTGACAAGATTGAGCAACTAGTTTTCTTTTTCTTTCTTTTGGGATTTTACACTTTTTCACACGAATGTTTTTTAGGTGAGAAGATCATCATGCACAATCATGTTGACGATAAGTCTTATAAACTTTATTAAATTGATTTTTTTTAAAATAAAAAAATTAAAACATTGTATATGTTCGAAAGACGTGCAATGTGTGATATTTGACGTTCTAAGTTAATAAATATACGGACCGATTAACTAGTCAATGCTAAGAGCAATATTTTTCAATTGACCGATAAAGGCTCGTGTTGGCTTCGTCGCCCTTTCATTAGTAAGATGAATCGTGAATACTACGCGGATATGAGAACAATTGATCATGTCTAGACAAGCAAAAACTAACATGGGTCATAGTAAAGGCATCCAAAATATCTTGTCGGAGGAATGCGATTTAACATCACTGCTGTGTTTAACATCAATTTAGGTGACAGTATATAGGTGATACTGAATAATGGATTCATTCAAACACAATGGCACATGAGCGTGTTCGGTAGAGATTAAAACTCAATTCAAAATTGAAAATATAGTCGTTATTGGGTCCCACTCTTCTAATAAAAGTCAACAATAACGACTAGTTTTTCAATTTTAATTCGATTTTAATCTCTGTCAAACACCCATATGACTTATTGAATGTGACACTAGCACCACTAGAATTAAATATCATTATTCCATTGTCTATAGACGTTCATCGAATTTCACTAGAAGTCTACATTTTTAACAAATCCTCCCAAAATGTGGAATTTAAGATATTGGATAATACTGTTGAAAAAGTGGTAACTATCCTAATTAACTATTTCTAACACACGAAAAAAAATACATAACCACGTACACTATCAAATTAATTCCCCCACTCTTGTAATCACTAACCTGCTAGCTTGATATCGAAGTCTCGTTAGTTACTATTTACATCAGTACTAACTAAGATTCGTGTAGAAGCTAATTTACAATTTATCTCTCTCGATTATTATTCGTGCCTAATGAAAATGGAAGATGCTGCGTGTACCAAAACACTTACATAATGTTTTACCTAAACAACACGCGGTGGCCCCCTATTTGGTGGGGGGGGGGGGGGTGGGGGGGGGGGCAGTCTATTTGGTACAAATAGATAAATCCAATTAAAATAACTCAAATATTTTTCCACTTCTACGCGAATTAGTTAGGTTTTTTTTTTTTTATTTCCGAGTACGGGCTCAAGAGTTTGACCCAAAAAAAAAAAAAAAGAAGAAGAAACAAATGAACATATACCACCAAGTATTATTCCAAAATTTTGAAGGCAAAGTATAGTACTTTTAACCTATAATTATTCAATGTTATTGAGGTAAACCCAAGGCTCCACAGAAGAATGCTGCCAAGTAATGTTTTCTAATACTTATACTCTATTTTAGCAATAATTGTTCCAGCTCCATTAGCTTGTTTTTATTGCTATAAGTGTACATTGAAATTATTTTAACTACTTAATCGTACTTCGCCGATTGAAAACTCGATGGATTTTAAATTTTGATAGATAAAAATGATGGATCGAATAGAGTGACGTAAAATAACTCACATCTTCATTTCTAAATTAATTAAATTTTATTACTTTAGTTGTTGATAGAAGAAAATGCAACTCGATTAACTTGACTCAAGTGAAAATGAACGACTTAAAAAATAATTTTAGAATAAATAATACTTAATACAAGAAATAAGATTATGCCAAGTTTGAAGCAGAAGACATTATTGCTGGAAAGCCTCAATTATGAATTGATGGCTACAACTTTGTACGTAGTTTAGTTGTTTAATTTGACATAAATGTGTGCCATTATATGCAATGCTAGCAAATAGTAGCTAGTACACCGATATTTTATAGAGGGCCAACTTTTGATTAACTCGTGAGAAAGTATTAAGGGTCCGTTTGGTAGGGATTAAAATCAGATTAAAATTAAAAAATTAGCTGTTATTGTTGACTTTATTAGACGAGTGAAACCCAATAACGACTATATTTTCAATTTTAATTGGATTTTAATCCCTACCGAACTGGCCCTAGAACCTATTCGATGTAAAAATTTTGAGAATAATTTTTAGAGAAGTAATTTTATGAAAAAATGTATAGTTAAAAGTAGGAAAAAAAAATATGGGTTCACGTCGAAAATTATTTTATCGGGAGGACGTGATTGAAAATAATTTTTAAAGAATTTTTTGCAATACATCTTGAATTGTTATCGACACAAACTCCGTTGACCCAAAGTAAAATAATCATAGGTTAAGAATTTGACACGTATCTGACTGCAATTTGCAAGACCCACACTGAAAGAAAAAATAGGTCACATCTCGGTCTTCATGTCAAATTGCTTATTTTCAATTAGGATTCATCGTTTCTATATTCTTTGTGTGTATCTTTTAAAGTGTATGTATCATAGTATAACATTTTTGTCACATTTGTTTTTAGGTGGAATGGTACAACTCATTCATTTACCCCTTTTTTATGGTCATTATTTTAAGAAAATAAAGTTTCGAATAATGAATTTTTTCGGAAAATGTGTAGTTAAGAAATATGGAAGTTTTTTGAGTTTGCGTATATTTTATTGTATAAATATGTAGTTGAAAATCAATATAAAAATTAAAGAATTTTTGAAATGATGATGGTCAAACGAGGCTCATTTCTTCCCTAAATAAGAGACAAATGGAAGAACCAACTTTTAATTAAAAAGCCCCTTTCTTTGGAAAGTGCATACAATTCTAAAAATATTTTTTAAATTAATTAACGAGTACCGATGTTCATTTTATATTAAGCGCAAATGACTTGTCATATTAATTCGTTTGGGAATAGCATACTTCAAATATTGAGATCCATTGTAAAGTTTATTCACCAATAAATTAATATGCCATGTCATGCTAAGTTTTTGTTTTGTTTTGCTAAAAATAGATTTTTACTGTATTTTGATAAAATTGATGAAATAAATAATTGAAAAATTGATAAAAGTTACGGTCTCATAAAATTTATGATTAAAAAAAACGAGTTTTAAAAATGGGAAGAGACTAAATCATTCCTCTACTTCTCCTGCACATATTACGTGATAGCTACACAATTACATGAATAATGCTAAGTGCACATTTCATTGGAGTTCAAAAACTTGTGGGTGGAAAAGTGTATTTTTTTTTTTTAAATGTTCAATTGTTTATGTCACGTGGTACAATATCAAAAATAATTTAAAAAATAATGTACAAGTAGCATAATTGTAATCACGTATGACTACAATGTTTTGATACCAAGGCAAACACAAGAGTTCAATTATTTAGTCCATGTTTGTCTTTCATTATTTCAAAACTATTTTTCTAGTTATTCATTTTCAACAACACATTCACACAATAAAATATTTTACACGTAATTCTAAAGTTTTTTTATATTTTTTAACCACACATTCTCAAAAAATCCACTATTCAAAATAATGTTTTTTCAAAAAATTGCAACCAAACAGAGGCTTAACGTATTCACCTCATGAAAGTATTCGTATATTATGAATGAACAAATAACTTTGAAATGACATATACGCATCTTGAATTAGATGAAGATTTTGAATTTCGAACTAAAAACTCTAAGTCGATAAGAAAAATATTCCAATTCTATATTAATTAAAATTTTAGCACCTATTTAATTAAAAGGATTACTATAATGTCACACATATTAACTTTTTAGCTATTACAAGTTCGATTTTCACATTCTCTAATTTTAAAACCAATTGAATCTTTTATAGACTATTAGTAGTGTTAGGCAATCTCCAACCCTGCACCAAATCTTACACCATTTTACACCAAATTTTGCATCAAATTGAAAACCATCTTCAATCCATTACACCAAATGAATATTGTTTAATAATTTTCTTCAATTTTTTTAATTCTTAACAATTTATTTATCTCGAAATTAATTCATTTATTTTATTACTAGATAAATCATTAAATTAATAATTACGTTTAGTTAACAAAGATATTGAATTCATTAATAAAATTCAATTAATAAAAATTAAGAAAATTAAGAAAATGTTAAATCGTAATATTAAAAAAAGAGCGTAATACGTTTCGAATCGCAATATCATGATATTACAAAGTTGAAATAGCAATCACAATTAATTATTTTTGATTAAATGATTAAAATTTATTACGATTGAAAGTAGTAGTAATTATTAAATTTATAATTAAAATTCATTGTATAACAAAATGGACATATATACCATTAACAAAAATTGGTGCAAAGTGGAAGAGAAGGGTAAAAATGTATTTAACCATTTTGGTGCAAAAATGGTGCAATGGGTTGGAGGAGATTTGTACCAAATTTTTGGTGCAATGAAGATGGGTTGTAGATGCTCTTAGCACCTCAAAAACCTATTTAATTTTTGTTTTGAGTCTCGTTATTAAAAAAAAATTCATTTTCAATAATACATTTTTTTTCAATAAAATAATTTTACACGTAAATAAAAAAAAATCCTGACTTTTTAACCCCTCATTTTTCAAAAAATCACTATTATAAAACTCATTCTGGGGCTCAAAAGACACCTTAGTATATTGAATTGTAGAAGATTGATGTTTATTTCTCATTTGAAAAAAAAAGACAAGTACAAGACATAAAAATTCATTCATATAATTGACCCCACTATTCAATAATCTAGTTTTGGACCATTTCCAGCTGCCCAATGCCTCATTGTTTTCACACTTTCGAGTTTGAATTGCGAGTGAAAAGTTCATGAAAGTACACATACTTTCACAGGAAATGAAAGGATAGGAATGGCAGTTTCTGTGGGGGGAAAAAGGACATTTTCTTAAAATCTCTATCAATCCCAATTCGAGTTTAATAGGTTCATACGCGATTGCGAAAGAACTCATTTTCGACTTGTCGTTACTAGAGGTGCCTTGGTTTGACACATCCAAAATAACAAGGCGTGATAATACTTAACACATCAAAGTCCATGCATAATCTAGTTTATGTAATTAACTTTTTTGAGAGAAAAAAAGAATGCAAAGAGCCAAACGCAACATGGCTCTCGTTTCCAAACGTTCTAACCCACAATAAAATCTATCATGAACACGAACATGTTTGGATTGAACAATCAAGAACCTCATTTACGCATCTTACCTGATCTTTTTCAAGTTATTCTAATATTCAGAGCATTATTTATTTTTAAAGGATCACATAAATTATTTCATGACATTTTAAAACAATAGATATTTCAAGAAAACTTTAAAATAAATTATTTAGGCAAGTCAATAAGAAAAAAAAAGGTGATTAAAAATGAGATTAAGCTAATCCAAAGGAGGTGCACTCTAGCAATGATGGAAGAGCGGGGCGGGGGGTGGGGTGGGGAGGGAGTGAAGACAGCAATCAGAAACAAGAAGCTAACCCCACTCATTGCAAGAGAATCTTTGGAGCCACCCCCAAATTTTTCCTCCTTAAGCGGGTCTAACCTTCAAGGAGGGAAAACTTTAGCATTCCATTTATTTTCTTCGATTTCTGCGAAAAAATATATTATTTTAACACTCCATTTTCACAGTTCCCACTCTCTTGACAAAAAAATCCATACTTTGTTCCTATTTCATTCCATCCCCTTCATTCATTAAAACCCTACTGCTAGTTATTTACCATGTAGATTGCTAGTTGTAAACTTTTGATTTCAGCCCACCATTTTTTTAGCCGTTAAAAATTAAGTGTTGCATTAAAGAAGGAAAAAAATCTGTCAGATCTGCCATTTATCGAACAAATCCCACTTGTTAATTTTCACACACGGCTTTTCTTGTCAGTATACAACTTGGTATTGGTTTGTAGTGTAGTATTTTGGTGTTGTTTTGCAGTTAAATGATGTCATCAGAAATGCACGGCGGCGGAGGTGGAGGAATGGCGGGTGGTGGTGGTGGGATTGATCCTAGCAATCTGCATTTGAAGAAAGAATTGACACAAATTCGGAAGGCTGCTCGGGTGTTAAGGGATCCTGGCACCACCTCCTCATGGCGGTCTCCGCTTAGTTCTGTGAGATCCCTTCAGAACTCTGCCAAGCACCACTATGCGCACCACCACAAGAATGGCCGCCGTGAATCAATTGATGGTAATGCCGTTGCTTCTTCCTCAGAACAGTTTTCGCAACACCAGTTGCAAATAGAAAATAATAATACTAGTTATGGTCATATTGCTGATAATAATGACAATATGAATGGGAAAGAGAAAGAAAGGAGGGTGTTTTTGTGTAATTGGAGGAGTCAAAAATCTGAGAGCGGAAGGAGTAGGCAGATTGGGGAGGATGATGTTGAGAATGGTAAGGATGAAGGGTCATCTTGGACCCGGGAAGAAAGTGTGGATGTGGATAGCTTGAGCGATGCACGGAATGGTGGTGGTGCGAATGATTCGAAAAGTGACACTCATTTGAGTGATAGATATGCTTCGGCTATTTTTAAGGGTAAAGACATGGATTTTACACCATCTATCAGGCACACAATTAAGAAAAAGTCAAAGAGGAGGAATAATTCTAACGCCATTTTGAAGCATCATAATGAAAAATTAAGAAAGCAGATTTTAATGAGTAGAGGCACAAAAAAGGCATTGGAGGATTTGACCGGTTTGGGTTTAGGGAGGGATGAATTGGTAAGTTTAGTTGATCAGTCTGATGATACCGAGGATTATTGTAATTCTGAGGATTTAAAAAGGGTGTCTGCGATCTCACCATTGCTTGCAGGGCTCAAGAATAAGGGTTGGGTTTATTCACCGAAGAAGTTGTTGAGGAGTCATCGGAAAGAGGATGATTCTATTTCGTACAGTACCCCAGCATTGTCAACCTGTTCTTATAATAAATATGGCATTAGGAATCCGAGCACTGTTGAGTCTTGGGATGCCACCACAGCATCATTCAATGATGCAGATGATGAGGCAATTGATCAGTTGGATATGCCGGGGCGACAGGGGTGTGGGATTCCGTGTTATTGGTCAAAAAGGTCAACACCAAAATCTAGGGGTGGATATGGTAGCTGTTATTCACCATCTCTTTCCGACACTTTGAGGAGGAAAGGAAGCAGTATTTTCTGTGGAAGTCAAACTATGTACCGAAGAAGGCATTGTCATTCATCTCTGGGGTCGAACAAGAGGAGACTCAGTTCAAGAGCTGCCTCCCAAGGTATTGTTCCTTTGCTTACCAACAGTGTTGAAGGCCAAGGAGGATCGTCTATGGGAAGTGGGAACAGCAATGACGAGCTTTCTACAAATTTTGGAGAGCTTGATTTGGAGGCTTTGAGTCGGTTGGATGGAAGGAGGTGGTCTTCAAGCTGTAGGAGTCAAGAAGGTTTAGAGCTAGTAGCTCTGAATGGGAAAGTAAATGATGAAAGTTCTCCAGAAAATCTGAGAAGCTTAAGCCAGAAATATAGGCCAATGTTTTTTGAGGAATTGATTGGGCAAAATATAGTCATTCAATCCCTCAAGAGTGCAATTTCAAGGGGAAGGATTTCCCCTGTTTATCTTTTCCAAGGTCCCCGTGGGACTGGAAAAACTTCAACTGCAAGAATTTTTGCTGCTGCTTTGACTTGTCTTGCCACTGAAGAGACTAAACCCTGTGGGGTATGCAGCGAGTGTGCCGATTTCATATCTGGCAAGAATGGGTTTCTTAGAGAAGTTGATGGATCCAATAAGAAGGGAATTGATGAAGTTAAAATGCTTTTGAGGAACCTCTCAGTGGTTCCCCCATCGGCTGTTTCACATTATAAGGTTTTTGTTGTTGATGAATGTCATTTATTGCCCTCGAAAGCGTGGCTGGCATTTCTTAGATTTCTTGAGAAACCACTTCCTCGTGTCATTTTCATACTCATAACAGCTGATATTGACAATGTGCCCCGTACTATATTGTCCCGGTGTCAGAAGCTCCTGTTCAACAAAATTAGAGATGGCGACATTGTTACTCGGCTGAGAAAAATTGCAGCTGATGAGAACTTAGAAGTTGAAT
Organism: Fraxinus excelsior; assembly: GCA_019097785.1. Taxonomy (NCBI): domain Eukaryota; kingdom Viridiplantae; phylum Streptophyta; class Magnoliopsida; order Lamiales; family Oleaceae; genus Fraxinus; species Fraxinus excelsior. Next base: position 50,075,096 of record CM032624.1, on the reverse strand, counting down.
CAGATGCACTAGATTTGATTGCTTCTAATGCTTATGGTTCACTCCGAGATGCAGAAACCATGTTAGACCAATTGAGTTTGTTGGGGAAAAGTATCACAACTTCCTTGGTGAATGAGCTGGTGAGTCTAATGGATTCTTCGTTTCTTCCTTATAAATCTACTTATTTATTTTCTTACTGATTTTTCCTACTAGTGATCATGCTATTAATCCGTGTAATGACTTATTGTTCTGATAAAAAACTATTTTGCTAATTGTTGGCATCAGCATACTTTTAATAAGAATTATCACATGGCAAAAAGGTCGAAACGATTATTTTATCGTTTCTTGCATTCTCTACTATTCTTCTTCTGACTAATGGAGTGATGGGAGTGCATTATCAGCTAATTTATTGCAATGCAGATGCTTCAACAATAATTTTATTTATTCATTGAATGATGCATATGCACTTATTTAATGAGCTTTGTTCTCTGTAGATCGGGGTAGTTTCTGATGAAAAATTACTGGACCTTTTGGAGTTGGCCATGTCATCAAACACTAAAGAAACAGTGAAAAGAGCCAGAGAGTTGATGGATTCAGGGGTTGATCCAATTGTTTTAATGTCTCAAATGGCGACCCTTATTGTAGATATTATTGCTGGAACTTACCCCAACATTGATGCCAAGAACAATGATTCTTTCTTTGGAGGGAGAAGTTGTAAGTGCCACATTTTCATGCTTCCTTAAAGTTGCAATTTACATTGTTGTAAATTGATCCCTGTAATTTAAATTTCACGTGGTAGCGCACCTAGCTAAATAAGAATTTGGCAACTTCTGGATAGTTGGTGGTATATTAGCAAGTATTAAGATTAGCGTTCATGTCCCTTTGTGCTACTTGTTCTCTAAGGAGCCAATTAATTCTACTGACAGAACACTTAGTTGAGGATTAATTTTAGCAGCAGTAATTTTCTTTTCCTTGCATAAATATAATGCTCAAGTGTAAGTAATGTTTCTCTAATTTGAGGTTTTTTTTCCTCCAAACATCAAGGCATCTGCTTTATGGATGCATGTGGTTGGCATATGTGATATCTTCTTGGTCCTCTCAAGTTCTTAGTTGATTGGTTAGAGATTTAACTTTCATCCATAGTTTTTTCAACTCTGTTAGTACTTAGACATCTTGTGTTGAATCTTTTCAGTTCATCATAAAAAACTATGTAATAACTTTCAAAACCAGATCCCTTTGACCCATCCCAGCAGCATTTTCTTTGTTGTAGATAAATGTCTTGGGTTTGCAGTATTTTCTTGTAACTATGATTCCTTGTCAATTAAAACATCTTCATTGAAGGTGTAAAATTTGGAAGAAACATTTTGTCAGCATTGTCTTGTGAGACTCTGGAATTGTTTGAACTTACGAGTCTGTGATTCATATGAATGCGGAGTTCTTACGGTCATGTGTTATTTTAGCTGTAATAAAGTGTGCTACTATAGCCCCCCCCCCCAAAAAAAAAAAAAAAAGAAAAAGATGAAAACTGCTTGTCATGTGACTTATTGAGGGATTCTTTGTATCTTTTTAACAAATTCACTAGCAGTGTATGAGTGAACACAAACTTCTTATTGCCTCCAAAACAAAGCGAATCTTACAAGGAGGTGAAGAACCATGGCGATCTCTTCTTATTAACCCTTCAAAAAATGGTGTTATCGAATTAAACATACTATGAAAAGATGAAAAGCTTATATGAAAATCCAAAAATTAAAATGACTCCAGATTGGGCGCTGATTGTTAAATTCATTTTCAACCAATGTAAATGCAAGACTTTCCTGGGTACCATATTGGAGAAATGGTGGGGAGGGAGAGAGCGGCAGTGTTGGGCAGATGGGGTGCAGTGGGTGGGGTGAGGTGAAGAAGATAATGAATTGGAGAATGCCTCTTTTATTACGGGTACATTTGACATTTGATGTATAAGGTAGACCTATTACGAAACATTTAAGAAGTGGGCTGTTATTCACTTTGACTAGTGAAAATTGAAAAGTGCCCTTTTAAAGAATTCGTCTACTATAAATGACCTAAACATGTCTTTTGTGCTGTTTGCTACAATCTACATGTAGAAATAGTCAAATATCTATACAATACACCTCCTTCACATAGACAGGAGTCGGGCTTTATTTTCAGGTTTTGTTGCGCACATCCTTTTCTGCCCAATTTGGCATTATCTGCGTTTCAATATTAGCTGTTGGTAATTCTTAGAATGGTTTACTCTGTCCTGCATTTTTAAGCATAATGAATATCATTTCTTTACTATATACTGCAATTTTTATTGGATTTACATTTCTAACCGTAGCTAGAAATGCGGATTGATTTTTCAGTGTCTGAAAGAGAATTAGATAGATTGAAAAATGCACTTGCGCTTCTTTCTGAAGCGGAAAAACATCTGAGAGTTTCAAGCGAACGATCAACATGGTTTACGGCAACCCTCTTACAGTTGGGCTCTGTTCCTTCACCCGATCGTACTCATTCAGGAAGTAGTCGAAGACAGAGTTCCCGGACAACTGATGACTATGCAATTTCATTTAGAGAAACTACTGCACAGAACTGTAGATCGGATTCTCAGTTGGCACATAAAAAATCAGGGTCTCCCACATCGTTTCTAAAAGCTGCTCGGTCGGATGTAAAGAGCAAAGAGGATCCACTTCTGCTGACTGATGCTGCCAGTTTCAATTCCAATCCCAATCAAAGCCAATTAATCAACGAGGAATCATTGAAACCTACATCAAGATGCATGGACTCAAATGTTTTGACTGATATCTGGTTGGAATGCATTGAGAGGTGCCATTCCAAGACTCTGAGACAACTGCTTCACTCATACGGACAGCTCGTGTCAATATCTGAAGTCAAGGGTAAGCATTTTGCTAATAGAAACTCAAGGAACCATTGAATATGTGGATTATAATCGTTTAAGTTATATGTGCATGTTTGGGAAGTGATTATAATCTGTTTAAATTATAAACAAATAGAAGTGATGGATAAGTGGGTAATACCTATGAGTCTCATGAATGTGTGAATAAAAAGTATGTTTGACCAATTATAAATAGATTATAAACAGTACTAAACAAGCTATATATGTTTTCTTTCTTTGCTTATATCTACTCTCTTTTCTTTGGCACTTGAAACAGCAGCAAGTTCTTTCTTTTTAAGCAGTTATTTCTCACTATGGATGAATCTTGGAAATCGTAGTTATCTGAAAGTTGTCTTAAGCCCAGCATATTTTGCGATGTGATTTTGGTGACGACATGTTAAATTACTGAATTACTTAAACCTTGTAGATCTTGTTCCTTTCTTTAGTATTCCCTGGTCTTATATCTTCTGTTTGCAGGTGGTATTGTTGCTTACATTGCATTTGTGGATAATAATATTAAAACAAGAGCAGAAGGATTTCTTAGCAGCATCACAAACTCGTTTGAAATAGTTTTACGACGAAATGTGGAGGTCAAGATCATCATGTTACCAGATTCTTTTGGTCAGAAGCAGATGGACACAACCATTATCATGAACCAGGAAAACAAACCAGTATGCTCGAATAAAATTGAAGGTGATATTGATCTTGATTCACGTCGGGAGCCTTCGAAGGTATCAAGAGGAAGCTTTAATAAGTCTGAAGATCATGTAACTGGAGCCTCTGCTGCTCAAAGTCGTAAACTGAGCAATTCGAAAATGAGCAAGTCAGAAATTCCGGAGCAGAGAATTGAGTCTATAATACGTGAGCAAAGATTAGAAACTGCATGGTTACAGGCTATGGAGAAAGGCACTCCTGGATCGTTGAATCGTTTAAAACCTGAAAAGAATCAAGTCCTGCCTCAGGATGGCATAGACCATCAAAATGAAATGGAATCGCTGAATTCTGTGGATTTTCCCTTGCAGCATTGGGAAGATGAGCTGAATCATGAGATCAAAGCTTTGAAGATTAGCGAGGCAATGGCACCCCAGAAGGATCGCACTGTTAAGAGGAACGAGCATTATCCCATCTCTCCAAGCTTGTTGCATAACAGTAGCTTTGCGAGCAATTTCAACGAACATAATATGTGAGTTATCTGACTCGTAATCAAATCTTATGCAAGATAAATAATTTAAGATTTGCAATTTATGAGTAATTAGGTTTAATTGCTTGGTATTTAATCCCATTGCGTTTTAACAGCTACAATAGGTGTAAATCTGTAATTTTTAGAGAAAACAAAGGAATAAATTTGAATATTAAGGCATCTAGAGAATACAGGTGTTAGTTTGAGTCGGCTCTGAGTAATCCAAAATGAGTTTTGAATTCTAATTTGATAAAAATTTGAAAGTCGGCTTTCAGAAGCATTCCATGGAGCTTTGTTTTTGGAGAAACTCAGTGTAATTTAAGTCACATAGGATTTTTACTCCTGTTGGAGATGCTAATATGTTGTCATTGGATGTTGTAGCATTTCAATCACCCTATATATAGCCTCACTTTCTAAGTCACATTATTTTAGGATTTTTACTCTAAAGAGGTGTCATGAAATTATTCTTCTTGCCCGTATTAATGCTAGAAATCAAGATATAGATGAATGATGATCTCTGAGCTATTAAGAAAGGTGACAGCATTATAATTTTGGACCAAATTTATCAAGATGAAATTGACCTTTTCTTCTTGGATTTTTTTTTTCTTTTTTCCCTAATACTCTTTTTGCCGTCTTCATCAGTGGATATGAATCAGGATCAGGAGCAGGTGGCTGCAGTGGGTTCTTCTGTTGGAATAACACGAGACCTCCCAGAAGTGAAAAGGTAGGCCAGTGCATTTGTTTCAACATCTGTATATAGAAAATCAGTTTTTTATTTTTCAAAGAAAAACCTTTAAACATATTTGTTAAACCAGGTTAAACAAGGCGCCCCCATTGGGGTTCACAGAAGTGGGCGTATTTCGTGGTTTGGAGAGTGTGCAAAATCAAGAGCTGGCAACAGATTCAGAAGATAATAGAGAAGGGTAGAAGTTGAGATTTTCAACTTAATCCCTTGTTTATTATAATTATTTTCTGTATTTATTGGCTTAATTGAGCCATTTTTTTTTTTTCCAAAAATTATAAATGAGGGTCAGTGGAGGAAAACTGATGTAAGTTATTACAGTTATGGTTCTGCATTTCTTCAGATCCAGCCAATTTATGGGATCAATATAAGTGAAATGGGGGGCTTCATTTTTCCTTTTAGACTGCATTAAGAGCCTCTATGCAATATTTTCCTTTTCAGATTGAACAATGACAGTCTATTCTTTGGATGAGAGGAAACGGTGAATACTTTTCTTGTGGCATAGTGCAATTATAATTTGTACAATGCAGGCAAACTTGGAATGGGGATAGGCTGTACAAGTCTCCAACCCTGGTTAATCTTTGAAGTACTGTCATGTACGTTAATAAGCATGTTAGATATCCCTCTACAAGTCGGTTTTAAGGGTGGATTTTACGATGGATGCTTGTATGGGCAGTGTCGGAGCAACCCTTCTAAGGAAACTCCCATTGTAGAAGTGATTTTTTGAGAATCCCTTTGAGTGGACGACTGGTTTCATCGAGTCAAATTACCCATAAGGGTGGATTTTACGGTGGATGCTTGTATAGGCGGTGTCAGGAGCAACCCTTCTAAGGAAACTCTCATTGTAGAAGTGATTTTTGAGAACCCCTTCGAGTGGACGACTGGTTTCATTGAGTAACATCACCCATAAGAGAGTTGTCCACATTGAGAACACTTTTCTTTTACCAGTGACTTCTACTCAAAGTGCTTGTAACGCTAATCATTTCTAAGAAAGATGTTCATCATTAAACACTCCCTTAAAGAGGTAAGCTACACAGTAAAGTATTGGCACTGTATTTTCACAGTAATTATGCTCTAGTTTAGCGAAATATGGTACCAAAATGATATTGGAAACATGGCAAAACTAAATGAGGGAACAAATTTGGCGCGAATCATCAATTAATAATGTAGAAATTGCATGAAACTCAAAATTGGGATTATGTTTCCGAGGACCTCTATAGAAATAAGATACAAACAGTTTAAACGAACGCTAAAGGGATTTAATGGGCTGAAACTTCAAGGGCAGGATTCACTTTTCTTGCAGCAAGTAACAAATCATCAGGGGTGGTAACCTGCAAGTTATGCAGCAGCAGCAGTGTTAGTACATTAATTTCTGCTACAGACTGAAGCAAAGTGTCTTTCAGGTCATTGAATATTCTTCTTTATTAAGGTTTCAGATTCTTGCTATCTTATATATCAAATAATGAAGGAAAAGATGATTAAGAAAAACTCAAGACGATTCATAAAATTATTTCACTACCTTGATGTTGGTATAAGATCCTTCGGTAATATATACAGGATGTTTAAGGTGCTCCACAATTGATACATCGTCAGTGACTTCAAGACCTTCCCTGCACAACAAGGAAATCATTCAGAAAATTCAAAAATTATATCTTGGAACTTCTTTTCCAACGGAAAATCAGGACACGAATCACATAAAGGCAAATAAATCCGTTTTTGTTTTCAAACATTCTAGGATATTATAACATTTCGACGTTGGGACCATGTTGCAACATTTTGGCTGTCATAACATATTTGGCCAAGAGAATGTTAAATTTACTTTCTGTAAGTAACTTTTTTATTGCCAAATATGTTTGGATAGGCTACTCTTTTCTCGCTTATAAGTTAAAAAAAAAGTTATTTATTTACACAGTGAAGTAGAGGGGTAACTTATTTCTCACTTTGACTAAGAAAAAGTTATTTATATACATACTTTTATACTTAAAAAAACTAACAAGTAAATAAGCTTAGCAAACACATGCACATAATCAATTGTTGTAATGTTCAAGTTCAACAAATTAGCAACTTTTAACAAACGATTATAAAAGTAAATGTGCAAAAATAACAAGAAAGATAAAGAACACGAGATTTTTCGCCCTAAAGCAAGAGGTTCAAAACAAAGTTCTTAATCCCCTTTTAGCTTCCGCCAAATCGGTAGAAATCACTATATTAACAAGGATCAAACTCTGTTCAAAGATTACACTAGGCACTCAGACGAATCACCTAAAATTACATCATAGAATATAAAACCCTCACAAATCAAGACAGAAATCCACACAAAGATATAGTAAAAGCCATCTAAAAATCATTCAAGATATATACAAGGACTATACAAATATCGATCTATAGAAGGCTTCAAATTTCAGAGTGTAGAACGGAGAAAGGCGAGAGAGTGCGGAGAGAGTTCAAGAGAATGAAAGAATGAGAGAATGAACAGCCACTCAAACTCAAACCCTAGTATAGAGAGAAGTCTCCAGAAGGTCTTCATTCAATGGCCATTGGGTGACACTTGGCGACATCTCAACAGTCCAACTTTTAAGTAAAAATGTATGAAGCTGAAGTCCAAGTAAGAACACGTTTTTAACCAAACAGAACAGGGGCTACCAAGTAATCCACATTAACACTCCAGCCCAATAGCACAAACCAATAAGCAAGCCAAACAGATCAGTCCAATAATACAATCAGCTCGAAATAAGCTCATCATCGTGCCACAATTCTCCACAATTTCCACCTTAGTACAATGATCCCAGTTTCATCTATAGTGATTTTTCCATTATTGCATCATTTGCTCTTATTCCTGATACACAAATCAGCAAATATCAATGTTCAGCTAACTTAAATAGTCTAAAAACTTATTTAAAGGCAGTATTTTAGTTCCAACATCAGCAAGGTTAAAATGAGTGGAAATTTTCTTAAGTTTTACAATACCTTGTGAGATAACATATCTAATAAAATGAAATTTCACGTCAATATGTTTAGATCTATTATATAAAACATGATTCCTACTCAAATAAATGGCAGATTGGTTATCAGAAAATAAAACAACATCTTTAACAAAACCAAATTCATTTAACAGTCCTTTTAGCCAAATACCCTCTTTTATAGCATCAATTGCAACAATATATTCAGCCTCAATTGAAGATAATACAACAAATTTTTATAGTCGAGATTTCCAACTAATGCAAAAATTACACAAAGTATACACATAGGTAGAAGTGGATTTCATATTATCTTTATCACCTGTATAGTCAGAATCAGTGTAACCCCTGAAGATAACACCATCAGATTGCTTTTTATAATGAATTCTCAAGTCACAAGTTCTCTTAATGTATCTAAGAAGCCATTTCATAGCTTCCTAATGAATTTTACCAGGATTTGACATGAATCCACTCAATACACTTATAGAGAAAGCCAAATCAGGTCTAGAACAAATCATTAGATACATAACATACCCAAATGCATTAGAATATGTCACTTTTACCATTCTTTTGAACTCGGTTTCAGATTTGAGACATTGATCATTTGAAAGTTTAAAATGATTTGTTAAAGATAAACTCACACTTTTAGCATCACTCATAGAAAACTTTTCCAACAGTTTTAAAACATAAGATTTTTTACTTAGATTAAGTATGTCTGCCCTTATATTCTTTTTAGTTTCAATACCCAAAATTTTTCTAATGTGATCTAAGTTTTTCATTTCAAATTCAGATTTCAATTTATTTTTAATTAACTCGATTTCTTTTATGTCATGACTAGCTAAAGCATGTCATCAATATAAAGAAGAAGATATAGTGAATTTTCATCACCATTTCCTTTGCACTAAAGACATGTATCAAAATTGCTTCTTTTAAAATCAAATCCAAGCACAAAAGTATCAAACCTCTTGTACTATTGTCTTGGAGCTTATTTTAAATTATATAAGAATTTTTTAAGAAGGCATACAAGATCAGAATTCTCGTTTATTTCAAAACATTTTGCCTGTTCCATCTAAATAGTTTCATCAAGATCTCCATTTAAAAAAATAGTTTTGACTTCCAATTGATCTAATTCCCAATTAAACTTATCTGTTAAGGCTAATATAACTCTAACAGTTGTAAATTTTACAATTGGAGAAAATATTTCATTAAAATATATTCCCTTCTTCTAAGTAAAGTCTTTAGCCACTAGTCTAGCTTTGTATCTAATGTCATTTTCACTTTGTTCTCCCTTTTTATCTTAAAGATCCATTTACAATCATCAACCATTTTTCCCTTAGATCTATTTGTTAAAACTCATGTTTTATTCATTTTTAGAGATTCCATTTCATATTGCATTACTTCAAGCCATGCTTGGAAGGGTTGCTACTCATAGCTTCATCTAGGGCTGGCCGTGGGCCTGTTCGGTTCGAATTTTTTCGGTTCTAAAAGTTTCAGATATTTAATAAATGGAACTGTCGGGTCCAAATATAATTATGGAACCGTTCGGGTTTGGTTCCGTTCGGTTCGGTTCCATAATTAAATTTTTTTAACATTTACAACAACACTACATAAATACAACTAATGACATTTTTATTCATAACTTTTACAAATTAACGTAGCATAATTTAAAAAACATAAATGACAAGATGTTGAATAAGATTAATTCAATTAACACAAATACCAAAAAGTAGATACTAATATTAAAATATTGATGATTCACATTAATAATTCCTTTGCTTCAAGCAGTCTACATAAAGAAAACGAAATATAAATTAAAAGTTATCAAAATAAAATATGTTTTGAAGTATTGGTAATACTTACCAACTATTTGGTAAGAAAACGCAGAATCAAATCATCAATAGCTTCGTGCCTTCGTTATACTTGAATAAAAAATTATTTCTCTGAAAAACAGTGAGCAAGTTAGGCTGAATCGATTGGGGTAGAGGGCGGACTTCAACGGTATAAGAGTTTCGAACTTTTGGTAATGGCGAAGAATTAGAAGAACTCGACAAAAGATCGTGCACAGGGTAAGTGTTTGAGAATTTGTTTTAATTTTATATAAAGTTATAAATGGTAAATTGGGTTTCAACTTTCAATTTTTTAAAATGAGCTTGAACAGGCTACTAAATAGCAAATTGAGTTTTGTAAATAATTTTTCAAATGGGTTTGAACAATCTAGTAAATAAATGTATTATAAAAAATAAATTTGGCTAGATTAATGTGTTAATTTGTTTTAAAAAATTTAATTAATCGAATATAAAAAAATAAAAAAAATTATTTAGATTCGGGTCTTATTCGGTTCTTGGTATAGACCCGACCCAAACCGTTTGGTTCTCAATTCGGGTACCCGTTTGGGTATTTAATTTATGAAGAACCGTTCGATTCGGTTCGGTCCAAGAACTTTTGTCCAACTCTAGCTTCATCATAAGAAATGTGTTCATTTTCAATAAACCCCTGAACAGTAAACAAAGACACTTCTTCATCAAACCCCACAGGCGGTCTAATTTATCTTTTTTGCCTATCTCGAGCTAGTTGATAATCACCTAAGGATTGATCTGATTCCAAACCAACTTCAGATTGTTCAGACTTACCATTTCTATGATTTTCATCATCAACATTAACATTTCTAGTCTGAACATCAGGTAGTTGATTATCATTTTCAACTTGCTCCACCTCAATCTCAATATCTCTCTCTCTACTCTTTGTCTGACTTAAAGGTCCAGATATATTATCATTTTTCAAACAAAGTAGATCATTTTCATAAACACAACATTTCTACTTATAATGATCTTATATCCTTTGGTTTTCCTTACCCAAAGTCTATACCCTTTTACTTCTTCACCATAACGCAAGAAAACACACTTAAGTGCTCTAAGATCTAATTTCCCTTCAGATTGATATGTAAAGGGAGCACATCCAAAGACTTTTAAGTTGCTAAAGTCGACAGGTTTTCCATTCCACATTTCATCAGTGGTTTTAAAATGTATAGCACTAGCAGGACTTCTATTAATAAGATAACTAGCAGTTTTTGCAGCTTCCTCCCAAAATAGCTTGGGAAGACCAGAACTTAAAATCACACATCTAACTTTTTCAAGTATAGTTCTATTCATTCTTTCAGCCAAGTCATTCTGTTGTGGAGTATGTGTAACAGTTCCATGTCTTAATATACCATAGAGTTTGCACAACTCATCAAACTCATAATTGTAAAATTCATGCCCATTATCACCTCTTAACACTTTTATCCTTTTATCAGTTTGGTTTTCAATCAAAGTTTTCCAATCTTTAAAGGAAGAAAAAGTATCATATTTAGATTTTAACAGAAAAATCCAATTTTTTTCATCAATGATCAGCAAGAAATATTTAAAACATGTATGAATAGGCACATAAGTTGATCCCCAAAGATCAGCATGCAAGTATTCAAGTATAGACACAAATTTATGCATTCCAGGCAAAAATGGTAACATATTATGTTTTTCTAGGATGCAATAATCACAAAAATAGAGTTTTTCAATGTTATCCTTTCCAAAGTGACGCAAACCCAGGTACGAGATCAGCGTGAAAATAGCGAAATTTAATAAAAACAACGGGAAAGATTGTTGTTGACGGTAGAATCTCGACCCGCAAATTACTGAACCAAGCAATCAAACAAAAACGAAGTTTGAATGACATTGATTACAAAATCAACGAACCTCGATTTACGAACTCTACAAAGGGTGTCTAATCCTTTGATAAGTTCTAAGGGTTGAACACCACAAATATTACAATATTTGATAAGTTCGGTACATGTTCAATCAAAAACAAAAAAGAGAGAAATCATATTTAATTCATAATGTCAAAAGGGTTCCTTTTTACAATGAAATAAAGTTTTCTATTTATACTAAACCTAGAAAAATATGGTAAAACGAAAATATCACTTTAAAGATTACAAGAATCTTACCCAAACTAAAATTTTAACAAAATAAGGAAATTCGCGTAAAATTAAAATTCTCGAAAAATTGTTCTCAACTTGTTTCTGTGCGATCGCAAGCCCAAAAGTACCATAAGCCCATGTATTCTTGTGCATAATTTTGTGCAATTTTCAGAATGTACTCATGGGCGAAAATCCGACAACCGAGCCGAAAGTTATGGTCGTTTTCATTCACGCTACTCGTTTTCTTTCCAAATGTTTTTCAAACCTTAAATCTAATTCGTTTCGGCTCTGAGCCCTTCATAAAACTTGAATCTTGACTTGTCAACTTCTTCAATTTAGACTCCAAAACTCGACGAAGTGAATGTCTATCTCGGATCATATCATCACATCTCTCTTCGAAAATGATTCGTCTCGAATTCGTGCTTGTCGCATATGGGATAACCTGCCTCCTACACAACTCATCACTGCACTACCTGGATCAAATGGAGTTTTTTTCCTCCATGGCATAGGATCAATACAAGGTACCCATCCATTTTGTAGATATGGATGTATTGCAGCACAAACACAATCAGCCATATGTGTTGTTGTATGAACTCCCACGTACAATGATCAACCTGAAAGAAGGAATTAAAACACGATTGAGTTTGTTAGCTTCCGCCTCAATGAGATATGAGTCCTCGTACTCATAATGTATCGTCTCCACCATATCATGCTTAGCAATGAAACTCTATTTTTCATTCCCCACAATATTTTCAACAATTTGCTCAATATATTCTTTTATTATTTTCTCACTCTCTTGTTGAACTATCTTTACAATGTTTTACCAGACTGCTCATGCTCCTCCTCTTTAATTGGTCCACTCTCCCCAATATCAACTGTATTACCAGCATACTCACATTCCTCTTTAATTAGTTCACTCTCCCCAATATCAACTGCATTTTTCAATCAATCATCCTCCATCTCAATTTTCCTATTTTTGGACTCCTTTTGCAATTCAACTCCAGTGTTCTCCTTAGGTGTGGCCATCTCCCTCTTTTGCTTTTCTTGTTTTGCCCCACATCTCACCTTTCATCGGTTTGCAAAGGATTGTTCTAGTGTCAACCCAACTAGAGTAATTTTTACTCCATCCTGAAGAAACATTTACATGTTCCTCTCCATATCATAAATAGTCTTCCTTTCATACATCTAAGGCCTCCCAAACAAGATATGAAAAGATTTTAATGGAATCATATCACACCAAATTTCATCACTATATTTCCCAATGGTGACATTCAATAAAACCCGCTTGGTCACATCTACTTTCCCACACTCCTTCAACCAAGTCATCCTATAAAGCCTAGGGTGTTGTTGTAAAGGTAATTTTAATTTTTTCACCATCGTGATACTAACCAAGTCTGATATGTATTCCTTATCAATAGTCAAACTGCATACTGTACTATCCACAAAACACCGAGTTTGAAAAATAAATCCTCAATCATAATCCATCCTTTAAGTATGCGTATTCAATAAGACTCAAGAAAAGAATTGGACAATTGGATGAATGATATTTAAATTCAAGAAAGTAGTTCTTGAATTTTTTTGATAGGAATGAATATAAACGGACTTTTACAGATTTTTGATAGATAATATGATAGTGTCACTTCCCCAAATAAATAAATAAATAAAATTCAGATTGTACGGATGAACAATATTTTTGAAGACTCAAGAATCAACTTCAATAATAACGAAACAGACGAAAGTTGATTTGGACTCAAATTGAGCACAAAAATAACTTTTGAATTTTTTTGAATCAAATGCTCAAAATATTACTGGACACAATAATAAAAACAAAAGATTCAAAACAAAAGAAAAAGATAGAACCTGAATCTGGTGTCCAAGCTGTAATACCAAATGACGCGAACCCATGTACGGGATCAGTGTGAAAATCGCAGAATTAAATGAAAACGACGGGAAAGCCCAAAATTCAGGTTGTAGACGATAGAATCTCAACCCGCAAATTATTGAACCAAGCAACCAAACAAAAACGAAATTTGAATGACTTCTTGATTACAAAACCAATTAGCCTTGATTTTTGAACTCCACAAATGGTGCATAATCTTTTGATAAGTTATAAGGGTTGAACACCACAAATATAACAATATTTGATAAGTTCAGTACAAGTTCAATCAAGAACAAAAAAAAAGAGAGAAATCATATTTAATTCATAATGTCAAAAGGGTTCTTTTTTACAATGAAATAAAATTTCCTATTTATACTACACCCAGGAAAATATGAAAAAATGAATATCACTTTAAAGATTACAAGAATCTTGTCTAAACTAAAATTCTAACAAAATAAGGAAATTCGCGTAAAATTAAAATTATCGGCAAATTGTTCTCGACCTATTTCTATGCGATCGCAAGTCTAAAAGTATCATGCCCATGTAGCATTGTGCAGAAGTTCGTTCTATTTCCACAGAATGTACTCATGGGTGAAAATCCGATAATCGAGTTGAAAGTTATGGTCATTTTCGTCCATGCCGCTCGTTTTCTTTCCAAATGTCTTTCAAACCTTGAATCTAACTCGTTTCGGCTCCCGAGCCCTTCACGAAACTTGAACATTGACTTGTCAACTTCTTCAATTTGGACACCAAAACTCGACGAAGTGATTGCCTATCCCGGATCATATCACAAAGAAACCTTGTTTTTCCAAAATCTGCTACCCTTTATCACTAATATAACCCCATTTTTTGTGCCATATTCATGACATATCATTAGAAACAGAAATTGCCGCTGAAGTGGAGTCTAAAATATTTTGAGTTTGCAAAATATAAAGTCCATGTCTCTTGGGAGCTTCAACAATCAAGTGAGAGTTCCTCAAGATTTTAATGTATCCCGCATTGATCATAATGTCATAGTTTAGGTCATCTAAAACACTTAAAGAAATCAGATTTCTTTGAAAGCCAAGAACATATCTAGTCTTTTCCAAGAAAAGAAGATTATTGTCTTTTAGTCTTAAAGTGATAGTTCATATTCCCTTAACCTGACATGTCATATGATTACCCAATAAAACTTGACCACCATTTTCAAAGTAAGCAAACCACTCTTTATTAGGACACGTGAAAGGTACAACCCGAGTCAAAAATCCACTCTTGACCAAGCAATGGGTAACAAAAGTATAGACTTCATCAATATTAGTCTCATTTTTGCAGGCCAAAGTAGCATCACCATCAATTTTAGACTTATTTCTATTATCACTAAGTCTCTTAGGAATTTTTTTTTGATAAAATGACCTTCCTCTTAACAGTAAAAATATTTTTTACCTTTAATTTATCTTTGATTTTCATTTTATCTTTCCGATTTCCTTTCTTTTTGTATCCTAGTTTCTTATTGAAGTTATTGTTTTTTGGATTAAACTTAGATTTAGCCATCAAACTCATACCACTAATAGACTCTTTCCTTTTAGATTTTAACTCTAACTCCTTCGTTCTTAAAGTATTAATGATCACTTCAGTAGTTAGAGTTTCTCTACCATATTCAATAGAATTTTTAACATCTTTATATTTATCACCTACTGAGTTTAATACCACAGCTAGCTGTCCACTTGAGAGTTTCTCATCACAGTTGGCTAGGTCACAGGTTAATCTGTTGAATCTATCCATATTAGTTTCGAGATCAAGAGATGAGTCAAGTTTAATACCAAAAAACCGTTTTAGGAGATAAACATTATTTGACATGGTTTTATTTGAATAGGTGGTCTCCAATTTCTTCCACAATTCAGCAACATTTTTTGTTTCTCCTACTTCTCTAAGCACATTATCAAACAAGTGTAGAAAAATAGAATTACAAGCAGTTTCATCTTGTTCAGTAACTTTACTTGATTTAAGATCAGTTGGTCACGACTCATCAATGGCTTTTGCACATTTTTGTTGAAGTAAAAGAGCTTTCATTTTTTGGTGTCAGAGATTGAAGTCTCATTTATCATTAAAAACTTTCAATTCAAATTTTGAAGAAGGCATACTGAATAATTTGAATGAATGGTTAATGTGTGCAGATTAAGGAGAGCATACCAAGAGTATACACAACAAGTAATAATCCAAATATCAACACTCAAGAGACAAATGAATTATACAGTCGGCAGAGTTGTATATACAATATTTAGAGTTTCAGAGATTCAATTTCAGGCAAGAACAGTCACCAACTTTTCGTAAAACTTACAAGAGATAGTACAAATCATCACAGTTGCAATATACACTATTAATGAACACATGCAGATGTTTTATATTAAGGTTCTTGACTCGAAATTAAGACAACCCTCAGATTCCAGACAACTCTTAGAGTTTCCGGACAAAGGAATTGCCTATAAGAGTCTCAAACCCAAGTTTACAAAATGTTTTGCAAGAAAAATTTAAAGTATAAACAAAAGATTTGAACAATTAGATGTAAAATTGGAACGAACTCACCAAATCCCTTTATCAGGGTTTCAAGAAACTAGATGAGCAAACGAATCAGGTGAAAAAATTTAAAGTATGTTCTACTGGAATTGCACCAAATGAAATAAAACCATTATCTGGCCGATGGAAAATAGATAGCAGAAGGGAAGAATATAATAATATAAATATAATCTCATAGAAGCACAAATATAGCAACACAGAGCATGTAGGAAACAAAAGTATGTTCTACTGGAATTGCCACGTTAGTGCCTGGGCCATGTTCTTTCTACATGTTCAAGAACAAAGCACAATCAACTCCCACAACTTTCAAATTTTATAATTAATTGAATTTGATACGCGTGCATGGATTGAGTCTGGTGACCTACTCGATTGACCAATGATAACTCAATTTTATAATTATTTTGCTTCTAACCTCGATCATCAACAAGTCCCCAGTCACCGCATTCCTCTTGTTTCGACAGACAACTAGACTAACAAATTGGATATCAGGTAGATTCAACTTCTCTACCATATGAAGTTGTACAAGTAGATTTTGCCAGCCATTAAAAATTGCTTCTCTTTAAAGTAAAAATTATTTTATTTTTCTAAAGAAGTACATTTGGTGAAAATTAAAATTTCAAACTGAATAATTATCTTCGTTGACACCGACCTCCGAGGTTGTTTAGTACGGATTCATATACTTAATGAAATGATGATAATGTGAGCTCGGATGTGTGAGGTCAGCTCGGATCTCAGATTACTTATCCGAGAAACTTGTGTAGTCCTTCAAGACGGAACGGTGACAAATGATTAAGAATCAGTGACAGGTGCTTCAAGTTACCAATCAGAAGAGTATACTTGGAAACATCTCACATCGGAGCTCACACTGTCCTCCAATCAAAAGTCTTAGCTTCTTTTCCTAAGTAATGCATTAAATGCTGGGGATCATCTGTGCCAGTAACTCATGGTCAACTGACAAAATTGAGCTCGGTCACCAATCTTGTTATGCCAACATATGTACTTATTTAGTTTGGTGTTTGGATTGACAAGACAGGTGTGCTGCATGCATGCATATTTTCCCCTATATAAGACCAAGAAAGCAAAAGAATTGGGGAGGGACACAAATTCTAGAGAAAAACATACAAACTTCTCGAATCTCTTTCATATTTCAAATATTTCATATAGTTAGAAAAAACAAGATTATTGTATTATCACCTTCTAATCCTTTGATTAAACCTCAATTAAATTTGTGTCCATTTGTTAAGTTGGCTTGGATTTTTTTTATATATTTTTCAACGTCAACAATTTTTAATAACATATTTTATAGGATTCAAAAATTTTCAACAAGACATTTCATCTTTTATTAAAATTTATTAAAAATTCTGATTTTAATTTCCACTAAACGGGGCATAAAAATATGTGATTATCCTAAGGCATATTTTCTATTAAACCCATGTTTGAGTCCTATTTTTTTTTAAAAATAAAATTTTATTTTTAACCACGTATCTCTTAGCCACTGTTTGGTTTGAATTAAAATCTCAACTCAAAGTCAACAAGTAATTTTAACCACAAATTTCATTGGACCCACAACTTTTAACCACATATTTAATCAATTTTTATCAAAATATATTAAAATTTTGATTTTAATCTCCACCCAACATGGACTTAATAAAATAATTTTACACGTAAATTAAAAAAAAACCCTACTTTTAACAACATATTTTCTAACAAAAATCACCATTACAACATTCTTTCTCTCAATAAGGGGCTAAACAAATCTTAAAAAATAAGTTAGATTGATCTTTTTAAGATTTTTAATGTTTTAGTGAAAGAATATTATTCAAACTATCATAGTTGAGATTTAAAAATAATTAATGTCACCTCATTTTCTACCCCAAAAAAAAAAAAAAAAAAAAAAAATTCGAGATTCATCATCCTCCCACTGCAAGGCTAGTTACTCTCCCCTTTCTCGGTAGCAGGTCCTTGTTGTCAATTAATCATAACACCATCTATGACTTTGCTCCTAAGCTAGTGACTCATAAGCAATGATTTGATTAAGGGGACCAAACGAAACCGTAATGAAAGCAATTATTCATATGGTTTGTCATTGATACCCAAATTTGGATGGTCTATTCATAACTAGGATGAAGTTCGGGTGAAAACAAAGAAGTTATGAAATATTAGCAATGAATTGTGATTAGATGTCAAATGCTACTCTAACTCAGAGTTAATTAGCTGGTTCTGCATGAACTGAAATGCATGGAGACACAATAGTTGACTAGACTTTTAAAAGTAAAGCACTATTTTGGCATGGGACGCGAGAAAAACTACCAGATCGAGTGAACTTAAAAAATAACACTATTAAAATTTGAGTTTGATAAAGAGTTACTCTCGTTTGTTTTCGCTATTGTTCGTATTACTACGAGAATAGTATATAGCCCTTGTTTGGCAGGAATTTTAGGAGATTTTAATAAAAATTGATGAAATGTATAGTTGTGGATTATATAAAATGTGGTTAAAATAATTAATTATTAACTTTGATTTAGATTAAAAAATTTCATCGGCATGAAGCATGGGAACATGTTGTGGGGAAGAGTTCACAAACCAGACATTAAGTTTCACAATTGCAAAAATCAGGTATTAAGTTTAAAAAATGTAAAACTCAGGTATTTAGTTAATTAATTAAAAATAATTATTATTTAAATATAATAAATTCACAATTACATAATTAATGGTCACATGTACATAATTATATGTCATAACTTATTTATTGGTCACAAATTATTTCGAAGTCACAAATCAAAAATTTTATATGTCACAATTTATTTCATTGGTCACATATAAAAAAAAATTATAGGTCATGTCTATCAATCACGTATTTTCAAATTTGTTAGTCATAAATTATTTTTTAGTCACAAATTATCGAATTTTAAGGTTACAATAAACCAAATAGTTGGTCACAAACACCAAGCACCCCCACATTCTATCCCGATCCACCACCAATAATTATCACAAACGTTATACCACCACTGCCCCCACCAACAACACAACACCACCACCACCAACACACCACCACCACAGAAACGCACCACCGTCTCCAACAAACAGAAACACACAACCATCGTTGACTATCACACACATCACTGTCGCCGCCATCCCCACAAACGCCTGCTCCAACACCACACACCACCTCCACCTCCACCTGTAACTTTAATCAACCACCAGCATCCAACACCCAACACTCCACAAAACGCCATCATCTCACAGCATCATCGACACCTTCACCATTTTCAACCACCACCACTACTACCATTTCCAACAACAAATAAGATCCAAATCAGATCTCGTTCCCACCGCTACGACCACCAGATTCGCCATGACCACCATCACCGCGACCACACCTCATCGCAACCACTAGATCCGCCACGCAACACGGCCAACACTCTACAACCACCGTACCGCCATCAACGCGACCACACCTCACTGTGACCACCAGATCTGCTACCCAATTCACCACAACCACCACCATTTTTAGCCACCACCACAATTACCATTTTCAACAACACACCGACTCTACCACCATTACCAGCACCACTACCAACATTACCACCATCAATGCGACAACCAGATCAGCTATCACCGCGACCACCATTCTTACGAGTTATTGCATCGACAACTATAGTAGAGAGATGACGGGTTGCTGCAGCGACGACGAGGGTGGTGAGTTGACAGTAGAGAGACGGTCGTGAAGGTAGAGAGAATAGAGAGGCGATTTGGAAATTAATTTTAGGGTTTGGATGGGAATGGATAGGGTGTGGGGTGTATATATAAATTAATTTGTAATATAAAATTATTATTTGATTTTTGAATAATTAAACTTTCAACCTAATTTTTGAAAATCAATCTTTAAACACCTAGGCTGTGTCTGGTGGTGATTTTCCCAAACAAAAATCAATTTTTCAGTCAAATTAGGAGGTCTCACCTTCTCAACCTTTGCACGTTTTGTCTAGAAATGGGGAAAAAAGGATTTTTTTCAATTAAATTTTTTTTTACAAACACTTGCAACCTTTGACAAGTGTAAATGGGAAGGGTAAATTTAGTGGGCTAAATTTGTACTACAAAGTGTCTGAATTTTTCAATTAAAAAATTGTGCAACGGCTCCTTTTTTGATTATCAATGGTCCGAATTACAATACTAAGTGAGCCCAGGCATACCCCTAATTTTTTGTAAGGAAAAATTTATAAATAAGGTGTATACTTTACACTAAATCAAAAATCAGGTTTACAGTTTGAAAATTCAAAAATCAAGTTTTTTTTTTATGAAATAATAAATTATTAAATCAATTTATTATTAGATATTTAATTCTAATATAATATAATTAACTCATCCCACATGCACCACCCATACCACTTCGGGGACTATTCCGACGACCATTTCGACCACCACTCTTCTCCAACGGCAGTTCCGACGACTGCTCCGATTCCGACAATTATTCCGACGACTATTTCCGGTGATCATTCTGGTCACATATTTACAATTTACGGTCACTGTTCAAAAAATTTATAGGTCACAATTAATTCGTTGGTCATAGATCAAAATTTATAGGTCACGCAGTCACAGATTTCCAAATTAATTGGTCACATTTTTTTTACGATCACAGATTATATAATTTTTAGGTCACAGATAAAAAATGGTTAATTTCATTGGTCACAGATTATTTTTCAGTCACATATTATCAAATTTTTAGATCACAGTTAAATAGTTGGTCACGTACCACTAGTACTACTTCAGCCACCACCACCACAGAACACCGCCACCCACCTAAAACCCCATAACAACACAAAAACACAACACAACTGCACCCGACCACAATAACACCAGACTCAACCACAATAACACTAGACTCAACTACAATAACACCACAATCATACCCAACCACCACAACCGCACCCAACACCATGCCCAACCAACAATAACACCAAAATCACTACCACCGAGAAAACCACATACACAGATCTGCTCTGGGCTTCCTCTTCATCTGCTTATTGATCCACCGCATCCAATTGGCATCAGCAAAATTCCCAAACTATCTTCGTTCCCAACGTTGCTCATACTAATTTCCCCCCAAATTAAGGCTAATCGCAGCAGATTCACAGCAGCAACACTGCTGCGATTCACGCAGCAGCGACACTGATGTGATTAGCCTCGCAGCACGTCACTGCGATTCACAGTAGCGTCGAGGCGTTGCTGCCAGCGTCGCAGCAGTGCCTGATGCTGCTAGGGAGGGAGTGGAGGACTGGAGGCGGCGAACGTGGAGAGATGGTGAGAGAAAGTGTGTGTTGAGAGAAATTGGTGGATTTAGGGTTTGGATATATTTATGTTTGAAATGTCAAATAAAATACCTGATATTTGAATAATTAAATTTTCAACCTGATTTTTGAATTGTTGTAAACTATACACCTAATTTTTTGTAATTTCCTCTGCGTAGAGGCTCCTTTACAGCCCAGCCCAACCAACGAAATCTGGGCTGATACATACTAGCACATCTAAAAATGCCCAAATTAACACCATTTCCTAAATCGCACGGCATTTCGTTCAGAAGAGCATCATCAATGGCGAAACCTCTGGGACCCACAGGCGAGTTCTTTAGGAGGCGGGACGAGTGGCGGAAGCACCCGATAATGACGAACCAGTGGCGCCACGCCACCCCCGGCCTTGGCATCGCACTCGTCGCTTTTGGAATTTACGTTATCGGTGAAGCCGCTTACAACAAAATCTATGCCCCCAAATCTCACTCTCACTCCACTTCTGCTCCTGCTGATTCTTCTACTTCTGCTGTTCATTAAAATCTCCTCTCTACCTACAAGGTAATAATAGATCTTTTTGGCGCGCGTACGTGGGTGGGATGTAGTGATTTGTCTGGTTTATTGGTATGGTTGATTTTGGGTGATTTGGAATTTTGAATTAACATTGTGGAAAGAACTTATGGCCCACACGATCAATATAAAGTCATATTAGTTTAAAGTTCATATTGTGGGTTAATTAACTGCCTAGATAACTTCCCATTTGGTTATTGGAGGGATGTTATTGCAGGAAAAAACCACCCACTTTCATGATGGATGGAAGTTGTTTGGTGGTTGTCTGTATATTGATACCGAAAGGTCCCTAGCCAAACCCGAGAAAAAATCCCTGCAGAACTTAATAATGGAAGTCCTGTGTTTATTTCCATAATGTTAAAGGGGTTATTAAGTTGGTATTGGCTAGAAGACGTTTGGTGCATTGAAGACCTATTTCTACTGCAGATTTTTTATTAGATCTTGGATAACATGGCTGGAGGTAAAGTAATTTATGTCTTATACATTGTATTTGTGTTTCAATTTTAAGATATTGGTTACATGGGTATTTTGTTAATATACATGTTTGTGTTAGTCTATTAACTCAAACTGACTGTCTATCTACAATGTAAGAGTAGCTCTTTAAGGCACATGTACATATCATACGTAGTATTTGTACCCTTTCTAGGGTATGCTCTTTTTGGCAAAACTTGGAATTTTCAGTGTATATTGCCATTGGTTTTAGGTTTCAATTTTAAGAGATGGGTCTTTTGTTAGTATACACATTTGTGTTAGTCTGCATCAATTGAGCATGTCTCATTTTCTGAAAATTAGGTTCTTTAAAAAATGAACGCAATCAGAATATACTTTAAGAAATGACGTGACATGTATTTATGCATACTCACAGTTATGACTTGTGCTTGCTGTAATTTTTCTTCCTTTTTGAATGTATATATAAAGAGAAGGGTCCGTCTTTTAACTGCTGTTGGTTGTTATGTGGAAGGATATACATTCATCTGTACTTCAACAAGCACAAGCTTTTTTACCTCTATTTCCTGAAATTAGGTCATCCACCTATATAAACGTTTATAGCTATTTTAGTGAGAAGTTTGTGTTAATGTGCAGTGGGTTGCTAGCTTTTCTAGTTATGATTTTCTTATTCACATGAAGGTTTAGAATATTTAATCAAGTTTTAATTGATTTAGTTAGTACGCAAGTCTTTGGTGGCATGAAACAAGGGCCTCGGAATTGGAACTAATGAAACATCTGTCCAAAATTCAGCAAAAAATTGCCAGTTTCAACGTTGAGCACCCAATTGTGTGCCAACAAACGTAGTGTAAGGATAATCACTAAGATATTGTGGTGATTATGAACTAAAATAGCTAAGTAACGTTTGCATCACATCTGCACTTGCTGTGTTTTTCTGTTCACTTTTAATTTCAGAATTTGTTGAATGAGTATGAGTAAATTCATTTGAGGTGGCATTAAATGATAAGGCAGTGGATTTCATATCCATACTTTTAGGGGTTGTTTGAGAATAAAAATAAATTTTGGGTTCGCTTATAATATTATTTTATTAAATAATATGTGGTTGAAATGGGGTTAAATCTTTGATGAAAAATGGGGCTCCAACGAGGGCTTAATTGGCGTTGTTATCACTTCGCCCCCACATAACGTGTAACATCACATGGGGATGATCCCTAGTTTGTACATATATAACATTATTCTTGCTAAAAATATCTAATATTCTTGGTGTGAAAAGAAGATGCATTTGAGCATGTGGTTCAGAATAAGACTATTGCCCCTCTTGCATCAAAATTTAAAGCAGACATAAGAATCATGGGACCTACTTGGCCAAAGTGGAATTTTCTTGGCATTCATGTCAACGGATTTCGCTGCACCGATGTTTTTATAGATAAATAGTACCTTTACTCCTTGTTCTTCATTACACTGATTGGGTCTCTAGTCAAAACATGAGTACATTCTGATGTTTTTCTCTATTTTCAACCAAAGAAGTTACCCACAGTAGAAAATATTACCCACTGATACGAACTTGTTTAAAACATTCACAAAGACTTCTTTTTTGCAACCCTTTATAAACAATGCTTACATAGAGGACACAACACTTTCTTATAGTTCTTTTCTTACAAGTTTCGTGTGGAAGATTTTCAGTTTTCTAGTATGGGACTGTAGATTCAGCTATTTCCACTTTTGGTGAAGCTTGGCACAAAATTTTGATTACGAACAAAGTGTGGGGGCACAGAAATGTGTTAGAAACAGCTCTAGTGTGATTATAAGATGTAAGATGGATGATCGCAAAAATTGGTTCCATGGACAGGGATGGAGTCCATGATGGGGGTTAAATGGATAGAAAAGTACGTGAAACTAGATCATTGGTTGGTTAAGCCCCCCGTTTGACACCCATTAATTTCTCTTTCTCTTTTTCATTCTCATTCTCATTCTTCATTTCAACCACACATTCTCCCAATAAAATAATATTACACACAAATCAAAAAAAATTCATCACTTTTTCACCACACATTCTCACATCAATCACTATTCCAAAATTTCTATTCTTCTAAAAATGAGTTTCAAACAGGGGCTAAATTGATGTCTTGAAATAATTAAAGACGATTAATAACATTTCTGCTAAAAGAGAAAAAAAAAAGTTCCCTTTTATTGGACAGATGCTGCATGTTTTACACATTTTTTTATTGATAGGTTAATTTCTTGAATGCATGGATGTCTGAAATTTATTCATTTAGACTATAACTTTTCACTTTCTTGATTATGTAGATTTGTGCACGGTGCTAAGGTCAGGCGCGATCATGTCTCACTCTTCTCTCCTCCTCTTATCAGTGTTAAAAATAAAGTACTCATAAGACGTGTGTTTTGCCTTCAATCAGCAGAACTCTGAATCTGTAACTAACTTGAGAATAGTTGTTTAATCAATGGTCTGTAATTTTTACTGAGTTTTTTTTTTTTTTTTTTGTTAAAAGGATATAATCATATAATGTTTCGAGTTGTAGCTATTTATATCTGTTTGTTTGAACAACTTTGTGAATACAAGTTTTAGTACCGTATGTCTAAGCCCTGTTTGACAATCATTAAAATGTTTTTTCTTTTTCAGGAAAATAAATTTCGGAATAGTGATTTTTTTGACAATATATGGTTAAAAGATAAAAAAAATTTGTTTATGTGTAAAATATTTTATTACGAGAATATGTGATTGAAAATGAGTTTTTTTGAAAAAGAGTTGTTTTAATGGTTGTCAAACTGTGGTTAATGAACCAAGTCACCGCCTTGAATTGACACTATTTACTTGCTTATACCTTAAAATTTGTCTTACCAATAAAATCGTTACCATTTG